>BQKN01000480.1:27982-76166 GCA_022839385.1 Asparagus kiusianus | reverse complement strand
CTCGAAAAAGAGAACAGCAATGAAAACAGCAACTTTTACCGGAAACAGACCTCTCAATCAAGTGGTTGACCTCCAACGGGGTCAAAGGAACTAACTCGCAAGCCTTGTTGCCCGAATGATCCTCGAGGTGCTTAAAAAAATAATCAGCAAACAGCTTCAGGCTAAGCTGGGGAGACTTTTTCTTAGCTTTGATATCAACATCCACCATCGTTGTATAATAGTAATCCGTTAACTCCCATAACGTGTCATATCGGGTAGAGTTGGCCATCTTCATCTGACTCAGCTGACGGTTAGTGGGGAAATACCCTTGATAAGGTAAATCTCCCATCAGTAGCCCTGAGACCTTCATCATCTCATGAAGTGGCAGCCCCAATTCTCCATTCTTGGTGAGGAAAGTGTTAGTGTCTGGATTGTAGAGCTCTAGTAGCGCGAAGAAGTGGTTTACACTAATAGGCAGGCCATACATGCTGGCGGGGATATGGTGGTATAACCCCTTCTCGATCAACTCCATGCCCCATCGACTAATGACGTAGCTTGTCATCCTCGTCCACCACTTGTCGGCTGAGGAGTGGAACGAACGGTAACATCTAAAGCTCTTGACGAGTAACTCCCTTCCTAGCCTCGCAAGACGATTACTCACGGTATTAGCACTGATCGACAACTCGTTCTGTGGGATTTCATCCTATCCCAACAAACCTAGATGAAGCCCGCGAACATAGTTCCTATCACTAGAGCCTAGGGTCTTGCTTTGGGTAATGAACCCATAGTGTTCTCGTTCCTGGTATTCAGTCAAATGCAAGGACATTTTGCGTGCCACCGCTAACTTCCTCAGATGCGTTAAGGCATAGTGATGAGGAATTAGAGGAAGAAATTCGTGGCTTCCGTCATATTCATTCAGCCATTGCTTAGGTCCACAAGCAAGAATATTGGGATCCTTAACTAAATCACAAAACATGAAATCAAGCTTCCTTAGGGGCTTAGTTGTGTCCGGATCTCTCATAAACGGTGCATTTGTTATCAATCGTCTCATTGTGGGACGATTCCCCTCCTTAACAAGCCTACGGATTTCTTCATGCCCACTTATATTGAATTGAGGAGCCTCATTAACAAGGGACGTCTCGTTAATAGAGGCGTAGGAGACGCCACTTTGGCCACTCACTACACGGGGGGCGAACACTATCAGCGGAAAATCGACTATGACGAACAGAATGTATTTGTCAAACACAGTTGAAAGAATATTTCTATAGGCAAAACAAGGAGTTGAACTCATCTCGTGAATCCGCAAGATAGGGTCACTGCCTTGTAATTTACGAGATCATTTTAACCATTTTGCACGTAAAAGGCAACATACATTGTCACGTAAATAACATGACAATATACCCTGCCTTACGGATAGCGAGACATCATAAAATTGTCTCTTTTGCTTTGAGATTTGTGACCAAGAAAAACACTTCTTTTAAGTATTGACCCCTATAAGGGAGGATACTGGCTCTTTTTTAATGCCTCGTAAAGGGGAGCAAACGAGAATACACGTACAAAATTCTAACTTTTGAATTGGCGAAAGCGATAAAAACTCACCCCCAAATGAAGAAGCTACGAGATCCTCTCTCTCAGGTACGTGAGATGCTAATCTACATCTATGGATGCGCGCTCTCTTCAAAGACATGATAAAAATAGGATTTTTGACCAAAATCCTACAAAAAGTTAGGGTTTGTTAGTCAAACCCAAAGGAAAACTTGAAGAGGTCCGAAATCAAGAGCCATAAAATAGGGTTCTTACCAAGAATCAATAAAGAACAAGCTTCAGTGAAGAGGAACAACAACAAGAGGCTCGAATTTGAGGGAAAAGACACCGAAATCCTAGGGTTTCCATTGTTAGAATTAACAAAACACAAGAAACTATCCAAAATCAAAGCTATGGGAGCGAGGCTTACCGAAAACTTGAGGGGAAACGAAGCTCGGTGAAGAACAACTGAAGGAGAAGAGCCAAACCTCGAAGGATTGCCGAAACCCTAGTCCTCTTGAACATGAATCTGACTAGATTGAAGAAGTGGAGAAGAAGATAGAGTTCAAGAACTCTTTTATAGAAATTTTGGAGAGTTTGTGAACTTAGGAACACGGGTGAACAAGACCCAAAACCTTCATAACTCGGGGATTTAAAGGCCCAAAGAATCGACTCCCACCGCTTCATCTGAGATAGCAGATGGTGTCTCACCTGTCGAGACACATTACGCTGTCTCGCACAAGTACGAGACACATAACATGTCTTGTGCAAAGGTTTGGTCTCACGGATGTTTCGAGCGCATTTTCATCACATGTTTTACTCATTTTGGGTATGTATTTACACTCCGATGAGTATATGAGTATAAACTACTTCTCATTGAACCTCTGATAGGTATATGAGGTTAAACTACTCCCTAAAACTATAATGAGTATACGAGTATAAACTGATGCTCCATGCTCTAACACCTTAAGAGCTTAAACTGTATAGACTCCAACTATGTACGAGTATAAACTGTGTTTACATCAGAACAAAAGTTAACGCCCGACAACGCTTCAATAGTTTCACCAAAATTGGGCTCAAGATAATCCTATGCCAAATTATCCTTAGGAGCTCAATTGCAATTCAGATATGAATTCTTGACAAAGATGATCAGTTTAACGTTAACTCAACGACACGAGCTAATTCAGATATCGACACACCAATTTTATTTCTAGATTTTGACAATGGTCAAGTGATAAACACGACACCAGAAGTATTTCAGACTACTCAACAAAATACTGAGTAAACTAAAAGCTAAAAAAGTGAAAGAACTAAAGCCACTCACGTGTCCTTCTATATAGTCTCCTCGATAAAATACTGAAGAGATTGAAAGCAATGCCTATTTTATCCAAAGTATTCCAGACTCCTCGTTAAAATACTAAGGAGGCTAAAAACTTTAGAGGGGGTATCTGTAAGCATCAAAATTTGCCTATATGTCCTAAACAAAGCTCAAGACGAAGAGAAGATGAAGAACGTCATCATGTAAGTCAGAAGAGGTCATCTGATGCAAAAAGAAGCAAAGGAACGCACAAAACGATAAAATGACAAACTCAAAGCTGTCTCACAATTAGTGAGATAGTGTACACTATCTCTACTTCCGAGATAGTGTAATGTGTCTTAAATTCTGAGATAGCATAAGCTATCTCAGAAATGGCGAGGCAACATGACGTCTTTTTTGACAGTTTTCTCGAGTTTTGTGCGACCCACATGGCTCTATAACTGCTTGGAAACATCCATAAACGCAGAGAGGTCAATACAAACTAAAAATCTACCATAATCCTCAAAAATCATGGCATTTAACAGAATAAGCATCGGTTACAAAACTCTCTGGAATAACCTCTTTATCCGAGATAGTAAACACTGTCTCGGAAATGGTAGTTATCAGATAGGGTTGGTTTTAGCTTCTTATCTTTATTAACGGCTTCCAAAGGCTATAAATAACCCCTATGGCACCCATATGGAGGAGATCTAAAGATTTTGACGAGTGTGAAATAATTGAGGGCAAAGACTTGAGCTTTTGGCGAATTTTGAGAGTAAGAGAGAGAGTCCTCATTCATTTTCAAGCGTCATCAAGAGCCTTCGGTGTTTTCCTTGAGATCAAACATTGATTTGATCTTGAGAAGAGTATTTATCTTACCTGGCTAAAATATTTATTTATGTTCTTGTTTATAAGATGAAACATCAATATCAAGTCTTCTTAATGATCAACTTGGATCGGTGAATTGGTGGTCCATGAATCAAAGCATCGCCAGCACATGGAAAGATCCCATACAAACAGAGGCTAATAAATAGTTTTTGTGTGTGTTTCTAGGGAATATCCTAAATTTTTTTTCCTTTGTAGAGAGAAGTTTCACAAGTGTAAGGCTCACTCTTTTGTTTCCAATGTAATGATAAACGATTGTAATGGAAGTTACAATGAACATTATTCTCGACGCAAACAATAACACTCAGTCCTATTAAGCCTAACGACAAGATAACCTAGTCAAATATTTACTAACCAATTGAAGCACCCACTAGGCAATCAGGTGAATCACTCACTGCTCACATTGTCTTCGAACTCTTCCCTAGGGTTTATACCATCAATTGAGGGGAAATAATAGTAAAGACAGCAATGATCTTATTCTAAAGGAGCCTCCGTATCCCGACAAGGTATTTGATTATCCACTTTGAACGCTCGTATCTCTAAAATAATGAGACATTCATTCCACCGAGAGTAGCAGCCAACATTAGCAGAGAACAATGTAAAGTAAACCATATCACCAGATATGTGTATGGTAATTCTACTCTAGGGTTAGGAACCTCATTCCTTGGACAATGATCCTCCTATTTTAGATATTTGGTGTCCGACTCCCTTAATCCATGATGGATACAACTAACCATCACCGGTAGAAGGGCTAGGTTATACCCAGAGGCGAGCAAGACGGCAGGGAACAATACGTTGATGGAGATGCGATCTTTTGGTCGAGAAGGCACAAAACAACCCTTTAGCCAAATCGAGAAAAATCACGTAAGAAATACCAACTTAGATATTGATTCCTTCATTTGATGATGGAAACTTTCAATTTAGTTGCCTACATAGAACCCACACTCATTGGACTCAGTAGTGTGAAGAAGTACTTAGTCATTATTGAAGATGCAAGTCTTAACCTTAGTATCTGTAACTGGATGGATCGAATCCATATCTACCTTCTTGCTTACATTGGGAAATAGGTATTCATCTCAATGAACATGAATGATGGTGGAATCATGTCCGACATTTGCAACAGTCCTCTGGTAGATGTGGAAATGGCAAACCAATTCCCGGAACACCTCCACAACATGAGCAACAGATGAATAAGTTTTCAACTCCTTGTTGGTAAGAAGAATCATCTATGAGTGAAGAAGGTATTGCTATCAGCATTGTATAGCTCTAGAATTTTGTACAGTATGGGTGCACACATATCAACGCTATACTTTGAAGTTCATACTATAGCATAGAGCCCTATTTTTTGTAACCTATCCTCAAATGTGACAAGAGCAAAGTCTACTAAATGGGTCCACCATTAGGCATCTGTTGATTTAATCCAACTAGGGAGCCTAGTGTTCCTATCAGGATACTGTGCTTCACTCTTAGCAAGCTCATTCCCAAAGGTATTTGGGGCAATAGACACTTCATTAATAGGAGCGTCCTTATTTATAAAACATGGGCACAAACCTATGATGTTGACTCTATAAAGCCTATTTTGATCAAAACCACCGTCATGCTTCAAGGAGCCCACCTTAATGCTATCTTCCCTATTAGTGAGATTATAGCACATGAAGCGGGGCACAACAAGGTGCTACATGAATATAAAGGAGATTTGGATGACCTATCGTCGGCAAGCAAAAACGACGATCTCCTCGAGTATAATACCAGTGCTTCCCTCCCGAATGGGTGAGAGAGTTTCTGAAGGAAATTCATACTAAATACATGCAAAATACGCAACGGAAGACTATATGTATAATTATGCTATGCATGTAGAGAGCATGAAATACATTATAGGACCATCCTAATTAAATCTAACATGATCCCTATATTAAAGAGAGCATACAATGGTTATAAAGTCATACTTTTGAAGCGTGATTCGATGGAAGATCGAACAACCCCTAACTCTTGCTCCTTGTAGTAGTAAATCTCCTCGTAGTGGATCTCCAAGTCTTGAAGTGAGCTTAATAAAATCGGAGTCTTCTTGAGACACAAGGCAAGATGTCCACCCCGGGGTACTTTAAAATCCTACTACTTCCTCTTACTCAAGATTGCTAGAATTTAGTAAGAGGAGAGCTCATTTTTATTCTCTTATGGAAAAACCACTTAGCCAATTTTTCATTAACCTTTCCATAAGAAAGAGAGCTTATATTTATAGAGTGAAATGTGTTCATGACATGAATGACTCATCCTATAAGTCATGCAATGAATCACCAAATATCAATGATTAATCTAGTGAGTCATGTAATGAATCATCTTATGAATCATTACATTTTAAAACCATGTGCTAATAAACCATGTGCTCAAACCATACCACTAAATGACTCATCTCATGACTCATTATACATGGTATGTGTATTTCATAAATGAGAATACCAAATCAATATTGTATTTCATAAATACGATATTTTGTAATTTTCTAATCATTGATTAATAAGTCATCATATGACCAAAAAGTCAATGAGTTGACCAAAAGTCAACTATTGACTAAAAAGTCAACTAGTTTACTAAAAGTTAACTTTATAGGAAAAATACTAGAATTCATTTCTTAAGCACATAGCATTTTGATTTTACCGATATACATAACCGTTTATGTGTATCCGGTAAAATCATATATGCGTATCAATCATACGCATCACTCTATAAATTGTGTTTCATAGGATTCAAGTACGCGCTTGGTGTGACTCTAGGGCCCAACTTAAGAACTCGATAGTGGATCATGTCCACAAGTACAACAGAGGTGCTAGCTACACATGAAGACTACCCGGGTATAAGTTGTGATAAATGTCTGCAAGATGCTTACACAATTTTATCAGGACCACTTAGTGATAATGTCGTACAGTCCGGTCTCTTTGTCAAATAATGTCAAACTATTAAGCCTAGGGTATGAAAAACTGTCAAACCCTAATTGCTCAATTAGTGTTTGTAGATATTAAACTCATAACCTATATGATCAAACTGACAATCAATTTATCTTATTTACCTCGGCCAAGGATTTCCAGGTTATAGTTATATCAAGCAATCTTATGACATCAACCCCCTATACTGGGAGGGACGAATCCCATCTTAGCATCTTAATATCTACTTATGCCTCGGGATGTACCCAACAAGAACCGTTATGCACAACTCGATGAGAACTGTGGTTAGGTAAAAGTCTAAGTACACCTATACTGACAAGTAAGATATTGCACTCATGCCTCAGGTCATGAGACTACTATGTACTATATCACTTGAGAACTTCTATTTGACAGTTAAGTATAATTACCAACTAGATGTTCTCAGTGAGTCGTTCAGTCAACTCATTTACTAATGAGTCACCTGTATACTATATCTTGATGTCTCACATCAATGATCTAAGAGATGGATCATCGTCCTTCCAAAGGAGAAATAGAGTATACACTAGTCTTACCAAAGTGATGATGTCCCATTTCAACACTTCTTCAACTAGGAATATTTTAGAATATACTTTGGCGACAAATCAGATCTCTTCATTACGATCATATCCGAAATGTCTGATAGTCTAGTATCATTCTAAGGACTTTATCTGTATTTAAAAATACCAGATAAATCTAACCAAAATAGCATACTATTATTTTGAACAAGGATGTTATATTCATATAGGTCCTGTTACAATATACAATTATTGCCTGCAGGGCACCTATATCTAACAAACTCCCACTTGCACTAAGGCCAATCATTGTAGTATCTAATACCCAAATAGCTCAACAAGTTTTTCAAATTGTGTACGAGCAATTGCCTTTGTGAATGGATCTGCTATATTATCTTTTGTGTCAACTCTTTCAATCATGATCTCTTGGCGATCAACTATCTCCCTGATCAAGTGATATTTCCTCAGAATATGTCTGGACTTATGGTGAGACCGGGGTTCCTTTGTCAGAGCTATTGCAACATTACCATCACAATTTAAAGGTACTGGATTTTTAATGGTGGGAACAACTTCAAGCTCTGAAAGGAACTTCCTCATCCAGACAGCTTCTTTGGCTGCATCATTTGCCGCAATGTATTCGGCTTCCATAGTAGAGTCTGCTACTGTGTCCTGCTTGAAACTTTTCCAACTGACAGCCCCTCTATTGAGGGTAAAAACATATCCTGAAACAGATTTACTATCATCGATATCGCTCTGAAAGCTAGAGTCGGAAAAAGCCTCCATTTTGAGGTCACTTTTACCATATATAAAAAATAACTCTTTAGTCCTTTTCAGGTACTTAAGTATATTTTTGACCGCTTTCCAGTGCTCTTCTCCATGATTAGATTGGTATATACTTACCAAACTAAGTGAATAAGCGATATCCGGTCTAGTACATAACATGGCATACATGATCGATCCTACTGCCGAGGCATAAGGAATTAGACTCATGCGTTTCCTCTCTTCATCAGTCTGGGGAGACATCTTTTTAGAGAGCGAGATTCCAGGAGATGCAGGTACAAAACCTTTCTTGGAATTTTCCATGCTAAACCGTTTTAGCACTTTGCCAATGTATCTAGATTGCGATAATCCTAACATCCTTTTAGATCTATCTCTATAGATCTGAATACCCAGTACACAGGATGCTTCACCTAAATCTTTCATGGAAAATCTTTTTGATAGCCAAATTTTAACCGCTTGTAATGACGGTATGTCATTACCGAATAAGGGTATATCGTCTACATATAAAATAAGAAACGATATAATACTCCCAATTATCCTTTTATACACACATGGTTCATCTGGATTTTTGATGAAACCAAACTCTTTGATAGCATCATCAAAATAGATGTTCCATCTCCGCGATGCTTGCTTCAGTCCATAAATGGATTTAAGCAATCTACATGCTTTTTAACTGCTCCCACTGACTACAAAACCCTCTGGTTGCGTCATATATATGCACTCTTCTAAATCACCATTTAGAAATGCTGTTTTGACATCCATTTGCCAGATCTCATAGTCATAGTGAGCAGCTATAGCAAGTAGGATCCGAATAGACTTGAGCATAGCCACTGGAGAAAAAGTTTCATCGTAGTCCAAACCAGGTCTTTGACGAAAACCTTTAGCTACCAGTCTAGCTTTAAAAGTCTCTACTTTTCCATCTACACCCTACTTTTTCTTAAACAACCATTTGCAACCTATGGGTATCACCCCTTTAGGAGCATTGTCTAATATCCATACTTTGTTGGTATACATAGAGTCTATTTCAGATTTCATTGCATCATGCCAAGCAACAGAGTCCCTACTCTGAGAGGCTTGCTGATAACTTAAAGGTTCGTCATCATCTATGACGTGATCTAACATGCCACCTTTAACTAAAAAATTATATTGTGTCTTAGGTGCATGAGACCGCCTTGGATATCTGTGGAGTGGTTGAGGTTCTTCTGGTATAACTAAATTTGCTGGTTCCACTAATTTATCAGTAATATTTTGTATCTCTGAAATTTCTTCTAGTTCTACCATGCTCCCACTAATTTCTTTTTCAAGAAATTCCTTCTCTAAGAAGGTGGCATGCCGAGAAACAATTATCTTTTGTTCATCGATGTGGTAGAATTGATATCCAATGGAATTCCTTGGATATCCTACAAATTTGCATAATATTGAGCGTGCCTCTAACTTTCTGGGATCTTGCTTCTTTACATAAGCATGACATCGCCAAATCTTAATATAATTAAGATGTGGTTTCATCCCATACCATATCTCATATGGAGGTTTAGGCACTACTTTAGTTGGAACTTTATTCAGTAAGTGTGCTGCTGTTTCCAACACATACCCCCAGAATGAAAAAGGTAACTCAGTGTTACTCATCATGGAATGTACCATATCTAATAGGGTATGATTCCTCCTTTTTGACACGCCGTTAAGTTATAGTGTAAAGGGTGGAGTAACCTAAGAGAGAATTTCATTCTCTTTTAAAAACCCTAAGAATTTTGAGGTCAAGTATTCTCCTCCTCGATCTGATCGAAGAATTTTAACTTTCTTACTTGTTTGATTCTCTACTTCATTTTTATACTCGATAAATTTCTCAAATGCTTCAGACTTGTGTTTCATTAAAAACACATGTCCAAATCTTGAAAAATCATCAGTAAAAGTAATAAAGTAGGAGTAGCCACCTCTGGCCATTGTAGACATAGGACCACATACATCACTATGTATCAGTCCTAAGAGTTCTGTAACTCTTGCTCTAGTTCCCTTAAATGGAGTCTTAGTCATTTTACTTTTAAGACAAGACTTGCAAGTATCATAAGACTCAAAGTCAAATGGATCTAAATATCCATGCTTATGTAGCTCGCCAAGTCTTTCCTTATTAATATGACCAAGTCTACAATGCCATAAGAAAGCGTCGTTCACAACCGAGTGCTTTCTTTTATTAGTGTGATGAGTATTCAGAATTGTGTTTTGATTAAGAATATATATGCCATTACACAATGTTCCATAAGCAATCAACTTTTGATTAAATATGATATTCATAACATTGTTCTCCAACTTGAATATATATCCATCTCTATCTAATAAAGATACAGATATTATATTACACATCATAGTTGGTACAAAATAGCAGCTATTCAAAATCAAAACATTTATATTTGGTAAAGATAGATGAAAATCCCCTACTGCAAGTGCTGCAAGTATTGCACCATTACCAACTTGTAGGGTCATCTCTCCAGGTCTAAGTTTTCTATAGCTTCTCAATCCTTGTAACAAATTACATATGTGAGATCCTGATCCGGTATCTAATACCCAAGATGTAGGATTTATAGAAAAACAATTCTCAGTAACAAACACACCTGAAGATGAAGCAACAACTTGCTTATTCTTTGATGTGTGAGGCTAAGAATTCTGTGTAGTTTCCTTTAACATTTCTCAACCAGTCGATGAAATTAGGATCGGTTAACTTGTTCTGTTGTGATATGATTTTTAAGCCAAATATAATGGTCTGGAAGAGAGAGAAAAAATTATTTTAGCAGATGTTCAATACATAAAATAGATTTGGTTTATTTTTATCTAAGTTATGCCTCCCACTATTTTTCGAGTCCCTCAAAACCTTATAAGAGGTGATCGGAAAACAACTCATTGTTTTCAAGTGGGATCAAGATCCAATTATCATTGAATGCATCAACCTTGGCGTATGTCAACAAATTGACACATTCAATAATTGGTAGACAACTATTGTCTTTTACACTCTTATAATTCTTGATATGATTTTATCCCTAGTCTTTTATGACCTTGACGTATGCCAACAAATCATAAAATACTAGTCAAGTTTGTACCCATCATTTCTTGACTGGCTTAAATTTAACTTATGCAAACTCTTGACGTATGCCAACAAAGTTGCATAACCAATTTAAGCTATCCTTATATCTTATATACAGATGAATACTATTTAGCCATAGAATAGTTATGCCTTGACGTATGCCAACAAACATAGTATTTATTAGCTTAATAGTATTTAACTAAAATGATGGAGGGCTACGGATGATTTCTTAAATCTTTTACCATAATCGAACTTGATATAGTTTAAAGATGCTTTATATTTATACTTGTAACAATTAAACTAGCCAGGAAAGCGCAAGATTGGTGGGAGGGTTCCGAGCTATTCATCGGGAATATTCATCGGACCTTAATTAAGTAACCACCGCTCTTTAAGACTATAACGCGAGAGATTGGGCATCACCCCTTATCTTAAGTTGGGCATCACCTTATGAGTTATATCTCATAATCACTTTCCTAGACACTAGTTAAAAGTTCGTTCTAAATACATATCTTTTAACTGCTTTAGGTTTATTTATCTTTCACACTAACACTATGTTAATGTCGATCTCACCACTCTATGGTCAATAAACTCTTATTGCCATGTCTCACAAAGTTTAAAAATGAGTTTTTTTATAATAAAAACTATTCTCTAATGAGATAGAGATATAAACTTTATAGAATATCGTACCCAATTGTATTGACATCTACAATTAGGGCACAACCAACATATCAACATATGTAAAAATAATATGAAATGGTAGTGGACAACTAAGGGAATAAAATGCAACTACACTAATTACATTTTGGCAAGCAATTTGCAACTCCTTACATTGCTTTCTCCCTTGCAAATCCTGTATTATTACATTCACATATACATAGGACGTGCAAGCCCCATTTATAATGGAAAAACCATCTCGTAGGATGGGTAATAATATTGCATTGAATGTAAAATAAAAGCCATAAATGAAATAACTAAACTAAATAACCATACCCCCCCACACCCGAACAAGGGCCTATACCCGTAGACGTAGCCCATGATCGGTGAGCAAGTGCCAAAACCCGTAGGCGTAGCCCATGCTCGGGGAGGGAAGAGGTCAAAAATAATATTACATTTTTAGCTATATTACATCAATACAATAAATGCAAGAGAATCGTTGTCCACTACCATCCATAAACATAACATCCACGCAAGATGATATAAAACATATAACTTAATCAACATTAAGAAATATGCATCTATCTAGTTATGCAACAAATTGGAAAACAAGATAACATAGGGATTATCCTAACTCAAATAGGACTGTCATGCTTCTAACATACAACTACACTAGTTGTAAATAAGTGTTTTTGTAATTTATACAAGTGTTTTTACTCCTAAAAACATATGAACCAAAAATCACATTTTTGAATCAACAACTAGTATAATTAATTACAAAACAACTTGAATAAATTAACTAGTTTCATTAAAACATCTTTTAATTAAACTAGTAATTAGAAGCAAGAACAAAGTCCTCTATGAGTTAGATATGCATGTTAAGATTTAATTAGATGGAACCATGGCTCTGATACCATGAAGGAAATTCATGCTAAATACATGCAAAATACGCAACGGAAGACTATATGTATAATTATGCTATGCATGTAGAGAGCATGAAATACATTATAGGACCATCCTAATTAAATCTAACATGATCCCTATATTAAAGAGAGCATACAATGGTTATAAAGTTATACTTTTGAAGCGTGATTCTATGGAAGATCGAACAACCCCTAACTCTTGCTCATTGTAGTAGTAAATATCCTCGTAGTGGATCTCCAAGTCTTCAAGTGAGCTTGATAAAATCAGAGTCTTCTTGAGACACAAGGCAAGATGTCCACCCCGGGGTACTTTAAAATCCTACTACTTCCTCTCACTCAAGATTGCTAGAATTTAGTAAGAGGAGAGCTCTCTTTTATTCTCTTATGAAAAAACCACTTAGCCAATTTTTCATTAACCTTTCCATAAGAAAGAGAGCTTATATTTATAGAGTGAAATGTGTTCATGACATGAATAACTCATCCTATGAGTCATGCAATGAATCACCAAATATCAATGATTAATCTAGTGAGTCATGTAATGAAGCATCTTATGAATCATTACATTTCAAAACCATGTGCTAATAAACCATGTGCTCAAACCATACCACTAAATGACTCATCTCATGACTCATTATACATTGTATGTATATTTCATAAATAAGAATACCAAATCAATATTGTATTTCATAAATACGATATTTTGTAATTTTCTAATCATTGATTAATAAGTCATCATATGACCAAAAAGTCAATGAGTTGACCAAAAGTTAACTGTTGACTAAAAAGTCAACTAGTTGACTAAAAGTTAACTTTATAGAAAAAATATTTGAATTTATTTCTTAAGCACATAGCATTCTGATTTTACCGATATACATAACCGTTTATATGTATCCGGTAAAATCATATATGCGTATTAATCATACGCATCACTCTATAAATTGTGTTTCATAGGATTCAAGTACGCGCTTGGTGTGACTCTAGGGCCCAACTTAAGAACTCGGCAGTGGATCATATCCATAAGTACAACAGAGGTGCTAGCTACACATGAAGACTACCCGGGTATAAGTTATGATAAATGTCTGCGAGATGCTTACACAATTTTATCAGGACCACTCAGTGATAATGTCGTACAGTCCGGTCTCCTCGTCAAACCATGTCAAACTATAAAGCCTAGGGTATGGAAAACTTGCAAACCCTAATTACTCAATTAGTGTTTGTAGATATTAAACTCATAACCTATAAGATCAAACTGACAATCAGTTTATCTTATTTACCTCGGCCAAGGATTTCTAGGTTATAGTTATATCAAACAATCTTATGACATCAACCCCCTATACTGGGAGAGACGAATCCCATCTTGGCATCTCAATATCTACTTATGCCTCGGGATGTACCCAACAAGAACCGTTATGCACAACTCGATGAGAACTGTGGTTAGGTAAAAGTCTAAGTACACCTATACTGACATGTAAGATATTGCACTCATGACTCAGGTCTTGGGACTACTATGTACTATATCACTTGAGAACTTCTATTTGACAGTTAAGTATAATTACCAACTAGATGTTCTCAGTGAGTCGTTCAGTCAACTCATTCACTAATGAGTCACCTGTATACTATATCTTGATGTCTCACATCAATGATCTAAGAGATGGATCATCGTCCTTCCAAAGGAGAAATAGAGTATACACTAGTCTTACCAAAGTGATGATGTCCCATCTCAACACTTCTTCAACTAGGAACATTTTAGAATATACTTTGGTGACAAATCAGATCTCTTCATTACGATCATATCCGAAATATCTGATAGTCTAGTATCATTCTAAGGACTTTATCTGTATTTAAAAATACCAGATAAATCTGACCAATATAGCATACTATTATTTTGAACAAGGATGTTATTTTCATATAGGTCCTGTTACAATATACAATTATTGCCTGCAGGGCACCTATCTCTAACAGTTTCCTCCAAGAGTGTTGTCTCCAAAGAGAAAATGCATCTTCACTGATGCATCTTCATTAGGAATAGATAACTTTGCGTAAGTAATTATTTCCTTTAATGTCTGATAATTGCATGAATGGATGGTTGTGACCCTCTCTTGGCTACTTCCTTCGAAGAGTAGAGGGACATTCCCATCAAAGGCATATGCCATATTAGGATCATTAGTTCTGTCATGATCGTAGTGGTTGTAACGATTAACAGGATACCTCAAATAAGCAACTGCACATAACAACAAGCAACAAATAGGTTAAAAGATGAAGATCAAATAAAATCAAATCTTCACATTTAGGAGGTGAAGATGATCATAGGCGAACCTAGCTCATAAGTAAAGGTCATCTCTATCAGCTAAATGTTGATAGGATGAAGTGAAATTCACAATGAAAATTGTGAACTTCAGTAACATGGATCAAACTGACGAACTTCTAAGGCGAGCCTCACTCACGCGAAAGTCACCTAAGTCAAACTAGCAAACCTCGTATAATCTAAGCAGGTGAACCTCACTCAAGCGAAGGTCGTCCATATTGCACTGACGAACTTCACCCTAGCGAGGGTGGCTCAAATCAGAATAATGATCTCCACAAAAACAAAATCCGCTACATAAGCCTAAAAGGCTAACAATAACGAGCTTCGTCTGAGAAAGCGAAGCTCACCATATCGAGTTGCCGTAAAGATCTCGCTTTTAGCAATAGAGCAAGTCTTTAAGTGCCTTGAGGCATTGCTTAAAGCACGATGGGCTGAGATTAGGTTGATCACACCATTAATGGGTTTGAAGCTTACCTACATCCATTTTCAACTGCGTCGACATATCTTCAACTCTTGGCTGATGAGCTCCACGGGTTCGGAACCTCTTCCTATAGAGATAGCACGACAACGAGCCATTGATGATGAGATTTGAGGATTCTGATAAAGCGAGGGCTTGAAAAGGAGTTACAGAGCTTTGAAATCAAAGTGGAGAAGATGGAGGCAAACAGTTCTATTTATAGGCTGACCCTGAATATCGCTAAAGATCTCACCCTCGAACTTCGCCCTGAACTTCGCCAGAGATTTTTGCCTTGAACTTCACCAAAAATCTCTCTTTGAATGAACCTCGACATGATTTCAGGCGTACAAATTGAGGATTTGAGTTTTAAATCCTCAGGTCGAGCCTCACCTAATCCAACTCGCTAACCCTCGCCTAACCAACTTACTAAGCTTCGACCAGACGACTATTTCTCAAGTAAGTGAGCTTCACCTCATTCAGCAAAGTATTAAGACGAACCCCACCAAAATGATTTGGTAAAATTTCACTAAGTCTCTGAATTGAGAAAATTCTAAGTCAATTTATTTAAGACCATATATATTGAATCCCACCAAAATGACTTGGCAAAATTTTACAAGTCTCCAAAATTTAGAAAAGTCTAACTTAATTTTTTTCAAGACCTTGTTGGGCAAACTTCAATTTGACCCTTGCTAAAACAATAAAGTTTGAGCTTTGCTTCCAGCACAACAACTCCATGCAGATTTCAAGATCGCTACAAAAGTAAAGTACGTAAAGATCAAACATATGAGGATGGACAATTTCAAGAAATAGAAAGTTTATTTTTATTGATCAAAGACTACTATATGAATGTTACTTTCTGACTATCCAATTACAATAATGATAGGTATCAGTTGCTATGTGCTACTACCCTATATTTATAAAATATGGGTAATGTGATGGCAGAGGAGCATATACGAGTTGCACTAAGCTGTAGCTTGTCCTCCTCTAATCTCATAAGGCTGGAAAAACAAGAACTTTTCCACTACAAAAAAAGATCCTACTTACTCCTCCCTAGGCCCTATGCTAGAAGATGAGAAGAGAGCTGTTGAACAAAAAGTCCCCCCTTGCACAAACTAAAGCATGTCAAGGGGAAGAAGACTTCCTGCAGCCAAAATTTAATGTCTAGATTGAGAAAAACACAAGACATCTAATTACGATCTAGGTTCATATTTGTGATACGCAGTTACTATCGGAGTCTTATCTCATAGAGATCCAAGGATCTTTCTTCAAGTGCCATTTCAGTTGCCCAACGGTCTTACTAAGAGCTTGGCACTCGAAGCTTCATGCAACTCTATTGCTATTCAATTCACTCCAGGCGATCGACCGATTCTTGATAATCTGTTCGATTTTCGTCTTCTCAGCCGACAATAAATCTGCCAAACGGTAAAGTATGCAAAGTTCATCCACTTGATTAACTTTTAGTTAGGCAAGCTCATATTAGAAATATTTTATTTCAACTCCTCTATCAAGGAGGATCTTCGATCTAAGCGATGGAGACTTAGATAGTAGGAAGAAGAAGAAGAATATATTAAGGAAGGCGATGAGAATGGAAGAAGAAGGCTACTATTTATAGCCTCTTTCAAATTGTAACTACTAAGAAAAATTATAACTTTTAAGATTTGATTGGACTGGACAAAGAGGCTAAATCTTAGCCTAAATTCGGTCAAATCCATAGCGGATCTTGTGAAATCTTTAATCAAGAGATCTCAGCCACAGATCACGGTACAAATCCAGAGGCGAATCTCAACAAACATCATCAGCTAGAGAGCATCACTAATTGACAAAATTTGCCAGACACGATTCAAAATAAGATGAGCCTTGCTAATCAATGAACCTCGCCAACTCAGCTCAGAGTTGAGCAAACTTCACTCATACCTAAGATCAGTTAAACTTCGTTGGTTTCTCAACTTTGCCACAACAATGAAAAAAGGTAAACTTCATTCCAAACACGGAATTAGACAAGTACAAGCATCATTAGACCTCCAAAGAAGCTATGTTCAATAGTATACCTCTGGCAAGCAAGTAGACAAATGAAGACAAGTTTCAATCCAACCAAGATAAACTCGAGTTATGTTCAACAGTACACCTCTTGCTATTACCCAAAGTATTTCAATCCTAGCTATAGTCAAATGCATGATCTTGAAAACTTTGGGGGAGGGGGTTCTTCTAAATGGTTAAAATATATTTTCACCTAGGCTAATATTTACCTTGAATCCAAAAAGTGAATGTTCACAGGTTAAGCACTTCAAAGGGGGCCTATAATTGAACCCACAACAAACTATAGCAAAGGTCGTCCAAGCCATCAAGCGAACCTCATTAAACAATCCATCTCGACTTGACTCGACCTTGTTAAGGGCGAGTCGACTCCTACAACACACCACAAACCGAGTCTAAAGGCATCGTTTGTCGGCCAAATCGGAACTTGAATTCTATGCTAAATTCGAACTCATAAGCGAAGTTCGTCACCCAATGAACTCCACTCATAACAACCCAAGTGGACAAAGTCATCCATACTTTTGGCAAATTGCACATGCCCAATGAACTCCACTCATAACAACCCAAGTGGACAAAGTCATCCATACTATTGGGAAATTGCACTCATGTGTCTTTAGTGAGCCTCACTCATATTAGCAGTGAACTTCACCAACACCTTCAGCAGCGAACATCGCCAACATTTTTAGTAGTGAACTTCATCCATGTGTCCTCAGCGAGCTTCGCCAAGCTAGCAAACCTTGTCTAATAGCCATTGGTGGGCTATTTTTAATGGATAACCACCCCCACTATCTCCTATTTTAATGGCTACTAAATCCACAATTAAGAGGGCTATTAACTCTCTCTTTTAGCATACAAAAAGTAGGGGAGATTATTCATGGATCATCATAAGAATCAAAGGAGATCTACAGAACTAAACATACTGTATGTTGGAAAATTGCAATGAAGAGAATAAAAGAAAATTGATTTGTATTTCTTTGATTCCGATTACAACTTGGTTACAAAAGAGAAGAAAACAAATTTGGTTCTCTCCTTTGTTTAAAAAAACTGGGTTCTTCAAGGTAGCGATGGAGTGCCTCCTTCGATTGTTCGCATCGAATTTGCTCTCCGTTGACGATCCGACCGTCTCTTATCTCGTGGGAACGATGAACTTCTGAAGAAAGTTTTATATGTAACTCTCTAATGAGTTTAAGAACTCTGAACGAGTTCAAACTCTATAGATAGAGTTGTTAGAACCGAAGATTCGGTTAATGACCAAGCAAATATTCTGTTGTTGAAGAATCCTTTTAGATTTGATCTCCTAAACTTGATTTAAAAATCCTATCTCCAAGGATTTCGTCTCTCTTGCCTCTCTGTGTGGTTGAGATCCGAATCGCCTCCAAACCTGTGTGGTTTTGATGCTGAAGAAGCCCTTCTTACGTTTCAAAAAGCCAACCCTTAACTCCGTTGAGTTTGTGAGTTTTTATAGGGGGATAAGAGGCTGTAACTACCCTCTAAATCCGCTCCTAAGTGGGCGAGATTTCCTCAGATCGTGGGGAAAATGATTCTGAAACCGTTCAACTCATGTTTGAACGAGTCAAACGCCCAATCTGGCGTTCAGAACCCCACCTTCGCGTCTTAGAATTGAAACGCGAGGTTGGGTGTTGGCTGAACATCCATGAACGCGAGGGTCGCTAACATTTTGGCTTGTTGCCACTTGGAAACGCGGGGGTTGATGTTTGGTTGAACCCCACGTACGCGAGGGTCGCTCACGTTTAGCTTGTAGTTTGGAAACGTGGGGGCCGCCTGCACCTCCAGAATTGTAACGCGGGGATGATTTTTGCGTTTTAAAAGAAGTTGGTTGACTTATAACCTCCTCTGTAAGTCATTGCAAGGACCGTCGTTCAGTAATCCTCGCTTGAGCTGTTGTGGGGTGTGAAAGTCGTCAGATTGTAACTCTCACTGTTGATTGTGAAGACCACTGAATAGAGTTTTCATCAGCTGTCGAAAGCGTCGTTGAATTATAACCCTTCTCGATCTATGTGAAAAGTCCTCTATTTGTAACATTCGTTTGTTGGCACTAAAGCTATCTGATTGTAGCTTCCATTGTTGGAACTTGACGGGAATCAATCATCCATAGTGACTTTTAGACGAATATTTGCCCACAGCTCTCTACCAAGCAACTCACCAACTAAGTCCAACCTTTTATTTCTGAAATCATTACACTGCTCATCAGCATCTCTAATAGTTGCTAATATAATATTGGTCATGTTGTTATCGCAACCATCAAGATCAATCATCTCAAACATGAGGTCGTGTTTGTAGCGGTTATAATGCTGTGGATGTAATGATTTAGAAATCTCTTCTGTTTTGATTGTAAGGATGAATTCTGCTTCTTGATTTGATGGAACCATTGTCTTGTAATCCTTGTGGGGATCAGCTATCTATTGTGATTTTTAGACAGTCTACAGAAGCCCCTCCAAAGTTTTCGAAAGTTCGCGGTTGACTAGGACGAATTTTCGGAATACTTTGGATCCCAAAATTTCATGGATTGATTGTTCACTCCGTCTGATCTGAAGACATCGCGAAACTGGTTGTCGGAATATTGAAATTCTGTTTCCTCGAACCAAACAAAACAGCTTTTGAGCCTTGATGATACTGAAGGATGAAGCTCGCTCCAAATCGAGTCTGGTGGTTTTAGCGTTGCTGATTGTAATCTGCTTACACCCATCTGATAGACTCCCCAGTGGAGTCACCTATTGCTTCTTGATTTTGGTGACTTTGGTGGCTAACCTCAAATTTTCTCCATTTATTTGAGGCCTTGTTGATTGTAACGCGTAGGTGAACTCTGTGCCTGAGAGTTTGAACGCGTAGGTGAGCCTCGCGTTTGGAATTTCAACCAACTTGAACACGAGGGTCGAGTTTGGGCGGGATTCTGGCCTCGAATCCTGTCCGTTAGGATTTGACAGCTCACAGCTCTCTATAAATAGACCACTGGAGGTCAAATCAAGAGTCATTCGACTCATCTTAAAACTCTAACGAAAAATTTTTATTCTCATCTCCGGTGAACACTATTCCTTATCTCCTCCGACAAGAATCTATGGCACCCAAGAAGGTTGTCTCTCGCCCTTCCAAATCTGACGTCGCCATGGCTCAGGGATCGACACCGTCTGCGCCTGCCGGCGGCGCCGCTGCTCAGGCGAACATGCCGCCTCAACTTCCTTTGATCGGTGGTGAGTATGACCTCTGTGGTCATTAAACTTGCTTCGGCAAGTTCTGATCTTTAGATCAACGAGGAAACTCGTTTCGATAACGCGGGGCTAGACTCCGTCGTTTGGTATTTTTGACGAGGGGTTCGACCTCCGCGTCTGTCATTGTTGACGTGAGGCTCGACCTTCGCGTCTGAACTTTGTTGACACGAGGCTCGACCTTCGCGTCTGAACTTTGTAGACGCAATGCTCGACCTTCGCGTCTGAACTTTGTTGACGCGAGGCTCGACCTTTGCGTCTGAACTTTGTTGACGCGAGGCTCGACCTTCGCGTCTTTAGTCTTCAAATCAAGTTTGACCTCAGCGTCTGAGATCTAACTTTTTCCTTTGTTTTTGTAGTGCGTCATACTACTGAGCCTCTCTCCTTTCGCTATCATTTTGGACATGAAGGTGGTGTGGACTCGAATATGACATTCAACCTACGCGAAGAACTCCCAGTTTTCCGAATTAAGGATAAGAGTCACGCGGAATTAATCACCCAAGCTTCTCCCGAGACTCTTAGGATATTGGTTATGGATGCTCGATTTGAGAACCCGAGCCGCAAGCCAATAGTCAAACCTGGGTTCCTCTTCGGGGATTATGTTGACTTCGAGGCCAGCACTGCTTATGACTTCGAGGCCAGCACTTCTTCTCCATATTGGAGAAGTATAATCCTGAGACTTGCACTTTCTTCACCCCTGTGGGGGAATTAGGTTTCGCTCTCCACGAGATGTATGAAGCCTCGGGTCTTCTTCTTGGGGACTTACCGTACGAAGTATTTGTTCCGGGATCGGCGAAACTTAAAATTTTGAAGAAAGTGAACCCTGAAATTTACTCCACCTTATGGGAAGTTATGTGTCACTTCCACATCTGTATGCAGCAGACAGGGGCTCAAGGAAGTGGCATTAAGCAAGTGTCCTGGGCTGAATATTTATTCCAGAACTTGACCAATAAGGGAGCCTCCGTGACCAGGTTATCTGCAAGCACTTTGGAGGAGGTCCAGGCCCGAATCAATGATACTACTTTTCAATACACTAATGAGGCCAAGAAAGATGTTTTCCCGGGTCATACGGAATTTGAAAGTTTCCATTACCAAGCCTTGCTTCCTATTTCTGACACGGCGCTCTTGGCTGGATATTTGATGCTATGGCTCAAGCGGTGCGTCGTTCCTACCAGGCCAATCGATGCTCTTGTTGTCGAGGTAATATACCCTGCTATCCTCCTGGCGCATAGGAGACATTGAATCTGCTGTACGCCATGGTGGGCTGTTTGCAGAGTGGACTGCGGGAATTGGCCTTGGAATTTGTTGACGTCACCGAGGTAGAGTCTGGGGGCCACAAAGCTTTCAAAACTCCTAATCCCCGGATACTATTGCCATATACCTATCTGATGGCTTGGTATGTGCTCCACTGTCCTCCCCTAATGAGTGCGGCCTCTCCCCTGGGGGACTCATTCATCCCATTTGTGCAACGATTAGAATCTACAAAATGGGAAGGGGATACATGGTTAGAATTCGACAGATTTTGTCGCGGGACACCCACTACCACATATGGCGTTGTTTCCCAGATTTTGAAGGCGGCATCTATGGAGCAGAATATCAGGACGTAGCAGGTCCTAATGGATTCACTCAGCTGAGCGGGGGTGTTTTCCATTGGCTACTCTCTATCAGGCCAGGTTACTTGATCTTCCGGCAATGCGCTCACTGTTTCCTCGAGCCCTACCAGCCCTATAGGTTCGCTCGCTAATTTGGGTATGATCAGGTGTACGTTGGGAACCCTCGTCCTCAGCTCTCAGCTGTGGACAACATATATGAAGGGGCCAGGGCTTGGTACTATTCTGTGGCAGGTTGTACCAAAACGACTTTCAGGCTTCCCCACAAAACTCCCAACTCCTATACCTCCATAAGCTTCTGTAATTGGTATTTTGCCGCTTCTCGGACTCCCAATTACAACTTGAATACATCTTTCCTGAAAGAAATTAGGCATATGTATGCTTCAAGGAGGGGGTCAAAGACATCCCGATTGAGAGGGATTGATGAGTTCCTATCCATTGAGAATCAGCCTGCTGGACAAGAAGAGGAACAAACAGCTGAGCCTGTTCCCAGAGAGGAACAACAAGTGGTTGAGTCTCCCACGACGAGAGCAACGGGGAAAAGAAAGCTCTCTGCCGATAAAGCCGGCCGATACGAGAAGCAGATCCGTCGGAAGTTGATAGTTGACTCCCCTCCTCCTAAGGGCCAGCAAAAATCCAAGTTGATGGCTGATGCTATCAGGGCTGCTGAAGATGAAGACCAATATGAATCTTTAGTTGCAGGCCTGCCACATAGAACTGGGCTTCGTTCTCATGGCCCAGCCCTTTTGAGCGATGCTTCTTGTTAGCATCCCCCCGAGGACGAAGAGGGTGAATTAATGGCTGCAGATGCAGAATCTGCCCCGGTAATGGACCTTCCTAAGTCTCCTGCATCGGAACCAGGTGGTCTTAAAGAAAATCCATCTCCTCCTCCTTTAGTATTAATGCCGCAAGCTGGTGGTTTAAGTGGTATTCCGACAATAGGACTTATGACTAAACCAGCTGCTGATACGCATCTTCCTGAACCCTTGGCTGCGCGGGATGATGAGGAGCAAGTTGACTATGAGGGCTCTTCGATTGGTGATGAAGCTGACGAAGATAGAGTTGGTGAGGATGCTGAAGTTAGCAACTTGCCAGGTGATAATGTGGAAGATGAAGAGCATAATTCCATGGACGACATAACCATTTTTGATGATGCCCCCAAGGCTCCATCTGATAAAGCATCTGGTTATACTCCTTTCCATCTCACCGGTAAGCTTGGTTTGTTTCGACTTCTTCCACATGCTTTTTTCGCGTTCTGACCGTTTTTTCGTGCAGGTTCACCTACTCCTGGGACTACTTCTGCTGCTCCTTTAGAGCAAGAACATGCGCCGGCGCCGACTCCTTTGTCAGAGCAACATTTACCTGGCTCATCCACGACAACTGCTTTACCGGCCACGTTGCCCGAGACTACAGTTGCGATTCCTCCTTTGGAACAACAGCTCGTGCTGGCGTCAGCTCCTGCGCAAGAGCAGCCTCTACTTGCCTCATCTACTGTAGCCGCTTCGCCTACCGCATTGCTGAAGATCTCACTTACTCCAACAGAGGCACGACCAAGGACATCTCAGGCAAGGGAGATGATGGCTTTAACCTCAAGCCCTTCACAATTGAATGTTTCTACCGCTTCTGCAGCTTCGGCGCCAGGATCCCCTGCACCAATTTTGATGGCTAGAGGGGCGTCTTTGGCTGTGGTTTCTAGTCTCGCTGACGCACCTGAATTTCTTTAGATCTCTCTGGTATATCTAAATAGCCATGCGAAGATGGTGGTTGAATACATGGTGAATGGCCGGGGAACTTTGAACTCCTTTCGACCTCTTCTGGAGGCAGGCTTGAATGGAGTCAAGAGTGTGGGCAACACTCAGTGGTTTGAGCGCTGTTCAAAAATTATTCTCCGTTTGGAAGAGCAATTACAACGCTTCGAAACATTGGGTCATAAGGAACTTCAGCCGCAAATCGTGTCAACTTTGGCTAGTCTTCAGGTCGCAGAAACGGCACGCCGAGAAGCGATGGAACGAGACTTAGCTGAGAAAGAGCGTCAGATCGCTGAGCTTCAGGAGCGTAACATTCAGAAGCGAGCAGAATTAGAACGCTCAACTGCTTCTATGAATTCGCTTCGGGACAGGCTTGTTGAGGCTGAAGCCGAAGTCCAACGATTGAAGGCTGAACTTTCCCGCGAAGAAGGCATTGTTAATATCCTTAGTACCCAGAATGCAAGTGGTACTTTAGAATATCATACGCCGGCTCAGGCCCTAGAACAGGCCAAGAACGAAGTAGCGGCCACCATCATACCCAGTGAAGAGGAGCTCTGAGCGAAGGCTGAAGCCATGGTGCAAGCTACTCACGAGGAGGAGTTAGCTGAAGTTAAGGCTCGGCTTATCTCTTTTGATTTGATGCGTGAGTAAATTTTGTTTTTTGTAATGTTCTTTTGACAAGAACAAGGTTGTTTTGTATCACTTTCTTCTAGCTCTTGAATAAAAAGTGATATTGGTCCCTCATTGTTTCTTGCATTTGTCATGTTTTGATTTTAAGTAACAAATCACGAGAAACGCCCGAGGTGTATTCATGACTTAGCTTAAATTTCCAGGATAGCCCGGACTTAGAAAGTTTCCTTTGTTATCATTTAAGATAACTCTAGATAATTTTAAAATATTGGGGATAAATGTTGAATCATTCTCCCGGAACAGAGCTAAAGGGTAGAATTCTTCCTGTGTTATTTTGACTTTAAACACTGAAAGAAGTCTATAGGCGCCAAAGGTGTAATTTTAACTTGGCGTGGACTTTTTTTCTGTGGGGAGATCCCGAACTTTTCCTTATTATCACTAAGGATAGTTCTGGAAAGTACTTAGTCCATTGGGAATCTTATGGGAACACCTCTTATATAGCGGGGTAAAAAGGGTCCAAATAAGAGGATTTAGACTGTTAAAGGTGTGAAATTAACATAACAGGAAAGGACGTTGCGATCGGAGTAATTTTGAGGACTTATCGCTCTATTAGAGAGAGTCGATAAGTTGGTTTTGTCAGAGGTGTAGTTTTAACGTGACAGGAGAGAGAGATTGCGATCGGGGCAATTCTGAGGACTTATCGCTCTATTGGGGAGAGTCGATAAGCTGATATTTGTCAGAGGTGTAGTTTTAACGTGATAGGAGAGAGAGATTATGATCGGGGCAATTCTGAGGACTTATCGCTCTATTGGGGTGAGTCGATAAGCTGATATTTGTCAGAGGTGTAATTTTAACATGACGTGGAGAGATTGCGATCGGGGCAATTTTGAGGACTTATCGCTCTATTGGAGAGAGTCGTTAAGTTAGTTTTTTTGTCAGAGGTGTAATTTTAACATGGCATCTGTGGGAAAAAATCCTTTTGTATCTTGCTGGGGAGAATTACTAAGTGTTTTGTCATCAGAACGATGAATTGTAATACTCGTGATTTGAACATGATTTTGGGAGTTTTATTACCTCACTGTAAAGGAGTTGACAAACTGATTATTTATTGCTCTGCTGAAGAGAGCTAATAAATTGACAATAATCTGAGTGATTTTGAAGACTTATTGTTCTGTTTATGAGAATCAATAAGTGGATTCTGACAGAGGAGTTATAGCCACACTGGTATTTTGTGTCAGCTAAACTCAAACTCTATAGTGATGACGATGGTTTGGGGCGTAATATTAACTCAATGAGGATTTAGATCCTGCTGAAGAGTCACAGGGGTTTAGATTAACATCCTGTTAAGGGGGTTCATGCCTTTGAGGATTTAGAAGAAAGGCAACGCTGAGATGACCTTCGTGTTTGAGGTTCAAAACGCGAGGTTGCAGACCCTTGTAACGCTGGCTTGAGCCTTGTGTTTGGGCATTTGAACGCGGTTGTGAGCTTCGCGTTTTGAAAATGGTTAGGATTCTTTCCTAGAACGAGAACTCTCGTTTGATCTCGGCGAGATCTCCGACGAACTCCGTCTTCCTCGTTCAAAAACATTTCTTCCGATCGACTATGTTGATGGCGCCTCGGAGAATGGGTTCGAGCTCCAAGAAAGTCGCCGGAACAACTTCCGAAACGCCGTCTGTTGAGGACGCCGGCGGTGTTCTTGCTCGTACGGGAACGTCGTCGTCGCCACCGCCGTTGTAGGGGCCTCCCTGTCGTGGTGAGTGTTGACTGAAACAACTTGCCTTAGCAAGTTCTCTGAAAACCCTAGATGGGTTCTTGATAACGAGGAAGATGACTCGTTTCTGTTCAATGAAAACGCGGAGTTGGGACTCCATGTGGGTCTTGACTCTCGCGTTCAAGTTTTTCAACACGGTTTGACCCTCGCGTTTTGAGTTTCTGACGCGGGGCTCGACCTCCGCGTCCGAAATTTTCGACACAAGGCTTGACTCTCTTGTTTTGAGATTTATGATTCTATTTTTACGTCAGTAACTTGTTTTCAGCTACTGACTTCTACTTTTGATTGTGCAGTGCTTCTTCCAAACGTGCCGCTTTCGCAAGGGCACCATTTTGGGTATATTGGCGGACCTGACACGGATGAAGTCTTTAGTCTCCAAGACAGAATTTCGCTGTGTACTCTCTCTGATTCGGAGAGGATGGACATGATTAAATTCTCCAGATGTTCTACTCTAAGGATTCTGATTACTGATATAGACATGGAGACCCCTGCTGGTCGTGTCCAATTTCCCAAACCGGCGTTCATATTCGGAGATCGTATACCAATTGATGATCACCTCATATATGCAGAAGATTCGAAGCTGTTGCAGAGAATTGATGATCGTCTTTTCTTCCTTCCAAACATGAAGAGGATGTACCCACTCTCTTACTTTTTGAATGCAAGCTGTCGTCGGGGTCTAACTTTCGACATAGTCAAAGAAAAGGAGAATGTGTTGCTTGGATCTGGTCGGCGAGCTCGTACACAAATCGGGGGGCAACTCAAGGGATTGAGACCTAGTTTATTTGAGAAGAAGGATCAGGTTTCAGAGATGCCACGTCCAGCGAACATCTTTATTCGCCAACTCCTTACAACTCAGGGTAAATTTTCTACCCAGATGTTCAGATCCCCTGGATGGGTTTGTTCCGGAGAAGGAGGTTGGTGGACCCGCATGATTGACTTCGTTCTTGAGGAACTTAAGGAGTCGCTCGCTCGATCGGGTCTCACGGTTCCCGTGTTAGCTACTCGACGGGGTGTTGTGCAGAGTTATCACAACTTCTTTGCTATGTTAGAGAAATATAACCCTGACAGCTGCGCGTTCTTCACACCTACAGGGGAGTTAGGTTTTGCTCTTCATGAGATGCAAGCAGTGTCGGGATTATCACTTGGAAAAATGCCCTATGAGGAGTTCATCCCCACCACCAAGGAGCTTTCCTTACTGAAGGCGGCTCACCCGAAAATTTACGCTACTTTCTAGGAGTTGATGTGTCACTTCCACATATGTGCCCAAGTCTTTGGGATGCGTGGAAGGGGCATTATGCATACCACGTGGGTGGAATACCTTTTTCAGAACTTAAACCGGAAAGACGTAGCCGTATCTCGCGTTGCGGCTATCTCTCCCAAGGAGGCCAAAGCTCGGATTAAGGCTTCTAATGTCACCTACAAAACAGAGCATGCAGAAGATGATTTCGAGGCTGGTGTCAAGTTTGAAAGTTTCCACCACCAAGCCACAATCCCTATTTCTGACCCGGCTCTTCTTGTGGGCTTCTTCATGGTTTGGTTGAAGCGGTGCGTAGTACCGTCAAAACCAACTGAGGCGATATTAGCTGAAGTTGTGTACCCAGCTACTTTACTAGCGCATGGGAGACCTGTGAGTCTCCTTACTGCTATGGTCGGCTGCATGCAGAATGGCCTGAGGATGTTGACCTCAGAACTTCTCAGCGTTTAAGAAATTAAAACTACCAAGAAGAAAGCCGGGAGAACTCCTCCACCACGTATACCAGTGCCGTATACATACTTGGTGGCTTGGTTCGTGCTACATTGTCCCTCATTGATGACGGGAGTACACGAGGGCGATGACACTTATATTCCCTTTGTACAGAGATTGGAGTCGGCCACGCAGACTCATTCTTATATGGTCAGGGCTCGACAACTCTTATCTCGGGAAGAAAATTATCGGATCTTCTGTTGCGCACCTAACTTTGACGGAGCTGACGTAGAAAACGTCCTCTTCATGGACTTGCTTTTTGAGGGCTCGTCTTCTTTGGAAGAGGGCACATTTAGCTTGCTCCTTATGATCAGGTTGGGCTACCTGGTATATCGTTTGCGGGAGAAGTGTATCATCGAGCCTTATATGCCTTCTAGATTTGCTAGGAAATTCGGATATGACCAGCTTTACGTTGGCAATCCCAACCCGGCATTGGCTCAAATTGGGAACTTGTATGAAGGAGCTCGCGCATGGTACTTCTTTTTCACCGGGGGAACCCATGCGCAATTTACTTTACCCAACTCGCTGTCCGGTTGTTATACCGTTGTAGATTTTCGCAACTGGTTTGGAGAAGTGTCCTAAGTCCCTGACTATGATATCTACACCTCTTGCATAAATGAGATTCGGGAGTTCTATCGTTCGAGGAGCAGGTCTTTGAATACCCGTTTTCCGGGGATAGAAGAGTATCTATCCTGTGAACAGGAAGAAACCGGAGCCGTTGAAATTCCTAGAGAGTTGTCCACTATAGAACCTTCTGAAGAAGAGGTTCTTATGGGGATCAAAGAGGGAAAATTGATTGCTGATCTTCCCGAAGAATAGACAACTGAGGAAGTTCCTACAGAAGCGCCTGTTTCTGAACCTCGTGTTTTAAGATCGGGTAAGAAGACTCTTTCTGCTGCTGAGCAAGGCGAGTATGACAGGAGGGTTCGTAAACGATTGCCCATCGTGGCCAAAACTTTGAAAAGGGCTAAGTTGATGGGGGATGCGATAAAATCGACGTGTGCTGCATCTCCTGAGAGCAGAGAGGATACTACGCTTCAAGCTGCTTCTCCTGGTCTTGAAATGACAACCGGTGGGCGGGAATCAACCATCTCAGGCCCAGCGTCCATTATGGCCAAAAAGTTGTTATCTGAAGCCACGCACACCTCTACTCGCACTGATTACGCCAATTGTTTTATTTATCCGACTGCTCCACCTCCAAGCTCAGTAGCTTTGAGAGAGCTCATCGAACAATTAGAGCGTTGGATGCAGATGACTATCGACGTCGTTAATCTCGGCGATGTGAGCTTCAAGGTTTTTGAACCTCACCTACTAGAATGTCTCGCCAAGATTAGGAGCCAGGGGAATGCATTATGAACCGAGAGTTGTCGCGAGGGCGTCATTATTCTGGAATATGAATTGGAATTCCTTTCCATGTTGCAGCGTGATGACATAGGACCAGAAGTGGATCGGGCTCTTTCTGAAGCCAGAGCTTTGAAAGCACAACAACAAGAGGCCCTTTAGAAGAGTTTATCCGAAACAGACTCTCGTCTTGCTCACCTGTGTGGGGAACATATCCAGGTACAAGGGGACATGACCAATCTTGCTGTGGGTCTCCGGGATACTACAGCAGAACTTGCTCACGTTGGTGTTGAAATACCTTAGATAAATGCTCAGCTAGCTGATGGTATAGAAATTTTAAAAGGGTTAGCTGGTTACTGTGACGGGCTTTTCAAGTGCTATTGCGACGAAATTGTTGCTGCCGACAAGCTTCGGCGAGAGATTGCCGAAGCAACGCCCAATGAAGAGGAGCTCAAGAACAAGATAGCTGAAGAAATCAAAAAGGCTCGCGAGGAGAATATATCAGCGCTGAAATCTAAACTCAAGTCTTTTAGACTGATGAGTCCCGATGCTTAGGATTTGCACTTTTTTTTTGGTGGAGGAATAAATTTGTATCATTTTCCTTTCGATTGTTTTCACCTTTGTATTCAAATTAACAATATTAAATGGAAATGATATCATTTTGGTTTTCATCATCTCTTTCGTCGAAATCTGATTAAAGATAATGAAAAGCGATGCGAATGGTGTAAATGTAGTGTTAACTTAGCATGAAAACGAAATTCTCTTTATTACTACTTGGAATAATTCCAGAAAATTTTAATCGTCAGAGGTGTAGTGTTAACATGACGAAATACAAAACAAAATTACACTATGAATAGGCAACCCCCAGCCTGATTTAGCTGGGGTTTAGGGGGCTACATGATTTACGAGAAGTATCTCTTAAGGAATTTCCCATTAATTGGCATCATGTGCCTGTCTCCTTTTTGATTGATGAGGCAATAGGCTCCGTTCGAATAGACTGAATCTATTACGAAAGGCCCCTCCCATTTAGGATTGAACTTTCCTTTGGTTTTGTGTGTCATCACCATGGGTCGTCTGTTGGCCAAAACCAAATCACCCTTCTTGAAAATCCGTTCCTTGACCTTTTTGTTGTAGGCTTTGGAAATACGGGCTTGATACAATTCGATCTGCTGCTGAGATTGAAGTCGTTTTTCATCTAGGGCTTCAAGTTCTTGCAGGCGTCGTTGATGTTTTTCTTCTTCTATTAGTCCCGTCGTGATAGCGATTCTCAAAGAAGGGATTTGGATCTCCAATGGTAATACAGCTTCACAGCCATATACCAGAGAGAATGGTGTAGCTCTCGTAGGGGTCCTCACCGTTGTGCGGTAAGCCCACAGACATTCGCCGAGCCTTTCATCCCAATCATGTCGGCTCTTGGAAACAAACTTCTTGAGAAGTTTCACTATGGTTTTGTTGAAAGCTTCTGCAAGACCATTTGCTGGCGGATAATATGCTGTAGATGTGATACTCTGGATTCTGAATTTGTCACAAAACCTCTGAAACCCAAAGCTGACGAATTGTGTCCCGTTGTCATGAACCATCCGCCTCGGGACTCCAAAACGGAAGATGACATGATGTTTAATGAACTTGATTACGTTTGAAGTTTTGACTTCTTTCAACGGGATTGCCTCCACCCACTTAGAGAAATAGTCGATTACAGCCAGGATGAACCGGTGTCCTTTGGAGGTCGGAGGAGAAATTGGTCCCACGATATCCATGCCCCACACTTCAAATGGCCAAGATGCAGATGTGGGATGTAAATTTCCCGGTGCCTGGTGGATAAAATCCCCATGAATTTGACACGCTTGACAATGTTTAGCGTAGTCAACCGCGTCTGAGAACATCTTTGGCCAATAATAGCCAATTCGATGGAGGCGATCTCCTAATTTAGCTCCGGGTTGATGAGCTTCGCACATTCCGTCGTGAGCTTCTTTAAGAGCCTCCCTTACTTCCTTTTGAGAAAGACATCGAAGCAAAATACCGTCATGGGATTTACGATACAGAATCTGAGAGACTGCATCGTAATAGAATCGGAGGGCCTTTCATTTGATGGCGACCGCTTCCTTAGGATCGTCGGGCAGAATTCCGTACAGGACGTAGTCAATATATGGAAATCGACAATCTCTAGATTCAAACTCTATGGAGGTTGTACAGACCTCTTCCGTCATTGTCTTGTCTGAACTTTCCTCTGTAGGAATCTTGGAGCAGTATAGTTCACGTCCCGTGACTGGGATTGTTGTTTCAGTACCTGGCGGTAAGGCCAGCGAAGTTGCCAATGAAGCCAAAGCATCTGCGTAAGCGTTCTGGGCTCGTGGAATGTATTCAATAAAGAATCCTTCGAACTTCTTAGCTTGCTTCAGCACTGCGAAGTAGTACGGGATTAAGTCCTCATGACGTACTTCGTATTCCCCTCGAACTTGATTTACGATGAGCTGAGAGTCACCGTAAGCCTCAAGATGCCGAATGTTAAGTTCTTCGGCAAGTTGCATCCCTAGTAGTAGAGCATTATACTCAGCTACATTATTTGTGCAGGGTTCGATTAGGGAAAATCCTCTTGGGATTACGTGACCGTTAGGAGAGACGAACACCACTCCTACTCCTGCAGTAATCGCTCCGTGTGGGTTTGCTCTAGATGCATCGTCGAAGAATAATTTCCACACTTGTGTAGATTCTTGAGTGACGCAAGCCTCGGCGACTTCGTCGAGCAATTCTTCATATAGTTTTGATGTCCCTGGCACCGAAAGATCGGCTAAGAAATCTGCTAATGCTTGACCCTTAACTGCCTTTTGGGGCATGAATTGCATGTCATATTGTGACAAGAGAATGGCCCATTTTGCAAGCCGACAGTTTAGAGACGATGGTTTCGTCATCAGCATCCTCAGGGGATTCACTTTAGAGATGACGTGAATCGTTTGTCCGACTAGGTAATGTCGCATCTTTTGAACCGCGAATACCAAAGCGAGACATTCTTTTTCGACCGGATTGTACCGGTGTTCGGCTCCCATCATGGTTCTGCTTAAGTAATAGATGGCTTGCTCTTGCCCTTGATCATCGTTCTGGGCTAGTAACGCTCCTAAAGAATGATCCATAGCCCTCACATATAATAGGAATGGTTTTCCTGATATAGGGGCCACGAGAACAGGTGGTTGGATAAGATATTTCTTGATCTCTTCAAAAGCCTTCTGGCATTCTTCATCCCAGACAAAGGATACGCCTTTCTTCATAAGCTTCGAGAAAGGTTGGCAGCGTCCCGAGAGATTAGATATGAATCTTCGGATGTAAGCCAATCTGCCTTGCAGACCTCTGAGCTCTTTGAGATTCTTTTGCGGCGGCATGTCTTGGATGGCACGCACCTTTTCTGGATCAAGAGAGATTCCCTTGGACATGATAATGAATCCTAGGAATTTTCCGCTTGATACGGCGAGGAATGATTTTGTCGGGTTCATCTTCAGTTGGTGTTCTCGCATGATATCGAACATTGTCTTCAAGTCTGCAAGATGATCACCCTTACATTGGCTTTTCACAGCTATGTCGTCAACGTAGCATTCTTTCTTCTTACGCAGATGTTCGTGAAAGATGGTGTTCATTGCTCGTTGATAAGTTGCACCTACATTTTTCAGGCCGAAGGGCATCACTGTGTAGCAATACGCCCCTAGCGCTGTTCTGAATGCAGTATGCTTTTTGTCCTCGGGATACATCTTGATTTGATTGTACCCGGAGAATCCATCCATGAAATACATCCTTTCATATCCGCAGGTGTTGTCAATCATGACATTGGTAATGGGAAGTGGAAACTCGTCTTTTGGGCAAGCTGCGTTATGGTCGCGGAAGTCGATGCATATACGGACCTTACCATTTTTCTTGGGAACTGGAACAATGTTGGCTACCCAGTCTGGGTGTTGTTCCTCCCTAACAAAGCCCGAGTCTATAAGCTTTTTCACTTCATACTCAATTGCTTCCATGATCTCTGGACGAAACCGGCGTTGCTATTGTTTAACGGGTTTGGCATCCGGATCGATGTTGAGACGATGCATGGCCACTTTTGGGTCAAGACCAGGCATGTCTTCATAATTCTAAGCAAAGACATCTATATATTCTCGGATGAGAGATATAAGGTCCTCTTTTTCGAATGATGATAAATCTTCAGCTATAAAGATAGGCTTAGGGTCAGATTCATTCCCCATGTTGACTTGGATCATTTTATCTTCTGTGGGTGGTTCGCGTTGTTCGAAATACATATCCCACAAAATGTTAAGACGTTTGATCCAAGGATCGTCGGTTGATTCAATTAACTCTTCATCACCCCCTGCGTCTTCATCTGGATGACTAGTTGAAGGCATATTCACAGTCAGATTTTTAAAGAAAGGTTCGACACTGACATCGGACTCGTATGAAGATGTTCCGGATGAGTGGTCCTGACGCAGATAATTACTTATTTCATTCTCTGAGATAGCGGGAGGTGTGACAAATCCTAGACCTCTTCTGGTTTTTTGGTAATAATCTGGGGGTTTCCCTTCGGGGGTTAAAGACATCCGAATTTTTTGGTGTTCGCCTACCTTTCCTGAAGTTTAGACCCTATTTCTCACCAAAGTCATACCCATTCGTCTCATTAATTGGACGGAATTAGGTTCATGGTAATGGAATTGAGGAGCTCCATCGTCTTCTTCTGAACTTCCTCGTTTGAGTTGTTCGGGTTTGTCTTTACCAAAACAGATTGGCTTCTGCCCTTTCCTTTTTGACGGGACTTTGAAGAAAGCCTTATGTGCATCTTCTACTTTTTCATCTGAAGCGAATGATGACTTGATTGGCAATGTAAGAGATGCCTCTGTGCACAATACGTGCCATGGGTTGGTACCTACATTAGGATCATTCTCTATTTGTTTAATTTTAGAGGACACATTAGACAAGTACGCCAAAATAAAATCTTCATTAATGCACCACTCGCCCTCGCTCGGTACATTCTTATTACTCTCATCCTGACCCATTACATCAAAGTTTAATTCCCATAGACAATCTTCTTCGGGATCTAGTTCGATATCAGCTACATTGCCGCTGTCTCCATCTTCATTCTCCTGGGATTCCAGGTAGAAAACGGAGTCGGTGTGAAAGTTCTCCACTCCTCTGAAGGGATATTTCTCCGCAATTAGAGTTCGAACTTCTCCCTCATCATTGGCATATTTCATGACCTGATGTAGAGTAGATAGGACAATGCGGTTTGCATGTATCCATGGTCGTCCTAACAAAAGATTGTAGGACGTGTCTGCATCTATTATGTAACAGGTCACTTCGGACTTAAGGTCTCTGATTTTACACCTGAGTTTGATCTTCCCCAGGGGCCGAGTGCTGTTTGTGTTGAACCCGAAGATGGTTGTCTGGGTGGTGTTTAGCCAATGCATAGGAATCCCTAAAACCTGCATGACCCTGTAAGGCATGATGCTGAGCGCTGAGCCCGGGTCAACTTGGATACGGCTGATTTCCGACGACCCGATGTACCCTGTATAGTACAGTGGTCTGTCATGTTTGTGTTTTACCTGCATATCTTCTTGAGTAAAGGATATGCAAGGTAGGCTTCTTGTTGATTGCAGACAAGGTTGGTCTTTAGAATCTTCCGGAATTGGAGCGACTTGCGTAATGAAGCTCTCCGTATTCTTTAAAGCTTCAATTAGAGCTTCCTTGGTAGTCTTGGACAGCCTTAGGAGCTCATATAGTATAATTCTGGCCGGTATGTTGGCCAGCTGTGCCATGACATTGAATTGAAAGGGGGCGCTTGACTCTCCGAGTTCCTGGTGAAGATTCCTGTTGAACCGGACCTCTTTTTGCTTTCCCTTATCAGCCGGCTTTTTCGGTACAGAACCCCCAGCGTCTTGGGGCTATTCTTCAGCTTCTTGAGGATTCTGGTTTTAGTCTCTCAAGTAAGCCTTTCCTGACCGAGTGCCAGGGTTGTCTCCTGGGTATGCTGCCAGGACAATCGTCTCTTCTTCTGAATCAGTAAGAGGTTTGAGGTGATCATCACTCTCAGTCATGGAGGGGCTAATCATATTAGAAGACTTAGCCTTGCCTCCTTTCTTCTTGGACGAGGTGTTCGTCCACTGTTGATCTCTTAGCAGGTCAGGGTGGACCCACATGATTTCTCCTTTTGGGGAGGTGAGGGGTACCAACCCCCTATCTTTCTGACCATGCAAATCAGTGTTCTTCATATGCATTTCTCCCTTGTAGACGGGAATGACGCCATTTGCGGTTGTTACCGGTGGGAAGTCGCCGAATTGGACCGCTATCAAATTGGTAGACACGGTCTTTTGCTCGGGCTTCAGGGTAAGCACGTTTGCATTTACCAGATTTTGTAAAATGTCTTTAAAGACATAACATTTTCTGGTAGGATGGCCCAGGAACCTGTGATAACGGCAATAGTTGGGATCGTTAACTTTTCCTGCTTCATCCGGTTTCCTGACTTTGGGAAGCTGCAGTTTGTTGTTCTTCCGAAGTAATTGGAACAAGGTGTCCACATGTTCTTCTTTGAACGAATACTACTTGGGCGCTCTCTGTTGATTTGGCGCCTTGCCTTGCTTAGTAGGCGGTGGTGCTCGCGTGTAGTCAGCTGCTAAAGTTTCTTTTCCCTTAGACCGCTGGGCGTTGTGTTGATTGCGTTGTTGCTGCGGCTTGGGTTGTGGCTCTTCTTCAGCTTTAACTCGCGCCACTATCTCTTCAGCTTGTTCTCCTTGTGAAATTAGTTCTCTCCAGGAGCGACACTCTGCTACCCCCATCTGAGCAAGGAGCTGGGTCTACAAATTGTGCCTGCAAGTTTCCACTAAAGTTGATTGGGTCATACCTGACGGGCACCGTAGTGCCATGCTGCAGAATCTCTCAACATAGGTCTTGATGGACTCTCCTTTCTTTTGTTTAGTGGCAAGAAGAGTCGGGACTAAGACCTCTGTGTCGTCCTCGAAGAACCTGGCCAAGAATAGCCTTTTCAGGTCTACCCATTTCTGGATAGATCCGGCAAGCAATTTCATGAACCATTCAAAGGAAACTCCTTTAAGAGTGCCGATGAACAAGCGGGTCAGGATAGCGTCATTTGCTACCACATCTCCCGTCTGGGATTTGAAATAGTAAATGTGCTGATTCGGCGATCCTATGCCATCGAACGGTTGCAAGGTAGGGGCCTTAAATTTCGGTGGGTAGGGAGCTGTATCCCACTCGGCTGGATAAGGTCGCACGACCCCCTCTTCGCGGAGCTCGCTTCTATTAGCAATTGCATTGAGGCGAGCCTCCAATTCATCCACTTTAGTAGACTGAGAGTGGAGTTCCCTTTCTGCTTCCTTCTCATTTTCAGGGGAGGATTCCAAGTTGTGAGTTTCGCGATCTGAATGTTCAGTCGCTTTTTGCTTTCCCTTCGATGTGGTTCTTCGGGATGATTCAGGTCTTTGGCCTTTTTCAGCAAGGAGCTGGGCCAACATATCCTTTACTTGGAGGAGTGTCTCCTGTTGCGCTTGGAGTATGACGTGATGTTCGTCGACTCTCTTAGCTAAGTCTTCATGGTTCCCTGTTGTGTAAGCAGAGACTTCACGAGCCACAACAAAGCTGGAAGATTGAGATTCGGCTATTGCCGAGTGTTCATCATCAGAAGCGATCCCTTTGGCTAATCTTTGGTAGTTAACCGCGCGAATGGCTCCTGTATGAGTCCGGGTGTGTCGGTATACCCCTTCAAACTCTTCGTACCTTTCTCGAACAGTCGGGGAACGATTCCTTTGTGATTCTTCAGAACTGAGATTGGAAGCCTTCCCTCTACCTATCACATTTATAGTGACTTCTGGGTATTCGATCTCGGTCGTCTTCTTTCTGTATCGGCGTTGTTGTTTGGCAGGCCTGACAACGTTCGTCAACCTATCAAATACAGACTGCCGAGGTGCAGATGTGCAACAATGGCACTCTGAAAGGACTGCCGAGATAAGCCTCTCACATTGGCATGAGTGAGCTGCTTGTACTGTTGGTTTTCCTCTTGACAATAATTCCCGCAGATCAGGAACTTGGGAGGAAACTTTCCCCGGGCGTGGAGGCGGAGATGGAACCCCCTACTCTTGGGTGGGTGTAATTGGTTCTTGTCGAATGTGGATTTTGAAACCACGCTGATTTTTCTGAACCTGGCGGACCTCTTGATGATCGCGTTCTTAAAAAACAACGCTACGGTCGCGTTCTTGAAGGATAACGCGAGGGTCGCGTTTGGATTTATAAACATTAGGCCGGGGCCTACGTTTAAATGATGAAACAGACCCGCGAGGGTCATGTTTCGGTTGAACGCGCCCCTGAGGGTCGTGTTTATTTGGTGAAGCAGACTCTTGAGAGTCATGTTCTGTTTGAACGCGCACCTGAGGGTCGCGTTTATCTTTGGCAGCTTCCTTCTGAGGGTCGCGTTTTGAAGGAATAACGCACTATTTAGGGTCGCGTTTTAGCTGTATCAGCCGAGGCTCGTAGTTGGGCTCATTACCGCGAAGCGAGCGTTCTGCTTTAGGAACGCTAGGCTCGGGTAAAATTTTAGAAACGCGATCTTCGCGTTGGGCCAACATTCGGCTTTCACGTAAGTGTGCTCGTCGTATGGATCTTCTCCGTCTGCGAGCAGCGTTCTTCTTGGCTTGTTTCAAAGCCTTAGCAGCAGCGTCATTGACGTTTATGGAGCTCATCTCCTCTATAGGCCGTTTATGGCCTGAAGCACGTCGTGCTGACGCGGATGTGGGATCTTCAACCAGCAGAGCCAGTTTAAGTTCCTAGCCGAAGGAGAGGGCTGTCTTCGGAGTTTCCACAACAGAGTTAATCTCTTTGGAGATCTTGCGGACATCGCTCTTAGCCTTGGGGCTCAGCGATCCAGAGGATAAGGCTTCCTCATATTTTGCTTGATCAAACTCTACGACGAGAGTTTCTACAGTCGTTCCCATGAGGTGGACGTCGGATTGCGTCACCACTTCTTCATCGGAAAAGCTAGTCCCCAGCAGAGTTGCCATCTTTTGTATGTTGGAAAATTGCAATGAAGAGATTAAAAGAAAATTTACTTGTATTTCTTTGATTCCGATTACAACTTGGTTACAAAAGAGAAGAAAACGAATTTGGTTCTCTCCTTTGTTTAAAAAAACTAGGTTCTTCAAGGTAGCGATGGAGTACCTCCTTCGATTGTTCGCGTCGAATTTGCTCTCCGTTGACGATCCGACCGTCTCTTATCTCGTGGGAACGATGAACTTCTGAAGAAAGTTTTATATGTAACTCTCTAACGAGTTTAAGAACTCTGAACGAGTTAGAACTCTGTAGATAGAGTTGTTAGAACCAAAGATTCGGTTAATGACCAAGCAAATATTCTGTTGTTGAAGAATCCTTCTAGATTTGATCTCCTGAACTTGATTTAAAAATCCTATCTCCAAGGATTTCGTCTCTCTTGCCTCTCTGTGCGGTTGAGATCCGAATCGCCTCCAAACCTGTGCGGTTTTGATGCTGAAGAAGCGCTTCTTACATTTCAAAAAGCCAACCCTTAACTCCGTTGAGTTTGTGAGTTTTTATAGGGGGATAAGAGGCTGTAACTGCCCTCTAAATCCGCTCCTAAGTGGGCGAGATTTCCTCAGATCGTGGGGAAAACGGTTCTGAAACCGTTCGACTCATGTTTGAACTGTTGGCCTTCTTGTTTTGATGATGTTTAATAAACAATTTACCACTAATGTTGTTTGTCTAGTATTTGTGTTTTTGTATTTATTGTAGACAAACAACGTGTTGGAGGTTGGACTGATTGAGCCTACACGATCACATCAATAAGGAGGCTGGCGGAATGTCGGGTTGAAGCCCTTACAATTCAAAGTTAAAGATCAAGTTCAAGCTTCATCCACAAGTGTACCAAGTCAAGCTTAATTGAAGATCAAGATTGCTTGGGTAATGTAGTTTATAGATTTTATATTATGTGTGTTATATACTCTAATCTCAATATCTATACACACACATTTATTGGTTTCTTCGTATATATATATAGTAAAATATATATACATAAGTTTTAGTTTCTATGCATATATATATAGTTTTATATATATATATACATACATAGTTTTGAGTTTTCATGTTTAAATGCCCATATATGATTTCACCTTTAACAAGCTTATATTTAATGAAATCATACTTAGTGTTTTGAATATATTGTAAAGAATATGCAATCTTATGAAAATATTGTATTTCTAGGTTATAGACTTTATAACAACATGTTATATCTTTTATCAAGTCTATACAATCATTTCATAAGGTTTCAAAATGTTGTTTGAGTCAAAATATCAAAATATCAATTTCCAGGTTTTCATGTTTTTGAACATATTTACAAAATGATGATATTTTTCATTTGGGAAGTTCTTTTTCGAAACCAGTCATTGTAGCATGTTTATTATCATGACTACAATCATTCCTCAAAGTTTTATATTTTTTGGAATTTATTTGATATTTTTAAACAGGGTTTTAAAATCAGATTTTCTGCATATCAGTTTTCGGTCGACCGATCCGGTCGACCGCTCATATGTTCATTTCTCACTGGGCGACAGAGAGTTGGTCGGTCGATCGGTCCGATCGACCGAAAAGCTCCATCGGTCGACCGCACCGGTCGACCGACGAAGGTCCAGAACCCTTCTTCGTGTTTTTGCTCTCTGCCGGTCGACCGACGAAAATTCCGGTCGACCGACAATATAGCCGTTGTCTTTTAACGACTCTTTCTCTGAGCTGTTTGCTGGGGTTTTTGGTCATTTTGTTTTGGGGGTTTTTGCTGAGATCTTTAGAGGGTATAAATACCCCATTGCTGATGTCTTTTCAAGTTAATCAAGAAGTTTCAAAAGAAGTTTTAAAACAAGGGTTTAAACTTGTTTAGTGTTTGTTTAAGTTTGTGTTTATAAGCTTTTAAGCATTTGAGTGTTTTGGTTTTGTGAATCACTTCCACAAGAGCTTAAGGAGATCATCTATTGAAGTTTGAGCTTCCAACTATCCTCCCTCCATCTCTTGTTATCAATTGAGAAGTTTTCTAAACTCAAACTCTAGCTTTACATTTATATACTTGTTTGATTATCATTGTTCTTAAGCTAGATCTTATATTTGAGTTTAGTTGATTTGATTTGATTTACTCATTGTTACACACACCCACATTGAGCTTATTGTATCTTTCATACATAGTATAGTTGGGTGGTGAGAGTTTATAACATTGAGTTGTGCTTAATTGAGTTCTCACCTTGTTAGAGAGAACAATTATTTGTTATATTGTACTTAATTGTGAGATTACTTTTTAATACACTTGTACACCGAGTGAGGAGTGTGTGGTGAGAGACGGGGTCGAATCCAAGAGGAGTGGCGTCGGTTGACGTGCCTAGGGAGAGGTTGTAACCGAGCACTTGAGGAGGAGGACACGGGCTAGGACCAACACTTAAGGTGTAGAGTGTGATTGCAAGAGTGTCGATTGTAAAGTTTTCGGTTAGCTAGAAAACCAAGTGTGAGGTGTAAACGTTGTTCGGGTGAACGTAGAATACCCGGTTATGATAGTGGAGTATCTCCTCGAGGTGAGGAGCGGGGACGTAGGTCGTGGGGACCGAACCTCGTAAACATATCGTTTTGTTTGTGATTGCATTGGCGTTCTTATTCTTGTTTTCATATCTCATATCGCCTTTGTGTATTGCTCATCATATTACCTTATCACTTGTGTAGATTGTTTACCCTTGTGTTGTTTATATATCCTTGCATATATTTCTAACATATAGGATATATCTCACTGTGTATATTGCATATTCTTGCACATAACTCTTTGTATATCTATCATGTAAGAATATATTTGTTAATTAGTTTTAATTGGCATTTTAATCGGATTAAATTAGCATAAGACCCTAATCACCCCCCCTCTAGGGTCTAACAATTGGTATCAGAGCTTGGTGCTCTTTGATTTAAGGTCTAATCGCCTTGAGTTAAAGATCCAAGTTAGCTTTTTGTGCTAATCTATTTTTGAGCTTTATTTGTATCTTGCTCGCATACATTTTCTTATTATGGACATACATTGTGCATCTTGTTTAGGCTATGATCCTATTGTTGCTCCTAAAATATATAATCTCCCCTATGACCAATGGTGTTCTAGATTTAACATATTTGTTAGATCTAAACAATCTGATTTATGGGAAGTTATTGAAGATGCTTATATTATACCCACTTCGGAAAAATCCAAGTGGAGTAGCAATGATAAAAGAATGTTTAATATGAACAAGCTTTTGTAAGAATATTTGCTTGATGCCTTTGACTCATCCTTTTCTAACAAATTTGTTCATTTTGATAGTGCTTACAATTTATGGAAATTCATAGAAGCACATCAAGGCAACTTGGAGGAAATCCAACGTAGTTTGGAGGATTATTCTTCAAGTGAGTGTGGAGCATCATCATGCACACGGCCACTAGGCGATAGCCCTAGTGTGGTAAGCGATTCGGAATCCGATAGTGATATATCCATCAATGAACTCGCTTGTGCATATGATAGATTAATGCATGCCTATACTAAGTTGCATAATAATTTTATAGATTTGAAAAGCAAGCATGTTAACTTGAAATCCGATCATGAGTTGCTAGGTTCCAAATTTGATATCATTGCAAAAGAAAATATTGTGCTTAAAGAAAACAATGACTTATTAAATTTGGAAAATGAAAAATTGACCTCATCCATTTCTAGCCTATCTCATGCTAAGAACAATGCCATATTAGAAGTTGAGAACATTAGAAAAGAGCTTAATTCTTTCAAAATTGATCATGCATGTTCTACTTCTAATAACAATGCTTATGTGAAAAATGATGAGTTGAATCAAGTTAGAAATAGAATATCCACCTTAGATTCAACATTAAAAACTTGCATTGTTAACAACAACAAGCTTATGGACTTGTGTGCAAAGTCCCACAAAAATGTTTCCAAGAAACCCATTTACTATGCACACAAGTATAACAAAATTTACAAATGCTCTATTTACGGGCGTAAAGGCCATGTTGCTAAATTTTGTTATAATGCACAAAAACCTAACAAGCCTAATCATGTTTGTGCATCCCATCAAGCTTCATCATCACACACACATGCATATACATCACTTTCTCATCATAAGCATGCTAGTGTGTTTAAATGTGATCATTGTGGTCGTTTTGGCCATTTGGCAAACTTTTACTTTGACTTAAAAAGGATTTCACATTTGCCAAATGTTTCTAATAGACCACAAAAGTTTATGTGTAGTGTTTGTGGTAGGTTTGGACACTTAGCGAAATTTTGCTTTGATTTACAAAATATTTCAAAATCGCAAGTTGTTCCAAAAGAACTACCTTCGTTTAAAAATGTTTCACATTTGCAAAACAATCTTAAAAGATCATCTTTACTTGCAAATGTTCCTCGTGCACATCCATATGGTCAACATAACCAAATGCATCCTCTTCATTGCACTTATTGCAATCGAATGGGTTATTTGCATAATTATTGCTTTGACCGGACCCGTGCACTAAATGCGTCCAAATGGGTTCATAACCCTAGGGCTTTGAGCTTGAATGATAGGGGTCATGTCCCTAAATCTTTTGGTACCAAGAGTTTTTGGGTACCAAAACAAATTTAATTTTTAAACCAAGATTTTTAGTGTTCTTATTTTGTTTCTTTCTTGGTTTTGAAAAATGTATTTTAAACTTTATGAAAACAATTCCTTTTAATTGGTTAAATTCTTTTGTTTTCATGATTATTGTTTTTACTTTGATGAGAGGTTTGCATTTATATAACCCTCCGGGTTTATTGGGTGTTTATTTCCAAATCATGTTTACCGGATGCTAATATGATTATATGGGTTGGAACAAGCTTAAGAGCTTGATATAATTATTGCCTCTCTTGAAAAGTGTGGTTTGATTTGTTGCTTTTGAATTCATTATAATTCACCTATATGATGATATTTATGTGTTTGTGCTAATGGATCATCTATTCGTGCTTTATAATGTATTCTATGAGTGGTTTGATCAAGTCTTACAAAGAAATTCTTTTTGTTGATCAAACATCATTTTTGGTTTAAATGGTTGATTTATGATTTCATTTGGTTGATTTGTTTTCATTCGAAAACTCTTTTTGCATGATTCTCATGTTTTCTCTCTTTTGATTTCATAAATCTATTTTTTATACATGGTTTTTTAGGCTTGTATTTTGAGACACCTATTTATCGTGACATATCATTATGTGTTCTCATTATCTTGTTTGTATGTGAGTGATATCTAGCATATCTTTCATTTATGCTTGCTCACATTTGTTTGTCATGTTAATAATTGCAATACTTTCCATATGGCATTTTGATAGGGGAGCAATCCCTATTTTTTTTATACTCACCTATGCTTATTGATAGGGGGAGCTTTCGCTCTCTTATTCTTTTGTCCCTTTTTTGATGTTGTCAAAGGGGGAGAAATATTGTGAGTATATTCTTTCTTGTTTATATGCATGATATATTATACATTGTACATTCATTACCTTTCATGCATATATCCTTTTTTGTAAATTGTTTGTCATCATCAAAAAGGGGGAGATTGTTGGCCTTCTTGTTTTGATGATGTTTAACAAATAATTTACCACTAATGTTGTTTGTTTAGTATTTGTGTTTTTATATTTATTGTAGACAAACAACGTGTTGGAGGTTGGATGGATTGAGCCTACACGATCACATCAATAAGGAGGTTGGCGGAATGTCGGGTTGAAGCCCTTACAATTCAAAGTTAAAGATCAAGTTCAAGCTTCATCCGCAAGTGTACCAAGTCAAGCTTAATTGAAGATCAAGATTGCTTGGGCAATGTAGTTTATAGATTTTATATTATGTGTGTTATATACTCTAAGCTCAATATCTATACACACACATTTATTGGTTTCTTCGTATATATATATAGTAATAGATATATACATAAGTTTTGGTTTCTATGCATATATATATAGTTTTATATATATATACATACATAGTTTTGAGTTTTCATGTTTATATGCCCATATATGATTTCACCTTTAACAAGCTTATATTTAATGAAATCATACTTAGTGTTTTGAATATATTGCATAGAATATGCAATCTTATGAAAATATTGTATTTCTAGGTTATAGACTTCATAACAACATGTTATATCTTTTATCAAGTCTATACAATCGTTTCATAAGGTTTCAAAATGTTGTTTGAGTCAAAATATCAAAATATCAATTTCCAGGTTTTCATGTTTTTGAACATATTTGCAAAATGATGATATTTTTCATTTGGGAAGTTCTTTTTCGAAACCAGTCATTGTAGCATGTTTATTATCATGACTACAATCATTCCCCAAAGTTTTACATTAAACAGGGTTTTAAAATCAGATTTTCTGCATATCAGTTTTCGGTCGACCAATCCGGTCGACCGCTCATATGTTCATTTCTCACTGGGCGACAGAGAGTTGGTCGGTCGACCGGTCCGGTCGACCGACAAGCTCCATCGATCGACCGCACCGGTTGACCGACGAAGGTCCAGAACCCTTCTTCGTGTTTTTTCTCTCTACCGGTCGACCGACGAAAATTCCGGTCGACCGACAATATAGCCGTTGTCTTTTAACGGCTCTTTCTCTGAGCTGTTTGCTGGGGTTTTTGGTCATTTTGTTTTGAGGGTTTTTGCTGAGATCTTTAGAGGGTATAAATACCCCATTGCTGATGTCTTTTCAAGTTAATCAAGAAGTTTCAAAAGAAGTTTTAAAACAAGGGTTTAAACTTGTTTAGTGTTTGTTTAAGTTTGTGTTTATAAGCTTTTAAGCATTTGAGTGTTTTGGTTTTGTGAATCACTTCCACAAGAGCTTGAGGAGATCATCTATTGAAGTTTGAGCTTCCAACTATCCTCCCTTCATCTCTTGTTATCAATTGAGAAGTTTTCTAAACTCAAACTCTAGCTTTACATTTATATACTTGTTTGATTATCATTGTTCTTAAGCTAGATCTTATATTTGAGTTTAGTTGATTTCATTTTATTTACACATTGTTACACACACCCATATTGAGCTTATTGTATCTTTCATACATAGTATAGTTGGGTGGTGAGAGTTTATAACATTGAGTTGTGCTTAATTGAGTTCTCACCTTGTTAGAGAGAACGATTATTTGTTATATTGTACTTAATTGTGAGATCACTTTGTAATACACTTGTACACCGAGTGAGGAGTGTGTGGTGAGAGACGGGGTCGAATCCAAGAGGAGTGGTGTCGGTTGACGTGCCTAGGGAGAGGTTGTAACCGAGCACTTGAGGAGGAGGACACGGGCTAGGACCAACACTTAGGGTGTAGAGTGTGATTGCAAGAGTGTCGATTGTAAAGTTTTCGATTAGCTAGAAAACTGAGTGTGAGGTGTAAACATTGTTCGGATGAACGTAGAAAACCCGGTTATGATAGTAGAGTATCTCCTCGAGGTGAGGAGCGGGGACGTAGGTCATGGGGACCGAACCTCGTAAACATATCGTTTTGTTTGTGATTTTATTGGCGTTCTTATTCTTGTTTTCATATCTTATATCGCCTTTGTGTATTGCTCATCATATTGCCCTATCACTTGTGTAGATTGTTTACCCTTGTGTTGTTTATATATCCTTGCATATATTTCTATCATATAGGATATATCTCACTGTGTATATTGCATATTCTTGCACATAACTCTTTGTATATCTATCTTGCAAGAATATATTTGTTAATTAGTTTTAATTGGCATTTTAATCGGATTAGATTAGCATAAGACCCTAATCACCCCCCCTCTAGGGTCTAACAGGAACGAGTCAAACGCCCAATCTGGCGTTCAGAACCCCACCTTCGCGTCTTAAAATTGAAACACGAGGTTGGGTGTTGGCTGAACATCCATGAACGCGAGGGTCGCTCGCGTTATGGCTTGTTGCCACTTGGAAACGCTGGGGTCGATGTTTGGTTGAACCCCACGTACGCGAGGGTCGCTCACGTTTATCTTGTAGTTTGGAAACGCGGGGGCCGCCTGCACCTCCAGAATTGTAACGCGGGGATGATTTCCGCATTTTAAAAGAAGTTGGTTGACTTGTAACCTCCTCTGTAAGGCATTGCAAGGACCGTCGTTCAGTAATCCTCGCTTGAGCTGTTGTGGGGTGTGAAAGTCATCAGATTGTAACTCTCACTGTTGATTGTGAAGACCACTGAATAGAGTTTTCATCAGCTGTCGAAAGCGTCATTGAATTGTAACCCTTCTCGATCTATATAAAAAGTCCTCTATTTGTAACCTTCGTTTGTTGGCACTAAAGCTATCTGATTGTAGCTTCCATTGTTGGAACTTGACGGGAATCAATCATCCATAGTAACTTTTAGACGAATATTTGCCCACAGCTCTCTACCAAACAACTCACCAACTAAGTCCAAACTTTTATTTCTAAAATCATTACACTACTCATCTGCATCTCTAATAGTTGCTAATATAATATTGGTCATGTTGTTGTCGCAACCATCAAGATCAATCATCTCAAACATGAGGTCGTGTTTATAGCGGTTATAATGCTGCAGATGTAATGATTTAGAAATCTCTTCTGTTTTGATTGTAAGGATGAATTCTGCTTCTTGATTTGAAGGAACCATTGCCTCGTAATCCTTGTGGGGATCAGCTATCTATTGTGATTTTTAGACAGCCTACACATACGCCTAGAGAGATTTCATTGAGTAAAAGCACTAAGAGAAGACTGAGCTATCTTCCACGCCACTAAACTCTCATCAACAGCAGAAGACTCGTCGTCTTAATTGGTGCATCAACAGAGTACAAGATCGATGCTCCACTAGCACACAAAAAGAATCCCACGAAAGTATAAATTTTTTCTTTGTTCATTACATTTTTTATTGTAATTGATGTTAATTGCAATCTAAAAAGACCTGAAACAATATGGAACCTAATTCTTATCATGATGTAGTTAAGTACCCTGAGTGGCAACAAGCACTGAAAGGTAGACTTACAACTCTTCAAAAAATCCACACATGAGATCTTACATCTCTTCCTCCGGGTTTATTGGGTGTTTATTCCCAAATCATGTTTACCGGATACTAAAATGATTATATGGGTTGGAACAAGCTTAAGAGCTTGATATATTGTTGCCTCTCTTGAAAATCTTTTATTAAATATTTCGTTTTGATTTGTTGCTTTGAATTCATTATATTTCACTTATATGATGATATTTATATGTTTGTGCTCATGGATCATCTATTCGTGTCTTATAGTGTATTCTATGAGTGGTTTCATCAAGTCTTACAAAGAAATTTTTTTTGTTGATCAAAAATCATTTTTTGGTCTAAATGATTGATTTATGATTTCTCTTGGTTGATTTGTTTTCATTTGAAAACTTTTTTACATGATTCTCATGTTTCTCCTCTTTTGATTTCATAAATCTACCTTTACAAATGTTTTTATGTTTTTTAGATATGAGACATTGTCTTTCACTTTGATATATTTATATATGTTCTCATTATCTTTTGTATGTGAGTTGTGTTTAGCATTTATGCTTGCTCACATATATTTTGCCATGATCTTCTTTGCATATATTCCATATGGCTTTTTGATAGGGGGAGCAATCCCTATATCTTTCTATGTGTTATACTCACCTATGCTTATTGATAGGGGGAGCTTTCGCTCTCTTAATTCTTTTGTCCCTTTTTGATGTTGTCAAAGGAGGAG
>BQKN01000480.1:0-22243 GCA_022839385.1 Asparagus kiusianus | reverse complement strand
CGAGCCACTAATAGGTGGCTCGGCCGGCCACCTAGGTGGCTCGGCCATCGAGCCACCATGGTGGCTCGGCCACCGAGCCACCATGGTGGCTCACCGAGCCACCACTTGGTGGCTCGGTTTTGGCCGAGCCACCAGGTGGTGGCTCGGTTTTGGCCGAGCCCTCCAGGTGTTTGCCGTTTTGTCGTTTTTCTGGTTTTGTGCTTGATCTAAACTCGATTGTTGATTTGGACTCTAATTTGGCAGTCCGGATCCTGATTTGGTAGTAAATCTGCTTCGGTGTTTGAGATTGAGTCCGCTCCCGATCTTGTTTGGATATATCGCCCGATGGTTTGTTGGTTTGTCGAATCAGCATGTCGAGCTGTGTTAAGGGACCTATAAGCAGTTTTATACGCCTACAACGAGTATAAACTGCTTCTTCATATCCTCCTACTAGTGCATGCTCCAATTGGTATACGAGGCTAAACTGCTCCTTCCCTCCTACTAGTGCTTGAGGCTAAACTGCTCCTTATCTCTAACTGGTACATGAGGTTAAACTGTTCCCTACACTTCCACTTCGGTTAAACCTTCCTATAGTTAGGACCAAAGCTAAAATCCTCTCTCGATTCATTCCCTAAATGAGAGGTCCACCAAATTGAATGATCAAACATTTAAACAGTTAGAATCGTCTCAAACTCCCACTTGGTCAAACCTCCAGATAGTTAGGGCCAAAGCCAAAGTCCCTGTCGATGCTCTTCAACAGGATGATAAGCCCAGTCCCATTGTCACGGTAACAATCACCTCTAATAAATTAACTTACCAATCCTCTTCAATAGGATGGTAAGTCCACCAAATTGCTCAAAATCGCAACAAACTATCACTGTCACGTTAGCAACCACCTCTGACAATCAACTTACTAATCCTCTTCAATAGGATGGTAAGTCCCCAAAGTCGTTCCAATCACGACAATCTAATCCACTTGTCAATCCTCTTTAATAGTATGATAAGTCCCTAAAATTGCTCTAATCATAACAATCCAATCAACTTACCAATCGCCTTCAATAGGATGGTAAACCCTCAAAGTCGCTCCGATCGTGACAATCTCGTCATGTTAATATTAAACCTTTGACAAAATCCCACACCAATCCTCTCCAATAGGATGGTGGGTCCATAAAACTATAACGTTAATGATTACCTCTTATTATCAACTTTATCATTCTCATAAATAACGTTGTTCGATCAGTCATCAAGCTCATACGTCCCTGAATGACCGATCCATTTTGAGCGTTCTAATATTCTTAGAACAATCGATGGGTAGTAGCCTACCATGCGATGGCTTCTACATCAATCAATCATCACACTCATACATCCCTAAATGATTCCCCCCCCCACCATCATTCCCGCAAATGACATTGTTCGTCGATAATGGCCTACTAAGCGATGTGCCATATCAATTGCTATTCCTGAGTACGACCTACCAAGCCAGGATTCATTATTCAGACCCTCGAGCGACTACTTATACAAGCAGTCACTCATTTTTGGGCCAAGTTATTATACCTAATAACATGGCTAACCTAATTACAGCCTAACAGTTGTAATTAACCCAACCCGATGCCTCAAACGACTAAGGGTAGAAAAGAAATTTTAGTGTTAAATCTAAAAAACTTCTCGATAACTCATCATACTGAATAGTATCACTAGCCCGATTCAAACGGTAATTGGTAAAGGCAAACCAAATCCATTGATAGCTAAGAATTTACTAAAAAAATCCTAAGTGTTAGTCAATAAGAAGGAAAAATACACGAGTTATTCAAAATGTAATGATCAGGTGACAAATGCATAATTTCATAAAAGTAGATTTTGAGACAATACATTCGAACAAAGTCATAACAATACCTTCAAATGAAGAAAACGAAAATGTCTCAAAATCAACCTTGTCGGGCTTAGTCTAGCAGATTGAAGGATGCGAGCTCAGCCTTAACAGTAGCCATCCTCTTTGCCTGATCCGCTCAGATCTGCTCCTTAGCCTCCTTTTAGACCTTGACCTCAGCAAGAGCAGCAGCAGCATCAGCAACCGCTTCTTCCCGGTGTAGTGCCTAGAGAGCTTCCATCGATTCTCTATAAACACTATGAACTCTTGTGCTCTCAAGCTTAAAGTCCTTCAGGGTCGCCTATCCCAAGGTAGTCCTAACCCCTGTACGCTCGGCAATATTGTTGTTAGCATCCATCTTGGTATGCAAGTGATGTTGTCGCTCACACAATTCAAAACGACAACCTCCTACTCCGATATACATCTCGCTCGGGCTTTATGCTCCTGGATCCTCTGAATCCGAGCTTTGATTATGAATGGCGCTACATCATCGTTCAGGTTAGTGAATACCAGCTCTTCCAAATGATGCATAACTTCCTCCGAGCGAATCAGCTTTTTCTCATAGCGCCTAGCCGACCCGATACCACCCATGCACTGGATGTCCTTCAAGCTATTTCCTATGAAAGGGTAAAAGTAAAAAAGGTTCCCCACCCGATGCTAATGATAGAGATTGCTTATTTCATAGCATTCTCTACCCGTTAGATAAGGCCCTGCATGGAGCCAAGGTCAAGAAAAGCAGATTATTGGCCAGAGGCCATCATAGCAATAGGCTGTACCTGGGGGAGAGGCCCGTCATCATCAACAGGTAGCCTCCACCCATAACCTCCTATGCTAGTCGGGTCAGGGAAGATAGACTTACACTTGGGTTGTGGGGAGTATGTCCAAGCAGATGCTGGAGAAGGCAACTCCTCCTCGTCATCAGATATCAGAATGGGCATAGGCTCCAATCTCACTGGCCTCCTCTTGCGGGTGATTTCCTCATATTGGTCTGCTTCCTCTCTAGAGAGTGGTCTCTTCCCAGAAGATCTTAGGTTGTGAGGCTTATCAACTGGGACCTCCTCTCGAGCTATAAAATACAACAGAAAGAAGTTAGGAATTTTGACTCAAAAGGTCAAAAAAATCTAAGTCTTGAAGATAGGCGGCCTGTGAAGTGCAGGTGAGCTCCATCATGCAAACGAGCAAAAAACGCTCGCCTGACAAAGACCAAAGCTTCCTAGACAGCAGAGCTCACCAGATAGCTAAGCTCACCTAATGCAGGCAAAAACTCACCTATCAAGTAGAGCTCGTCGGATAGCTGAGCTCGCCTGATAAAGGCAGAAACTCATCAATCAAGCAGAGCTTGCCAGACAGCTGAGTGTAGGTATCAAAAATTATCTATAGGTTCCCACACATAGCTCGAGACAAAGAGGAGATGATGAACATCATTATCCAAGTCAAAGGGGATTATTTGACATTAACAAACACATGAAGCAAGTCGACGAAGCGTACGAATCAACGAGATGTTGAAATAATAAAGAGATGATCTGATCGGGAGTTACATGTCACTCACAAAAGATGAAGCGCCACTCATGTCCTACTCCACACATGATTCACTCATAGGAGATTGTAGATCTCCTCTCTGGTTTTCCAACACACTTTGAATTGCATCATTCCGAGATCGGACCGGGGAGTTATGGGAAAAACAAGTTGAGGCACGCAACCAAGATACATGACGTATCTCGGCCAAAGCCGAGACATAAAATGTGTCTCAGCCTAGGCTGAGACACAATTTGTGTCTTGGACAAGGCCGAAACACAACTTGTGTCTCGGCCATGACCGAGACATGCTTTGTGTCTCAGCCAAGGCCGAGACACGCTTTGTGTCTCGGCCAAGGCCGAGACACAAAGTCTCACGCCTAAAAAATGTTGATTTCACCAGTTAACCATCGGGATTTCATTTTAATCTGATACAAAGTCTCCCTACTGATCTAAAGTTATCCTAGAACATGGTTAAGTGGTAAGAACTAAGGATGAGATCAAATCGATCATTCTTATCCAAAAACCGAGCTTCTGAAGCCTATAAATATAGTCCTAGGGCCTTCATTTACGTAGATCCAGTATTCTCAAGTCTCGGCGAAGCCCTATCGAATTGAAGAGTGAGGAGTATGAATTTTAGTGAGGAGGAAGAAATCTTGGCGAGTTCTTTAGCATAAGGAGGAGAAGAGTTCGAGAGATCTGCATCCCACTCATCTGTTTTCCTTGAGATCGTACTTAGTTACAATTCTCAAGAAGAGTGATTATCTCGTAGTTGCCGAGATAGTCACTTTAATTTCTTATCTCCTTTGTGAGATAACAAAATTGTTATTCAGATCTCATCAGTCGATGGTCCACACCGACAAATATCCCACGCAAGCAGAAGATCGATAAATGATCTATCTACATGTGTTCTCAAGAAAATTATAATCTTTTTATTTGCATTGTGTAAAGAAACTTATAAAAAGTCCTTCCTTTTGAATCATTATAACAACTGAAGTTGTAATGAGTATCGCAATCAAGAAAATGATTTTCAACACGAACACGCTGGCGACCATAATGGGAGCCTACAACCTCGCTGCTGAGGCTGTCGTGCCGAAGCCGTTGATCAAGATCCCTGTGGATGAAGAGATCTAATACGAGTTTGACCAGCAGAAGTTTAAAGAGTATATCTCCTCCTCCTCCTCCTCCAGATCTTCCTCTCCTTACAAGCATAGGAAGACCACTTCCCTCAAGAAGGTTCATTGGTTTTTAGATCTGAGGACTCAGGGTGACAATCTTCACCCAAGTGCTATTGAAGACTACTCCCTAACGTCCAAAGAAACCAGATCTGGTGCTCGCCGCAACTCCTCAAAAGTCAAGGAGTTGCTCGCTAAAAGCTCACCAGTGCTAACGAAGAGGGCTCGTTAGAGGTGCCGCCAACGTCTTTCTTAACAATTTGTCAAGGCTTTAGAGCAGGTGGACGGATTCCGCGACTAAGCAGATCTAGAGTTCAAAAAATGGCAAGTGGCTAAGCTGTCTCCACAACAAGTATCAGGATCATCCTCCTAACCACTAACTAACAAATGGGTTCGTGTCAAACAAACTCGTTCTACTCTCGAGGAGCGCATCCAAAAGCGCCACACACTTCTTACATATGCCCGGATCCTTGAGCAAAAGGCACAAGAGTTGTAAAAAGAAGAGGTGGTCAAAAACAACCAAGATCTAAACAGATTTTGGTACCGAAGGCCAAAACAGTGCTTACAACTACACCAAAAATAGCTAAGGTGCCTCTACCTGATAAGAGACACCAATCATGTCTCTCACTCAATTATAGCTCTAAGGCTACTTCCCACCCTTCGTCAATTTTAGATATTGCTCCTTCTGCTCCCACACCTCCGGTGAAGCCCTACGGCAGCGTGAATCTCTCCAAGTTCAGAATTCTGCTGAAGGATCGCCTTAGTCCTTTACCTGAAGATCGAGGCAAAACTCCAATTATGAAACGCTTAGGTTCGCTGAATGATTCCCGAGCAAATATCCAGACTGACGGTCATACATGACCTTCCAACAAACTGATTCCTGTAACCACCCGCTTGGGAGTACGTGTGAAAAACCAGGAGCCCGTTAGGGTTTCACCCTCACAAAGGTGTGAATCTAATCATGTGACTCCTGCGAATGCTAATAAGGTGTTACTTAGTCAGGAAAAAAATGTGTCTAGCAGAAGATGACGTTATACCTGATAAACAGCCAATAGGTTGCTCCAATCCAAACACTGATGAGTTGTACTATGTGACTCCTTGTGAGAAGCTTATCATGGCAGTATTATTGGAGTGTAGCTGCCCCAAGACCACTTTAAAGAGGGTCTCTGTATTCCAAAGGCTTTCCATTGAAGCATAAAAATCAAAATCAAGACGCTCCCGCAAAAGAATAATAGGCATTCAAGATGATGAACTTCTAGAAGTTACCATCAACATGGCTAATGAAGGAAAGTTTGTGTTCAATTCGAATAACGCTAATCCTGACTTTTCTCCAGGAAGAAAAATCAATTCAGAAATAGCCTGATAAGTGTTTCAGCTACAGTTAGAAGCCGTCAGACATGGTGATTACCCGAAGATGCATGAAAAACTATCTTCAGAAGTTGAAATTTGGGATACTTGCTCCGCAATTACCTCCAATGATACAATGTCTAGCATGAGGCGAGCTCAAGAAGTATTCATGATCACTACCAAACAAGTGGCTCAACTTCTTCAAGAAGCCTTAGCCAAACAAAAAGAAGAATTTAAAATTGAAATGGAGATGGCCATGCAGCAGGTTAAGGATTTACATGCTCAACAACTATAGGAGTTGTCAAATCAGCATGGTGAATCTAGTCGTTGCCACACTACTAATCAGGTTGATAGCGACTCAAAGGTAGAGGAGACAATCAATACTGATGCTCTTCCTAATGACAAAGATGCTGGGGTTGGCCCCAACAATAACACCAACACTGGGGGTGGCCCCATCACTAATGACAGCGCTGAGGGTGATCCCATCGTTCGTCCTCAAAATCGCTCGAAGAATGATACAGGCGACGACGAGATGATGAAAGAGCTAGAGAATAAGGTCAATGTCTTAATGTCCGCTCAAGAAGTGAGGAAAACGAGCATTCCATGCATGTATCTAAGAGAGTGGGATTTAATCCCGTACCCGGTGAAGTTCACCCTAATTAACATCACGCCATTCAATGGGATAGGCTCTCCCTCTCAACACTTGATCTATTTCAAGTCTCATCTGGGAGTGATCTCCGGGAATGAACCACTAATGATCTGGTTATTCATAGGTACCCTTCGTGAGGACACCTTCTTTGGTATCGACATCTCAAGTCGGGGAGCATCAACTACTGGGACGATATGGAAAGCTCATTTCTTAGCAATTTCTTTGATGATAAAACTGAAGTGTCAATTGGAGCTCTTTTGGATGAGAAGCAGAAGAACAGAGAGTTAGTTGACACCTTCATCAAATGCTTTCGAAACAAAGCGATGAACTATCAAGATCCGATCATAGAAGAGTTCATACTCTAGATCTAAGACTCTAAAAAGAGTACCCCTTCCATGATGAGGAAGTTCCAGTCATCTTGAAATACCTCCTCGCCAACGATAAGATTGAACTACCGCCTATTAAAGTTTATGAATGAGCTAAGAGGATTACAGATCTAAACTACAGTGCATACTACAGAAGGGTTCTCCATCCCACTAAGGTTTGATTTGGCCTCAAAAACAAAATTTAAGCCTTAATTGACTCCGGCATCATAACGACAAAACAAGCCAAATGAGAACGATGTAGACTCTGATGAGTATACAAGTATAAACTACTTCTCCATCAACTCCAAAGAGTATACGAATATAAACTGCTTCTCCATATACTCCAACAAGGTATACGAGTATAAACTATTTTCCAAACCTCTAACGAGTACACGAGGCTAAACTGTTTCCTACCTTTGATGGGAAGTTCTTGGAGAATACTACACATGGTATTCTTAAAGATAACCCAAAAGTAATAAATTCTTAATCATGATAAAGAATGATTAAGAACCTCCCACTCTGGCTATTTAATCATTTTCGTGATGATTAAAACCCTCCCACTGTGACTTCTCAAGCACTCTTTCATCGAGATGAGATTCAATAACTTCATCCGGTCAATCTTCCCTCACGAAACCCTCACGATCTAATTGTGAAGTGCTTAATCCCTCATTGATCAACCAATTGACAGGGGCTGCAATAAAAACTATTTTGGTTTGATCCACTTAAGCTCCCATTATGTCTGTATACTCAACACTTCCATTGTTAGAGTCCGGACACAGTATTAAAAGTTTCAAACCACCTTATGTTAAAGTCCTTGCAACTTGACACCAGAAATTCCCACTATATTGACACAGTAATTTGTGCAAATTGATACTCCCACTATTATTTGTATCACCTCACTCCCATCTTAATCAAACCTTTAAAAAGTTAGGACCACAACCAAAATCCTCTGTAGATTCCTTCCATGAATGAGAGGTCCGTAAATTGAACAATCAAACCTTTAAACAGTTAGGGTCGTTCTAATCCCATCTTGGTCAAACCTTTAAACAGTTAGGGCCAAAACTAAAATCCCCTCTCGATCCATTCCACAAACGAGAGGTCCACTTTCAAACTGAACGATTGAACCTTTAAATAGTTAGAGTTATTCTAAACCTCACTCGATCAAACCGTTAAACAGTTAGGGTCGTTCCAATCCTATCTTTGTCAAACCTTTAAACAGTTAGGGCCAAAGTCAAAACCCCCTATTGATTCATTCTACGAACGAGAGGTCCACTTTTAAATTGAATGATTAAACCTTTGAACAGTTAGAGTCGTTCCAAACCTCACTCGGTCAAACCTCTAAATACTTAGAACCAAAATCGGAGTTCTCTTTTGATAAACAAAAGACCTTCATGCCTATCGGGCGATCAAACCTTTAAACAATTATGATCGTCTCAATTTCCCCTCTGGTCAAACCTTTAAACAGTTAGGACCAAGGTCGAAATTTCATCTCGATAAACGAGAAATCCCCCTTCAGATTTGATAATCAAACATTTAAACAGTTAAGGTTATCTAAATCTTTTTGTTTCTCAGAGTGGAGATCCCACTTTGAATTTCTCTTGTAGCAGGAGATATAATATAGAATTCTTTCTCTCCAGCATCGGGTTCGTCTTTGCCCCAAGAGAAGACACAATCTCTCAACATTAAATCCATGTTTCACATGTATGGGGAACTTTATCTCGATTCCAAAATAGAGATAAGTCTGCATCTAATACAAGCTGTCGGATGGTCGTTCCCGCGAAAACGACCAAGTCTACGTATTCGATATCGTAGCACCAAAATCCATGCTTTTCATGCATGGGGGACTTTATCTTAATCCCTAAATAGAGATAAGTCTGCATTTAATATATGCTACCAGTTAGTCTTTTGTCACGAAAAAGATAACAGAATCCATGTCTGGGGGACTTTATATCGATTCCTAAATAGAGATAAGTATACATCTAACACATGTTACCGGTTAATCTTTCACCATGAAAAAACACCAGAATCCATGTCTGGTGGATATTATCTCGATCCCTAATTAGAGATAAGCCTACACCTAACACGTATTGCCGGTTAGTCATTTGCTATGAAAAAAAACTAGAATTCATATCTGGGAGATATTATCTCAATCTCTAATCAGAGATAAGTCTATGCCTAACACGTGTTGGGGCGTGTTCCGTTCCCACAAAAAAATTAAGTCTATGTATTCAATATCATAGAACCAAGTCTAAGAGAGTTTATTCTCTTAGCACAATGTAACATGCGGAACGGACTTAAACAATCTGCATGCTAGCCCGATTCAAACGGTAGTCGGTAAAGACACTTCAAACCCATTGGTGGCTCAGGGTTTGCCAAAAATCCTATAAGTATTATGCTTATCTATTCTAAACTGAATGGGTAATTATAATAAGGGATAAAAGTCACTAATGCATCAGCTTCATCAGTTGGTCTCGTGACTTGAATAGCTGAGCTAACCTCAACTCCAGCCGAATTTATGAGGATAATAACTTTAGATATTTGGTAACTTTAGAGATAGTAGTTGTATCAGTACCAACGGCTGTGTAGGTAATAAAAATCACCTTAATTCCTAGCAAAGAAGCTCAAAACTAACAAAAAAATGCTAATATCTCTCAAATCGTAAGGAATTTGGCAAAACAGACAGGAGCAAACTGAACCCTTTGAGGTTAATTTGTTTGGCTCTGTCTCATCGAGATAGTCGATTTTTATATATAATTCTTCCAATTTCGACTTACGATTTGTAAGTTATGGCACATTCTTCACAGCATGTTCTGATATCCGCCTGCAAGACTAGACTTCGCTTGAACATTAAAGTTCGCCTACAATGCTAACTGATTGAAGCTCACCTAACAGCTTCGCCTATGAGGTTCACCATGCAGTGAGGCTCAACATCAAAAGATGAGATTCACCATGCTGCGAAGCTCGACTTCAAAAGACGAGGTTCGCTACGTCGAGAAGCTCGACATCAAAGTTCATCACTGTGGACAAAGCTACTCTGGAAGATGAAGCTCGTCATTGATGATAAGGTTCGAAGCTCATCATTGGAAATGAGGTTCAAAGCTCATCATTGGAAATGAGCTTTGAAACTCATCATTGGATAGGAGGATCGGAACTCACCACCAGACGTAAAGCTCATTAGTGAAGATGAGGCTCGTCAAAAGTAAATTCATAAGACTTGCTATGTAGTTAGACTCAGCTATTGAAGACGAAGTTTGTTAGTGAATACGAAGCTCGTCAAACGGTGTTAGTGAAGACAGAGTTCGCTATACTACAAAGTTAGCCTTAGAAAATGAACCTCGCTGTATATTGAGGCTCGTTTAATCAGATGAGCTTCGCCATGCAGCGAGGCTCGTCGTCCGTAGGAGATCCAACTGTATTGGCTCCGAAAACCCAGTCAACCATATGGGCTAAATCCAAGGAGTCAGTTATGTCATAACTCCATGATTTTAGTACATCAGTTACGTTACGACTCCATAATTTTTGCGTATTAGTTACGCACTAAAGGCCTATAAATAGAAATGAGTAGCTATAAAAGGAGGGGGGCAGATGAGGAGCACGAGAGGCAAAGCTTTGACATTCAAGATTGAGACCCGAACCTTAGTTCTAACAATCTAGGCCATCAACAAAGTCTGATTCTCCTCTCGAGTTGAAGCGATCTTTATCTGATCGTCAATAGGAAGATGTTGGCCTTCTTATTTTGATGATGTTTAACAAACAATTTACCACTAATGTTGTTTGTCTAGTATTTATGTTTTCTTATTTATTATAGACAAACAACGTAGTTGTAGGTTGGATGGATTGCGCCATAACGATCATATCAAATGGAGGTTAGCGGAATAGTGGTTGAAGCCTTGCAATTCAAAGTTAAAAATTAAGTTTAAGCTTTATCCACGAGATTACCAAGTCAAGCATATTGAAGATCAATCAAGCTTGGGTAAATTAGTTTAGGGCTTATATTATGTGTGTTAATACTTCAAGCTCAATATCACACACACACACACACACACGTTTGGTTTGGTTTATCATAGTTTTGGATTATAGACTTAACGACATTATTTTATATCTTTTATCAAGTTTATAAATCTATTGGAAAGTTTTTAAAACTTTGTTTAAACTTATTTTGTCAAGATCAAGCTTTTACAAGTCCATACTTATGTGATTTTGCAAAATAATGAGATTCCACAATTGGGAAATGCAAATTGGAAAATTAATTTTTGTAAAATGTTCAAAATCATATTTTCAAATATTTTCCAAAGTTTCATCAAGTTTGAAATTGATTTGTTATGTTTAATTGAATTTACAAAATCATGTTTTCGTTCGTACATGTTCGTGCATGTTTTTACAAAACAGATGAGTTTTCACAAATGGGAAGTGATATTTAAGAAATTATTTCTTTAAAATATTTATATACATTTTTAGAAACTTCCCTCAAAATTTTACTATTTTTGGAGTTGATTTACTATGCCCAATTGATTTTACAAAATCGTGTATGTCAGCAGATTTTTAGAAACTATATATCTGTGTTCAAACATTTATTTCTCTCATATGAGAAATGATTTTCATAAATTCTTTCTCTAACATGTTCTTCTATATGTCTAGAACCTTCCCACAAAATTTCATGATTTTTGTAATTGATTTACTATTTTTAATTGATTTTACAAAGTCAGATACGCAAATTTCCAGACTGCTGGAATTTTGGGTATTTTGGTATTTTCAGCCTATAACGGCTAGTTTTTGATATTTTTGATTTTTGGGGGTTTGTGGCTGGTTTAAGAGGCTATAAAAAGCCCTCAACTTTCATTGTTTCTTATGGATGTTTAATAGAGTTTTAAAAAGAGTTTTACAAGTTTGTTGAAGGGTTTTTAAGTTTGTTTCAAGAGTTTGTTTGTGAAAAAAAATCCACAAGAGCTTGAGGAGATCATCTATTGGAGTTTAAGCAATCAACTATTCTTCCTCCATATCTTGTCATATATTGAGAAGTTTTCTAAACTCTTTTCTAGCTTTATATTTATTTGTTTGATTATTATCTTATTAAAGCTAGATTTATGTTGAGTTTAGATTTGATTAATCTCATTGTTACACACACTCACTTGAGCTTATTATATTTGCATTCATAATATATTTGGGGTTCTAAAAGATAGTAACATTAAGTTGAGCCTAATTGAGTTCTCACCTTGTTTAGAAAAAAATCATTTGTTATATTTGTGCTTATTGTGAGATACACTTTGTAATATACTTGTACACCGAGAGGAGTGTGTGGTGAGAGTCGGGGATCATTCCAAGAGGAGTGGTGTCGGTTGACGAACCTAGGAAGAGGTTGTAACCGAGCACTTGAGGGAGACATAGCTAGGTCCAACACTTGTGAGGGTGTAGAGTGTGATTGTAAGAGTGTCGATTGTAAAGTTTTCGGTTAGCTAGAAAACCGAGTGTGAGGTGTGTAGAAGTTCCGGCTTCCAAACCGGATTGTGATAGTGGATTTCTCCCCGGGAGTGGGGAGCGGAGACGTAGGACGGAAGGTCCGAACTCCGTGATCATTTGATTGTGTTTGAGTGTGCTTTGGCGATTATTCTTATTTATGCTCATTGCTCATTTCGCCATTGTCTCATTATTTATATCATCCATTATCTTGTTTCATTTTGTTTACCCTTGTGTTAGTTTCATATCCTTGCATATATATCTCATAGTATATCTCTTTGCTAGGATATATTTCATTGTTCATATTGCTTATCCTAGTTCACATATCATGTTGTATTTCATACTTGCTAGGATAACTTGTTAATTATTTTTAATTGGCATAAAATCGGATTAGATTAGCATAAAACCCTAATCACCCCCCCTAGGGTCTAACAGAAGAAAGCTCGACTCAAATATCGAGTGAGGCATCCTTTCGCCAATAAGAACCCACTTTTAAACAAAAGAGAAGTTATATTAATCTTCTCTTCCTCTGTAATCGAGAGTGAGTGATTGTAAGGGATTCGTAGTAAGTGATTAAATCTAATTCTTAAAACAAGGAAGCAATCAAACTTTAATTTTTTGACACTACAGGCTGGTCCTATAATCAAATCTCATACAAAGAGCTCAACCTGGCGAGCATCTGATGCATTCTTAGCTCGTTCTTCCCACACTCTGATGAGTATATGATTATAAACTGCATCTTCTTGAACCTCCAATGGGTACAAGAGGTTAAACTGATTTTTAAAACTCCCAGGAGTATATGAGTATAAATTGGTCCTCCCCGCTCCAACGCCTTAAGAGCCTAAACTGTATAGACTCTAGTTAATGTATGAATATAAATTGTGTTTACACCTGTTCGCGTGGAAAATTGCGTTCTTCTTCATTGAGGATTCCATTACAAACTTTGAAAACAACTTTATGCGTTTACAAATATCCGGTCTTTTTATAAGAGCCGGTTACAATGAAGATCAAAATAAAGAAATAAAAAATTACAATTCTCTCTGAACAAATCACGAGTTTCCTGTTTTACGGTCGCTCGCTTTGTGGGTTCTTCGCCTGCGCCGGGGTTGATTACCGTTGACCACCGCGAGATCTGGATCCAAGCAGATCTATAACGTATTATGGGTATTATCCCACCAAGGAGATAATAGCCGGGAGGGATCGTTTCACCAAGGAAACGACCGCTCGAATCTCGGGATCTAAGAACCAAGCTTAGATCTGGAGTAGAACGATGTAGATCTGAGGATTAGCTTCTTCGAACTCCTGCCTTTTTTTGTCGCGGGTGCTCGCCAAAAACTGAATCCGAGGGTCCAAGCTTCAAGCCTTCACAATTCCGAGTTGAGGTGACAATCCGGCAGAGTTTCGGCTCTTCAGAAGTTCAACCAAAAGTCCTCTCAAATGAACAAACACCTGGCCTATTTATAGGCACTCAGAACTGTGCATATGCACAGTTCTGAGCCTAGCCACCCTGGGGTGGCTCGGCCACCGAGCCACCCTGGGGTGGCTCGGCTTGGGCCGAGCCACCCCGGGTCGGCTCGGTTTCGGCCGAGTTCCCGGGTGTTGGTTCGTTTCGTCGTTTTCAGGTGTTTCCGATTCTTCGTCGTTCGGATTTGATTCGGTTTCTGGAATCGACTCATTGCCTTGATTCCAAATATGGCAGTTAATCCGTTTCTGAGTCCGAGTCCGGGATTGATCTTGGTTCGATCGTTATATCACCGAGTTCGCTCTTGTTTAGATGACTCGGTGATTCCCCGAAACGTTGGTTTGATTCCACGTGCGAACGTGTTCCGCCGCTTATGTGCTTCGTCGTCTCGAACTCTCGTTGATTTGTTCGGGTCTTGATTCGATTGCCCGAATCTTCATTTGGCAGTAGATCCACTTCGGTGTTTGAGTTCAGGTCCGTTTTGTTGTTGGACGACTCGTTAACTTTCCGAACCGTTGGTTTGGTCCCGCACGCGAACGTATTCCGTTGCTTGCGTGCCGTTCGTTGGCTTCGTAGCCTCGTTAGTTCGCTTCGTTGCTCGAACGTCCGTTGATTTTTCGAATCATCGTGCCGAGCTAAGCTAAGGGACTTATAGGCAATTTTATATGCCTACAACACTGGTCAACGCATAGTCTAGGGTCAATGCTAGTCAACACGTAGCCTTAGGTCAATGTCAGTCAACGTGTAACTTTGGGTCAACACTGGTTAACGCGTTGCGATGGAGGTCAACGCTGGTCAACGCGTTGTGATAAAGGTCAACGACGGTCAATGCATTGTGAGGAAGGTTAATGCCGGTCAACGTGTTACAATGAAGATCAACGCTGGTCAGTGCGTCGTGATAAAAATCAACACGTTGACAAATTTCACCAAAACAAGGCTCAAATCAAGTCCATGCCCGACAAGACGAGTCGACACCTCCTATGTCGACTCAAAAGGTGAAGCCAGTCGACACGAAGCCAGTCAACATGAAGTCAGTCGACACGAAGCCTGACTAGTCGACGCGAAGCTTGATCGAACGAAACGACACCCCCTGTGTTGACTCGACGATGCCTCTTGTGTCGACATGACAAGAGGTCTTAGTCGACACGCCCTGTGGTATCAGTCGACACGTACTCTGATTCTTTGAGATTGTATGATAATCCTCAGGGAGTTCAATCGTAATCCAGATACGAATCCCTGACGAAAATAGTTAGTTCAACATTGACTCAAAGACATGAGCTAAAATCATAAATTAACATACCAGTTTCAATTTGAGACTTTGACACGGTCAGACGATAAACGCAACGCCGGAAGAATTTTAGCTATTCGACAAATTCTGAATAGACTAAAAATCAAAGAAGTCAAGAACTAAGACTAATTGTAGGTCCTTTTACACTGGCTGGAGGTTGGGCCTATCATATCTAAAGTATTTTAGGCTTTTCTATAAAAAAACGAGACTGAAACACTTTAGAGGGGGTATCTTTAGGCATCAAAGATTACCTATAGGTTCCCGCACGTATCTCGAGATAGAGAGGAGATGATAAATGTCTTATCTTAGTCAAATGAGATTATTTGGCATCGACAAACGCATGAAGCAAGTTGATGAAGCGTACGAATCAACGAGACGGCGAAATAACAAAGAGATGATCCGATCCGGAGTTACATGTCACTCATAAAAGATGAAGTGTCACTTGTGTCTTGTCCACTCTATGCATGATTCACTCCTGATAGATTGTAGATCTCCTCTATGGCTTTCTAATACATTTTGAATCGCATCATTCAGAGATTGGACCAAGACACAAAGTCTGTCTCGTGCCTAAAAAACGCTGATTTTGCCTATTAACCATCCAAATTTTGGTTTAATTTGATCCAAAGCCTCTCCTACTGATTTGAAGTTATCCTGGAACATGGTTAAGTGGTTACAACTAATGATGAGATTAAATCGATTATTCTTATCTAAAAATTAAGCTTCTGAAGCCTATAAATATGGCCCTAGGGCCTTCATTTACACAAATCCGGAATTCTAGAGCATCGGCGAAGCCCTGTCAAATTGAAGAGTAAGGAGCACGAATTTTAGAGAGGAGGAACGGATCTTCGTGAGTTCTTCAGCACAAGGAGGAGAAGACTCTAGAGATCTACATCCCGTTCATCCGTTTTCCTTAAGATCGTACCTAGCTACGATTCTCAAGAAAAGTGATTATCTCGTTGTTACCGAGATAGTCACTTCAATTTCTTGTCTCCTTTGCGAGGTAACAAAATTGTTATTCGGATCTGATCAATCGGTGGTCCACGAATAAACCCTGGTACCAACGAATATCCCGCACAAGCAGAAGACTGATAAACGATCTATCTGCGTGTGTTCTTAAGAAAATTATAATCTTTTTATTTGCATTGTGTAAGAAGGCTTATAAAAAGTACTTCCTTTTAAATTATTATAACGACTGAAGTTGTAATGAGTATCGCAATGAAGAAAATAATTTTTGACCCAAACACTAAGCTCGCCTAATGAAGGCAGAAACTCACCAATCAAGCGAAGCTCGCCAAATGGAAGCAAAGCTTGCCTAAATAGCATAACATCGCCGGAGTTGACGAAGTTCGCTACAGAAGATGAACAAAATGTTGTTCATCTTCCCAATACCATTCGTTCATACGTTCATTTCAGTCCTTAACTTCCCCTGGTGAGTTCGAGGTATGTTAGGGGTGGTTGCGGTAGCAGGAGCAAAGTTAACGGCGGTTGCAGAGGAGGCAGAAGCTTCCTTCTTTCCGTTGGAAGAGAGTTTTTCGAAGGCTTGAGAATTTCGAATAGAACAGTAGTTTTCCACAAGGGAGACGAAGGCATTTTATAGGCAAGATTTCACGATCGAGATCCGCCATCTCAGTCGAGATGAACGGCTCAAATCGACTAAAGCGGTTCGATTTGACAGTTCGAATCCAACGGCCATAAACACGATGGGACATTCAGAATTCCAAATAAACAACTAAGATTTAATGATTCGAGCCAAGATCACTTATTGAAACAACGATCGAGATCGAGGGTGCCACTGAATCAATGACCCAGATCATGCACATGAAGACAAGGCGTCCACCATCAGATCGCATTAAATATGATCTAGCGTGCTTTAGCTGGCGATCGACGAAGGCCCACATGCGAACACGTGGCCTGCCCTCACTGACTTGGACCTCGCCTGCAGTGATCCAACTCGCCTGCAAACAAAAGCTCGTCTGGTGACGTGTAAAGCTCACCTTCATATTTAGATCTTGTCGGCCAACGACTTGAGCTCGCCTGAAGACTCGAGCTCGTCTACACTTCATCGAGCTCGTTTGAAGAGCTCAACTCAACCAAGGGGCTCAAAATTCACCCAAACCAATAAACAATGATCCTCTTCATTCAAAGTGTTCCATACCACATGCAACCTGATTTAGGTCTGAAAACTTTGAAGGGGTTTTGTAGGCAATAAAAATTAACTTTATACAAGAGAACTCAAACCTCGTCCATTAAAGCTCGCCTGCGTGCTCAAAGCAAGCAAAAGGCTAAGCAGAGCTTGCCTGTAAGCCAAAGCTCGCCAACACGCTTTGCTCTCCTACAAGCCAAAGCTCGCCTACATTGCTTAACTTGCCATCACAAGTCAAGCTCGCCTGCATTCAAAAGGCCAAGAAGAGCTCGCCTACAAGCTAAATCTCGCCAACGTACACACAGCTCGCCCGTAAGCCAAAGCTCGCCTGTTTGCTTGACTTGCCAGCACAAGACAAACTCGCTTGCATTCAAGAGGCCAAGTCGACCTCGCTTATTTGCTTGATTTGCTAGCACAAGTCAAGCTCACCTGATTACTAAGCTCACCAGCATGAGCTCGACCTCACTTGAACACCTTGCTCGCTCGCACGAGTCAAGCTCGCCTACAGTGAGTTCGCCTGCACGAACCCAATTTATCAATGAACGTCAGCTCACACGCTCGAGGGGCCTGCCAATCGATCCCGCCTGTTTGCCAAGCTCGCGTGCAAGCTCTCTTGAATGTTCAAGCATCTCTCAAGCTCACTTGCAAGCCTGTCAGCCCGCCTGAATAGTGCAAGCAGGTGCTTACTGATGGGAGTGGGCATACCCACTTCCCACGTTCTGGGTAATGAGGCATGGCTCCCATCACCCCTATAATGGTCATATCCCATAGCTATATGGAGAGTATGCTACTCCTTACTCCTATTAGTGGTCACATCTAACAAATCAAATGATGACCCATTCAAGGGAACTCGCTCAGATCAAACAAGATCATCTACTACGTACTGAAGCTTAATCGTAACTTCACTCAGATCATCAAAGGGGAGCAAACTCGACGCAATCATTCGAGGGAGGCATCCTATCGCTACCGAAGAACCCATGTTAAACAAGAAGAGCATTCTCTTTGCTTTTATTATAATCTGATTCTTAATTTATAATAAGCCATTCTTATAAATTCAAATCTTCGGAGAAATCAAGTTCACTCACCTACACATGTGTGTTACTCAGTTGTGCATGCTTGCAAGCTCCACCTAATCTTGCACTATCCTCCTTGAGTCTACACACCAACCAACTCTTTCTCCCGTGATAACTCTAAATAATTATATGCTGACAACTCTACTTCTTTAGTCATATCTGATTCTCTACACCAGTCTCATATGTCGCATACTTGTTTGTCCTATCTGCCATCAGATTTGTCTTGCCATTGAATAGCGAAATATCATACTTCGGACCTGAAGAAGTCATCATCCTCTAACCATAATAAAAATTCAAATCAATCACTATAAAGATGGAATTTGATAAAACCGACATAAAAAACAAACTCAACACGTCGAAAAACCCTAGGAACTACTCCTGGATCACCAAAATCCGCCTCCAAACCCTCGATCAAAAGACAAATCAATCTGCACTGTTGGATTTGATTTAATAGTTTGTAAGCAAATCCTCACATATGTGAACAGTGTTCCCGCTACTGCTACAGTATTTTCTACTACAGTACCATTTCCCTTTTCAACTTGATTCTTATAACGCCGCCGATCTTCACTTTTGTAAGACGTCTATCTTGCGAATTCACTCCCGGATCCATCATCATCGCTCTGATACCACTTATTGGGGAATTTTAGTCTCCCCGCCTACTATAATTTGCACAACTTGGAAGCTAACCCACACTCAGTAAGATATAAAATAACCACAATCAAGAAAAAAGAAAACCGAGATTTACGTGGTTTGGTCGACCAACTTCCACCTACGTCCACTAGCAATAATACGATAAATCCACTATGTATCAGGGAGAACTATAAGAGGAACCACTCAACTCTCGTCTCTCAATCTCTCAACCTCACTTACATAATCAACTCTCATTTTATCTCTAAAGCGCTCTCATTAGAATTTTTTGAACGGACAAAGACTGTGAAACCCTCTCTCAATGATGTAATCTTTTGCACGGGCAAAGACTATGAAACTCTCGACTCTCGCTCAATATTCGTGAATCAGCCTGCGCCCGCTGCTAACCCTAGATTACAAGGATATTGGCTCTCACTCTTCTGCTTGGTTTTTTCTCCAATAATAGAAGAATATATATAGGAAAATCAAAACTCTATCTCTAGCCTAACTTCCTAATTATAATAGGATTCAAACTCCTAATCATGATGAAACTCAACCTCATAATCATGGTAGATCTCTAACCCTATCCAATTCTTACGAAGTTATACGAAGAATCAAAGACACAGTCCCAACAATGTTCGCAAAGGTTTAAAAGCTCGAAATCAAATTGTGTCGCGAGTGTCGTTCGCCATTTTTTATTGTTTTTTAATCTAATTATCATCTCTCGACACCAATAAGGGTCGCGACTTGTGATACTTGGTTTTTAGCGCCATCTCTTTCAACGTATTGCAATTCCTATCACGCAAAGACTTATAAGAAGAGATTTATCTCGCAACTTGCAGCTTTTGTTGTTACTACAGCATATCTGACATAAAGGAACGTTTTTGTGGTGTTGGTTATTGACTGTTGTCTTAAGAATCAAGGGGAACGGTTTCGGTGCGGTTTTTCATTCCAATCACACAAACACTTGTGTGGAGAGATTTGTGTCGCAACTTGCAGCTTTTTTTGTAGTGATATTTCTATGAGACTAATTATAACTATTATCTCAGTCCATTTCCCTTTATTTATGATAATCATTGCGAATTTGAGTTGCATACTGTTTGTGTAGAAAATTATTTGATTCATTGCCGTGTTCATTACAAACTTCAGACGTTTACAACGAAAACAAAAATTAGTCTTTTTATAAGACTTTTACACAATGAATACAAAATTACAATTCTCTTCAAACAGCGCAGAGATCGTTTATCGATCTTCTGCTTGCGTGGGATCTTGGCCTGTGACGGGGATGTTGATATCCGTGGACCACCGTCGATCAGATCTGATTGCTGAAAAATTTGGCAGAGCTTCATCTATCCGTGAAGGGATCGAGAAACCGTAGTTCTTATCTCGACGAAGCGAGATAATCACTCTTCTTAAGATTACCGCAACGGGATAATCCTAAGGAACGAACATGGGCGATGTAGATCTGATGAGTTCCTCTTCTTTATGCCGACAAACTCGATCTGATCTCTCCTCCTCCACTCTGAAACTTGTGGATCTTCACTCCTCAATTCGGCAGGGCTTCGCCAATTCTCCAAAATTCCAGATCTAAAAAAATGAAGGCCCTGGGGCTGTATTTATAGGCTCCAGGAAGTTCGGGTGGAGACACCTTTGTTCGGGTGGAGACACCCTTGTTCGGGTGGAGACACCCCTGTTCGGGTGGAGACACCCTTGCCCGGGTGGAGACACCTTTGTTCGGGTGGAGACACCCCTGTTCGGGTGGAGACACCCTTGTTCGGGTGGAGACACCCTTGCCCGGGTGGAGACACCCCTGTTCGGGGGGAGACACCCCTGTTCGGGTAGAGACACCCTTGCCCGGGTGGAGACATATTTGTTCGGGTGGAGACACCCCTGTTCGGGTGGAGACACCTTTGTTCGGGTGGAGACACTCTTGCCCGGGTGGAGACACCCCTATTCGGGTAGAGACACCCCTGTTCGGGTGGAGACACCCTTGCCTGGGTGGAGACACCTTTGCTCGGGTGGAGACACCCTTGCCCCGGTGGAGACACCCTTGGGTGTCTCAGCTTAGGCTGAAACAGTCCGTTTTTGCGCACTTGTCCATTTCCTCCGTAACTTCTTCATATGAACTCGGATTTGAGTGATTCAAAGTGCGTTGGAAAGCCGACAAGGAGTTCTATAAGCTCCAATGATTGGATCATCTGTAGAATAAATGAGACACGAGGGGTATTGCGCCTTTTGTAAACGTCACGGGGCTCCCGATCAGTCCGTATCCTCATTATTCCGAAACTCCGTTGCTTCATGTAGTCCATCGATTCACTTCAATCATTCGTCGATGTCGATTAAGCTTCTTGGATAGTGACGTTAGCACTGAGCCGTTTGTGGAGACCTATGGGCAATTTTCGATGCCTACAGATACCCCCTCCAAAGCGTTCTAACCTCGTTTCTTTTATAGAAGAGGCTGGAATACTTTGGATGTGATTGGTCAAACCTTTAGTCAGCGTAAAAGATCGGTAGTTAGCTTCAATTCTTGACTCCTTTGATTTTCAGTCTACTCGATGTTTTGACGAATAGCTGAAGTTCTTCCGGTGCTGCGTTTATCGTCTGGCCATCGTCGAAGCCTCGAATCTAAAACTAATGAGTTGAGTTTGGCTCGCGTCGTCGAGTTGACTTTGAACTGACTATCCCCGTCATGTTATATTGACTCACGTTGACTTTTGATCGCAACGCGTTGACTGGCATTAACCTAGGGTTATGCGTTGACCGGCGTTAACCTTAGGGTTTTGAATCGATCGGTGTTGACTCTCATCGTAACGCGTTGACGGGCGTTGACCTAGGGCTACGCGTTGATCCGGTGTTGACCTTTGAGGAGAACCAGTTTATACTCGTGTACTCCTGGGAGTTTCAGGAATTAGTTTAGTCTCATGTACCCGTCGGAGGTTGCCGGGTTATCCTTAAGAATATTACGCGTAATATTTTCCAGGAACTTCCCGTCAAAAGTAAGAAACAGTTTAGACTCGTATTTCTATTAGAGTATAAATACGGGCGTCGAATACATCAAAAAACACTTGGAAATGGTTCAAAATGCATATAAATCATTCCCGGTTCCTTCTACACGTGCGTACACATTTTTCACGGCTCACACGCGTACGAATCATCAAAAAATACTTGTAATTTGGGTCGATTCAATCTGATTTGGTTCAGGTTCGGTCTGGGTTGGTTTAGACCGGTCCGGTTCAGACCGGTCCGGTTTAGACCGGTCCGGTTCAGATCGGTTTTGCTTCTTTTCTTTCTCTTTTTTTT
>BQKN01000478.1:130306-153570 GCA_022839385.1 Asparagus kiusianus | reverse complement strand
CCAGCCTCTGTTGGAGTGAGCGAGATCTTCATCACCGCTTTAGGTGAAGTGACCACCACAGAAGAGTCATGTAGGGTTTGCTCCGGCAAAGGAGTCGATACCTGCACGACCGGCTGTTCCAGAGGAGAAGTCGTAGCGGTAGTTTCAGGTAACGCCACAGACGAAACAGGAGTCTCGGGCAATGCTGTAGGCAAAGCAGTTGCCGTGGGGGAGCCAGGTGTATGTTGCTCTCTTGCAGGAGCCGATGCCGGCACAGGATCTTGCTCTAAAGGAGCAGCTGAAGTAGTCCCAGGGGTTGGCGAACCTGCACGAAAAAACGGTCGGAATGCGGAAAAAGCGTGCGGGATAAGTCGAAATAAACTAAGCTTACCGGTGAGGTAAAAAGGTGTATAACCAGATGCCTTATCAGACTGAGCCTTGGGAGCGTCATCAAAAATGGTTACATCATCCATTGAATCATGCTCCTCGTCTTCTACATCATCACCTGGCACGTTGCCAACTTCAGCACCCTCATCATCTTTTTCTTCGTCAGCTTCACCCCCGATCGAGGAGCCTTCATAATCGACTCGTTCCTCATCATCTTGGGCAGCTGAAGATCCAGGAAGACTTGTGCCAACAGCTGGTTTATTCATAAGTCCTGTTGTAGGACTAAGAATTAAGTCACCGGCTTGCGACACTAAGGCAGAAGGGGAAGGAGGTGGATTCTCTTCGATTTCCCTCTGCTCCAAGATTGGAGACTCAGGGAGGTCCATCACTGGGGCGGATTCTGCATCTGCAGCCATTAATTCATCCTCTTCATCCTCAGGAGGATGATAAGAAGAGGCACCGCCTGAAAGGGCTGGCCCCTGAGAACGAAGCCCAGTTCTTCTTGGTAGGCCCCCCACAGACGATTCCTGTGGCCCTTCATCTATAGCAGCCCGGATGGCTTCAGCCATTAACTTGGGTTTTTGTTGGCCTCTGGGAGGAGAATCAACCCGTAGTTTCCGGCGAATCTGTTTATCATACTTGCCGGTTTCATCTGCAGAAAGTTTTCTTTTCCCCGATGCTCTCGTAGTGGGAGGCTCAGCCACATGTCGTTCCTCCCTGGGAGCAGGCTCGGCTGTTTGCTCCTCTTCCTGTTCAGCAGGCTGGTTCTCAACGGCGAGGAATTCATCAATCCCTCTTAAACGGGATGTCTTTGACCCCCTCCTTGAAGAATACATGTGCCTAATATCTTTCAGGCACGATGAATTTATGTTGTAATTGGGAATCTGAGACGCTGCGTGATACCAATTACAGAAGCTTATGGAGGTGTAGGAGTTGGCAGTTTTGTGAGGAAGCCTGAAAACGGCCTTGGTACAACCTACTACAGAGTAATACCAGGCCCTGGCTCCTTCATATAGATTGCCCACAACTGATAGCTGAGGGCGAGGGTTCCCGACGTACACTTGGTCGTACCCAAATTGCCGAGCAAATCTATAGGGTTGGTAGGGCTCGATGAAGCAATTGACGCCTTGCCGGAAGACTAAGTAGTCCGGCCTAATGGAGAGAAGCCAATGAAAAACACCTCCGTTTAGCTGAGTGAATCCGTTGGGGCCTGCTACGTCTTGATATTCCGCACCATAGATACCACCCTCAAAATCAGGGAAACATCGGTAGATATGGAAGTTGGTATCTCGCGCCAAGATTTGGCGAATCCTAACCATGTATCCCCCTTCCCATTTCGCGGACTCTAATCTCTGCACGAAAGGAGTGAATAAATCCCCCGGTGGAGAAGCTGCCGTCATCAACGAAGGGCAGTGGAGCACGTACCAAGCCATCAAGTAAGTATATGGCATTGGCACCCTAGGATTGGGAGTCTTGAAAGCCGTGCGACCCTCGGACTCCACCTCGGTGGTTTCGACAAAGTCCGAAGTTAACTCCCGCAATCCGAATTGTAGACAACCCACCATAGCACTGAGGAGGCTCACAGGCCTCCCATGGGATAGAAGTACGGCGGGGTAGATCACCTCAACAGCAAGAGCATCGATCGGCCTAGTAGGGACGACGCACCGCTTGAGCCACAACATCAAATACCCAGCCAAAAGCGCCGTATCAGAGATAGGGAGCAGAGCTTGGTAATGGAAACTCTCGAATTCTGTGTGGGCCGGGAAAACATCTTCCTTGGCCTCATTTGTGTAGTGGGAGGTAGCATCGTCAATCCGAGCTTGGACTTCTTCCAAAGTGCTGGCCGATAATCGGGACACGGAGCCCCCCTTGCTGGTCAAGTTCTGGAATAAATATTCCGCCCAAGACACTTGTTTAATGCCGCTTCCGCGGGCCCCCGTCAGTTGCATGCAGATGTGGAAGTGACACATAACTTCCCATAAAGTAGCATAAATTTCAGGGCTGGCCTTCTTTAGAAGTTGGAGCTCCGCCGATCCCGGAACAAATTCTTCATACGGCAAATCCCCAAGAAGAAGACCCGAGACTTCGTGCATCTCGTGAAGAGCGAAGCCTAACTCCCCCACAGGAGTGAAGAAAGTGCAAGAATCAGGGTTATACTTCTCCAGTATAGAGAAGAAGTGAAAGTGGCTCTGGACCATTCCGAATTTAGTAGCCCGCACAGGAACTTTCAAACCAGCCTGGGAGAGAGGCGCATCCAACTCGTCCAGAACGAACTTGGTCATCCGGGTCCACCACCCGGATACTGGAGAATGAACCCAGCCAGGAGTTCTGAATCCTTGTGCGGGAAACTCTCCTTTCTTCTCCACAAATCTCCTAACAAAAGTCCTCGCGGGACTAGCCACCTCGCCAACGGGATACTCCTTAGCGAATAAACCTGGTCGTAAAGCAGTCAACTGTCGACCATAACCTGCCGAGCGGACCCCGTGGAAGGTCAAATTTCCAAGAGCAACCCCATCTTGATCCTTAACCAAGGGCCAATCCATGTGCCTCGGGACGGACGCACACTGGAAATAAGATATGGGGAACATTCTCTCCATATTGGGTAGGAAAAGGTTGCGGTCTCCAACTTTCCGCAGCCACTTGTAGTTTCCATCATAAGCGGTGTCAGCGTCAAAGTCAACAAAGTCCCCGAAGAGGTATTCAGGTTTGACTATTGGTTTACGGTTTGTGTGTTCAAACTTAACATCCGTAACCAATGTCCTAAGAGTTTCGGGAGAAGCTTTCGTGACTAACTCCGCGCGACTCTTATCCTTAATTTTGAAAACTGGGAGTTCTTGGCGCGAGTTGAATGTCATATTCATGTCCACGCCACCTTCATGTCCGAAATGGTGGCGAAAAAGAAGTGGTTCGCTGGTATGACGCACTGCAAAACGAAGGAAAAAATCAGCTAAGTCAAAAGCAAAGCTCAGACGCGAAGGTCGACACCCGCGTCAGAAAAGTCAGACGCGAAGGTCGACACCCGCGTCAGAAAAGTCAGACGCGAAGGTCGACACCCGCGTCAGAAGAGTCAAACGCGAAGGTCGAACCCCGCGTCAGAAGAGTCAAACGCGAAGGTCGAACCTCGCGTCAGAAAAGTCAGACGCGAAGGTCGAACCTCGCGTTAGAAATACCAAACGACGGAGTCCAGCCCCGCGTTATCTGAAACGAGTTTCCTCGTTGGATCCAAAGATCAAAACTTGCCGAAACAAGTTCAACGACCACGAAGGCCATACTTACCACCGATCAAAGGGAGGTGAGGCGGCATGTTCGCCTGAGCGGCAGCACCGCCGGCCGGCGTTGATGATGCCGACTCTCGAGCCGCGGCGGCGTCAGATTGGGAAGAACGAGGAGCATCTTTCTTGGGTGCCATGAGATCTCGTCGGAGGAGATGAACAGTTCTTCGTCGGAGGAGAGAACGAAGATTTTCGTTGGAATTTTTAAAGAGAGTCGAATGACTCTGATTTGACTTAAGGCGGTCTATTTATAGACAGCTGGACAGGCTGTCAAATCCTAACGAACGGGATTCGAGATCATAATCCCGCCCGAACCGACCCTCGCGTTCGGGTTGGTTGAAATTCCCAAACGCTGGCCTCACCCACGCGTTCCAATTCTCAAATGCATTGCATTGGATTATTATGATGGCAGCTCTTCAACGACCAAGGCTATGACACGGCCCCAGGTAAATAAGAGCTAACAGCAATCATCAAGGCGACCAAAAGCCGAGAAGAAATTGGTGACTCCGCAGGGGAGTCTATCGAGAGACACAAACAGATTATAGTCAACAACATTGAAATCATCTTGCTCGATCAGACGGAGTGAGCAATCAATTCACAAGACTTTGGGGTCCAAAGTATTCCGAAAATTCGTCCCAGTCAACCGCGAACTTTCGAAAACTTTGGAGGGGGTTCTGTAGGCTGTCTAAAAATCACAGTGGATAGCTGATTAAAACAAGCCCCTACGATAGAGGTCACCATCAAATGACTTTCAAATCACCGCAAACACAACCTCATTTCTGAGATGATTGATCTTGATGGCTGCGACAACAGCATGACTAATAGAGATGCTGATGAGCAGTGTAATGATTTTAGAAATAAAAGGTTGGACTTAGTTAGTGAGTTGCTTGGTAGAGAGTTGTGGGCAAATATTCGTCTAAAAGACACCATGGATGTTGATTCCCGTCTAAGCTCCTACAACGAAAGCTACAATCAAATAGTTTTCGGGTCGATAAACGAAGAAACTGCGAATGAAGGCCTTTTCACGTAGATCGAGAAGAGTTACAATTCGATGACACTTCCGACAACTGATGGAAACTCTATTCAGCAGTCCTCACAATCTACAGTGAAGGTTACAATCTGACGACTTTCACACTCTACAACAGCTAAAGCGAGGATTACAGAACAATGGTCTTTGCAACGCCTTACAGAAGAAGTCACAAGTCAACAAACTTCTTCTAAAACGCGGAAGTCATCCCCGCGTCACAATTATGGAAGTGCAGGCGACCCCCGCGTTTCCAAGTCACAAATTAACGTGAGCGACCCTCGCGTTCGTGGGAGTTCAACCCACACCGACCCCCGCGTCACCAAGCAGGCAACAAGCCAAAACGCGAGCGACCCTCGCGTTCATCAATGTTCACCTAACACCCAACCTCGCGTCTCAATCCTAAGACACGAAGTTGGGTTCTGAACGCCAGATTGGGCGTTTGACTTGTTCAAACACGAGTCGAACGGTTTCAGAACTGATTCCCCACGTTCTGAGGGATTTTCGCCCACGTAGGAGCGGATATAGGGGTCAGTTACAACCCCTTATCCCCCTATAAAAACTCAACAAACTCGAGAGAGTTAGAGGCTGGCTCTTTGAAAACTGAAGAGTGAGTAGGTTGGATTTTAGAGATCTAAACCGCACAGGTTGGAGATTTAGCAGCAACGAAATCCTTGGAGATAGGATTTTTGAATCAATCTCAGGAGATCAGATCCGAGAAGATTTTTCGACAACAGATACAGTTTGATCATTAACCGAATTTTCGGTTTTAACAACTCTATCTATAGAGTTTTAACTCGTTCAGAGTTCTTAAACTCATTAAAGAGTTACGTATAAAACTTCCTACAGAAGTTCATCGTTCCCACGAGATAAGAGATGGTCGGATCGTCAACGGAGAGCGAATTCGACGCAAGCAATCGAAGGAGGCATTCCATCGCTACCAAGAAGAACCCAGTTTTAAACAAAGGGGAAGAACCAATTTCGTTCTCCTCTCTTTTGTAATCAAGTTGTAATCGAGATCAAAGGAATCAATTCAAATTTTCTTTTATCTTCTTTATTGCAATTTTCCTACATACAGTAATAGAAGCTAGAACTAACGTAGAAGCATGAATTAACAAGTGTGAAGGTAAAAAATGCGGGCTGAGTTTAGAACTAGTAAGGTGTGGGCTAGAACTGGCTGTATACAAGCTAGAACTAGGGTAATAGAAGCTAGAACTAACTCGAGGGCTACTAGAACTACCACGATAGCATCTAGAGATAACATATCATTAGGTATAACTATTATCAAATATAATTAACAACGGTTTATAAAAATATGACTGTATCCTCATTTATAACAACGATTTATAACTACCGTCCCAGCTTACAACGATTTTTGGTAATTAAATATTTTTTCAGCCTATTTTGCTAATTAAATATTAAAATTGGTCTATTTTAAAATTTTGTTCAAAATTAAAATAAAAAAAGACTGCGCACATTAGGTTTATTACAAATTCAGCTTCCTCCAAAAAGGCGTAGATGTTTCGTGAAAGTGGAAAAATGGGGACAACTTTTGACTATTTTTTAAAATTAAATCGTTCATTTATTTGTTGCTGGTCAAACATTTTTTCTTTTTTTTCTTTTCTTCTTCTAGCTAATAGATTAATGCTCTGTGCATCTCGACGACGGCGATCTACGGCGGGGGAGCGGCGACGATCTACGGCGACGAGGACGGGTGGAGGAGGGGAGGGGAGATAGCGACGAACTTGAGGGGAGCCTTCGGGGCCTGAGCGGAGGCGGCAACGGCGAGGAGGGCGAGGGCCAGGTTGACGAGCTTGAGAAAGCTCTTAGTTTTAGAGAGAGTGGAGAGAGAGAGAGAGAGAGAGAGAGAGAGAGAGAGAGAGAGAGAGAGAGAGAGAGAGAGAGAGAGAGAGGAGATGAGAGAGAAAGATGATATGATTGTTGGGTCCGAGAGATTGAGGAGAGAGGATAATGATAAATTGGGGATTTTAGCTTAACTGGTATGTAATAATTGATAAAAAAGGGCTGCAGTACAAAGTGTCACACATCAAGGGCTGATTCACATGAGGAAAACTATGAGGGGCCTCGTCACATGAAGTTTCTGATTTTGGGGCCTGTACACATTTTTTCCTAAAATTAGACTCATTTTAGGTGCTGAAAAGAGATAGTAAACATTATATTGAAAGTTAATTTACTTTTTTTTTTGTAATACTTCATATATTATAGTATGTTAGTTCTTTACCTTAACAAACTAATACCATATAGTTGTTTCGTGTATTTTCTTCATCTTCTTTTTTTAAAATTGTTGAGCTGTAGGTGATTCACATGAGATCAGGATAAAAAACAATTATGGTTATGATAGATTAATATTTAAATAAAAATATTTAAAATAGTGAAGATTAATATTAACTATGGAAAGATTTTAACAAACTCGTATTTCAAAGGGAGTATGATATGATATGAAGTATATATGAAATGAAGTATGATATAAATTAAATATAGATATAAATTATTCAGAAATTATCCAACAACATTTTATTAAGATATCCATTTCAAAAAATTATTTCCAGTTATTCGACAAAAGCTTTCCACTTTTTAAGATAACACCCCTATGAAGAAATTTTTTACATTGTTCTATGAGGGGCTTCAAACAAAATTAGTCCCCGTAGGCTTCTATCCAGTTACATGGGCTCTAGTAGCTTCGGCCTTACGAGCGACAAACTTGATAAATCAAAGCAGGTATTTGAGAAGACGCTTAAGTTTTCGACACATCACGCGTCAATTTTCGTGCGCCCGTATCATGTGACTGGTGCGCTGCACGTGCCGCCGTTGTCCCCCACCACCCGCCTGTATGTTTCCATCGGAAGTCGTATGAAATTCCAAAACAATTAATAAGAGGCGCTAAACTCCAAAAATAAAAATTTCCTTTTTTAAAAGCTCAACCTTTTCACGCTCTTGCGCCGCAGGGAAATTTTGTACAGAGAGTGGAGGGAATTTTTTGTGAGGTAAATCTCCCTAAAAATCCCTTTTTTTTCTTTGTTAATCGAAAAAAAACACTAGAGATTTTCTTGCATTTCCTGCAAAAATCTCAATTATCAGTTCTAAATATTGCTTTCTTTCTTTCGGAGCTAGGGCTGTTTTTATCCTCATTCTTGTTAAGTTCTACGATCAGAGATGTCGATAGAAACAACAGAAGCAAGAGAATGTGTCAAAGATGTTAGAAATAGACCTGTGAAATTTTCAAATGTTGTCGTATTTTGCTGCGATTTCTTTTGTTTTGAGCGTTTTACTATTTGCATTGGAATTAATGGCGATTTCCGACTTTTAATGTGTTTTTGTGTAGTTTTTTAGTGCTAATTTTGTTTTAGTGCGGCTGATTAAATGATAAGCAGTTTGCATGTTCGTGAAATTGGGGTTTTAGGTGACAGAAGCATTTTGGATGTTCTTGATTTCTGAATGCTGCTGGTATTGTGAGGGTTGACAGCCAATTTTTTTTATTTTTTTGGATTCAGTGAATGAAACAGTAGATAAACTTTTTTTTTTAAATTGTTAGACTTATTGCTTTGAATGAACTGCTCATTGTTAGTGAAGATAATATTATGAATTGTTAGGTTTGCAATGTCCTCGAAAACAGGAAAATTATTTATTTGTTTGTTTATTTTACTTTTGCTTTTTAGCTTTAGGATAGGATGAAAGCAAGGAGCTCCATCCAGAACTATTTACTGTGTTGCAGTTACTAGAAGTCCAAAATGCATTTGATCTTGTGCTATAATTAAGTTTGCATGTTTATATACCCGGGCTTTCCCTTTTCGGAGACTTGGATTAATTGCTGCTCTTAAGTGAGCACTAAAACAATGTATGTAATTGCAGCTTTTCTCTTTGGTGCTAAATTCAGTAACCAGTAGTATGACTGTATATAATATGCCTGTGGATCTGTTGGACAGCACTGTTATTACTGTTTGGGCTTCTTAATTCAGGTGCTGCCGTTGAGATTGTGATTTTGGGTAATCCACATAATTAGCAACATTTCATAATAATTAGGCAAATATGTATTTGGTTATAAACAAACTCACAAACATTATAAATTTTAAATGTATTTGTTACAGTTGGAGCTTAACTTTTATCATTGTCATATAATCTAATTGTATATCTATTTCATATTTGGTTATTGATTTTGTTCTTTCAAACAAGGTCTGTGTCCAGATTGGTTTTGGCTTGCTGCCTTATATTGTTGAATGATGTGAGTCACGTGACAATTGTGAGCCAAGGTCGATTGTGGTTATTTGGCCTAGGCTTAAAAATCGGAATTCAACTTCTATTGATATTGTCGAGAACAGCTTCTCTGCGTTTGAATTTTCTCGTAGAAATGAAATGTTAAAACGGAAACCATTAGGCATTTTAAGTTTGCATGATTTCAACATGTGGCGTTTGGTTTGCCTTGTAAGTCATAGGTATAATAGCTCTGTTGGAGGATTGCTAGTCAGGTCATCCACCTCTATTCAATGTTCACTAGCTTTTAGTTCATAAGCTCTTCTTCCTTGACCGTAACCACTTAAATTGTCTTATCTGAGTATGCTTGCATCTCCTTCTTTCTCTGAGTTTTGTGAGTTAACGGCTTCTTTTCACTTTGGAATTAAATGTTTGTATCTTTTTATTTGCCTTGAAGTACAGAAAGAGGAAGATGCATGTAGGAAAACAAAGCATAACCCCAAAGCCATGTACCGCCAAAAATCTAGTATGAGTCCTTTCCTTCTTCGTACATGTTAGTCCTGATTGGGTTGTGGATCAGATGTTGTTAAATTGCACATTATCTGATATTGTTCTTCCTTAACAGTAAGCATTACTTGCTGAATAAGCTGTCATCTATGTTGGAATAGAATGCAGTATCACTACAGCCACATAATCTTGTGGATCGAAATATTTCATTTCTAAAACTTTTAACAAGAGTATCCTGCTTTATCGAGAGTGCCTAGTTTGATTGTTTCTTCTCCCCAATTAGTATACTGTTGTAAATAAGCATTCCATCGAGTGGTAGAAAACTATTTGAAAATTAAATGAAAATATTTGTGGATTTATTTTGATCTGTATATAATCAAAGTATGTTATCTTTGTGCCATTTCTAGTCATTTCCTTGAGACAATTTTCTTGTTTGCTGATAAAGTTCTAATTAATAACAACATTGAGAACTCGAGTAGCTTCTCTTGTAGATAGCTATATCTTGAAGTTTGAACAACTGTATACTATGATTCGAAAGATTCTATTCTTTAGTGCTTATTTTTACTCTTGTTTGCTAAAGACAAATTTGAGGTTGACTTGTCTCTCTTGCGTAAAGCTATTCTCCTTTATCAACATTTTTTTTCATGTCCAAATAAATTAAGAGCTCTTGTTGGCTGTTGCTTCCTTTCACTTGCTCAGTATTTGCAGTTGCTTTGCTGCCCTTAGTTGCTTTTTCATATTTGACGTCCTTGACTGTAATGCTTTCTACTCAGATATCTTAGTTACTTATTGTTGCTTTGCTGCATTTTGTTTACTGGTTCTACTTAGGACATCTTGTATTTGTTTTATGGTTGTTTCAGCTTACTTTAGTCCCCATGGATAGCTCAGAAGGAGAAGCCTCAAAGATAACTGACTCTGAGATAGATGAGTATGAGGATAAATCATACAAACATATTAAGATGGGTGAACTTAAAGTAGAAGTCTTAGAAAACTCTTACAAGTGCCCTTTCTGTGCGGCTAAAAAGAAACAGGACTACCGTTACAAGGACTTGTTGCAACATGCAAATGGAATTGGTATATCATCTAAGCGTGGAGCAAAAGTGAAGGCCAGACACAGGGCTTTGGCAAATTTTCTGAAGAATGAGGTTGCTGAACCAAACCCATCATCGCAGTTGACAGTCATAACTTCGGAGTCATCTAAGCTGAAGGAGGGAGATGTTTTTGTGTTTCCTTGGATGGGTGTCCTTGTCAATGTTCCAACTGAGTGGAGAAATGGAAGACATGTTGGTGAAAGTGGAACAAAGCTGAAAGAGCAGCTGTCTAGATTCAATCCCTTAAAAGTCATTCCTATATGGAACTACAGAGGCCACACTGGTAACGCAATTGTTGATTTCAAGAAGGACTGGACTGGATTTAAAGATGCAATGGCATTTGAAACTCACTTTGAAGCCAAGCACTTGGGTAAAAATGATTGGCATGAGAAGAAGCAGCATTCGTCGGAGATATATGGATGGGTTGCAAGAGCTGATGATTACAATTCCGGGGGTCCTGTTGGGGAGTACTTGCATAAAAATGCAGATTTGAAAACTATTACTGATCTTACAACTGAAGAGTCTCGCAAAACGGGTAAACTTGTAGCAAATCTGGCAAATGAGATTGAAGCAAAAAATAAACATTTACAAGAATTGGAATGCATGTATAATCAAACTAATCTGTCCCTTGATAAGGCGATGGAAGAGAAGGAGGCACTACTTCAAGCTTATAATATTGGTATATAGATCTTTTTTTCCCTTCTTTTTCCCCTAAGAGTATAGAAATGCACTGAAATAAAACCCAGCTTGATCTATTTTATAGTTAACCATGTGTTTTGTTAATTGTGTCTATTTTGTTGATGGGACTAGTTTCATGGGACATTTGGTTATGCATCTACACATTTTTAATTCATTTTAACCATCACAACTCAGGTTCTGCCTAAGAAAACTGTTCCCTCATGAGTCGTATCTTTACATTTAAACATGCAGTCATTTTGATTTCGAGCAAGTTCATATGTAGTTATGTTTTCTGCAGACCTCTTTCTATAGGTGCTCATAAGATTTGCAATTATTTTGTGATTTCAGAAATACAGAAGATGCAGTGCCTAGCTCGGGATCACTCTCGCAGGATTTTTGAGGAGAATGAACGTTTACATGCTCAGTTGGATTCCAAAAGAATGGAGCTTGATTTAAGATGTAAACAATTGGACAATCTGGTCGCACAGAGTGACAAAGATAAGTGCAAATTGGCTGATGAGAAACAGAAGGTAGCAATAGTCTGATGTTCCTGCATGCCTTTAAGAGAGCTTGCAAAAAACTATCATTAGAACTACTCAATACAAAACAAATTTTCATAACTTCCATAGTTCACTTGATTATTCCTTTTAATCTAGTATTGCCTGCTGATGAAAGAATGACAATTGGTCCAGGCAAAATGAGGATTAACATTATCTTCTTCCTGACAATGAGAGTATGATGAAAGGAGCATCATGCTGTTCTCTTTGATGTATGCTAAGAATTTAGCTTGCAACTAAACAGGCTGAAAGTAGTACCTGGACTGCTTATTTTGTGAGTAAACAGGTTGAATGCTCTTGTGTGTAACATCCGTTGCAGAATGAATTTGAATGTGATCTTTTGCATGGTTACCTGCTAAACCATCTTCGTACATATTGCAAAATATAACCTAATTCGATTTAAAGCTCAAGTTTAAGAATAAATGAATGCAACACAACCTTCACTATGCACTCATTTTTTTTACTTGAAAATGTAGGAAAACAGGGCGCAGAAGTTTACATCCCCATCATATTTACAAAATTTTGCAATGAATAGTGTTGTCGGTTGAGATTGTTGCAAAGCTTATGGACAGCAGAGTAGTAGCTCTTAGGAACACCTGCATACTGCTTCTTCCTGCGGTGCTAGTTTAATTATTGATTGTGCTTGTTGATGTTTTTGAGTGGAAAAAAATTCTAATGGATTTTACCTCAATATAAAACTCAGTAAAATATATGTTTTAAGAATTTTCTATTGTGTAATGTTGCTCAATTTCATTTGGAAACTTATGTATTGTGTATAGTTGTTGAATCGAGTGGTCAAACCAACAATTTCATCTTTTTTGTCGTCTAAGTTTGAGTGGAGACTGGCTATATAGCATGTAAACTAGTATATAGCAGCAACACATGCCATCTATGATATGTCATGTAACCTAGTTCAAGGCTACTTTATACTAAGTTTAATAAGCTTACATACCTACTTTTACTCTACAGTATCAAGTACACCATCCTAGTCAGGAATATACCTTTTTTAGCAAAAGCTTAACCGTATTATAATCTTTTATTTAAACTTTAATTTTTTGTCCTTCCCTGCAGAATGCTATGAGGAATAGCTCTCTTGAAATGGCATCCCTGGAGCAGAAAAAAGCTGATGAAAATGTCCTGAAGCTTTTTGAAGTACAGAAGGTTTGTTCTTTTACCCTGATGTTCTATACAGAACTTGAATAGTTTACTCAGCCTAATATTGGTTGAAGCCATCATCTGACTGTAAGTCTAATGTGTAGAGAGAAAAAGAGGTTGTGCTCAACAAAATATTGTACCTAGAGAAGCAATTGGATGCAAAACAAAAGTTGGAATTGGAGATACAACAATTGAGAGGAAAGTTAAATGTGATGAAGCATATGGGTGGGGAGAATGATTCCAGCGAGAAGGAAAAAATGGAAGAAATGAGTGGAGAACTACAAGAGAAAATTGAAGAAATGGAGGGTCTGGAAGCTCTTAATCAAACTCTTGTTGTCAAAGAGCGAATGAGCAACGATGAGCTTCAAGATGCTCGTAAAGAACTCATGACAGTATGGACTGTTTTATTTATTTGTCGTTGTGGGTAATTTCCTGTTTTCCAGTGGATAAGGATCTACTAACGTAATCTTCATATATAGGGTTTGCCGGACATGCTGAGCAGTCCTAATTTGATCGGGATAAAGAGGATGGGTGAACTTGATCCGAAAGTTTTTGAAATTGCATGTAGACGAAACTTTGCAAAGGCTGATGCAGATATGAAAGCTGCAGAGTTTTGTTCGGAGTGGCAAGAGTATTTGAAGAATCCAGATTGGCATCCATTTAAAGTAATTGTTGATGGTGACAAGACTCAGGTGAGATATATTATCTCCATTGGTGATCAATTTTAGACTTGCATCAAGTTTTTTATTTGTAACTTTATATTATTAAATGTCTCTTTTGGCATTCATGATTAGTGATTACACAAAAGTAGGTCGTCAAATTCTTCTGGGTGTGGTAATAATCAAGATCAGCAGATTTTCTTCTTTTTATTATTTGTTTATTATTTCTTAATTTGTTTTTGAGGTAGCTGCAAATTATTCCATCAAGAGACTGAAGTATCTTATATTACAACTTAGTGTCTTGAGCTTGCTTTGTTCGGTAAATGGTCCGAACATATCCACCCATATTCTATGACCTGCTACAGAAAGCTCAATGCCATTGCTTGTCTTCTATATTAATGAGTGCTTTAACTAGTTTCATCTGTTCTGAGTATTGTAAGTCGGAAACTAGTTAAATGTTTCTTAGCATGCTTGCATAAATAACTGCTTACATTAACTAGTTTTATCTGTTTCTGATTTATTTTTCATTAGTGTCTTTGGATTAATATGCGGACAATTTCATGGCAGTTGGAAAGAATGTACGTAAGTTGTCGTTTTGTTTGTTTCTTCTGTGTTTCTAGCGTGAGACACCTTTTCAACATGAAACTTTATTCGTTGATTATGAAATTCACTTATGCATTTATTAGCATATGCTTTGGGGTTTCTTGATCAACAACTTTATCTTCTTTCTATTGCCTCATGTTCTTTCATTCAATGTCTAAAATAAGGGACATATTCAAGTAGGATCCAACTTGAAAACTAAAGATTGTAAAGTTACCTTTTATAAAATGTGAACTATGTATGATGCTTCTTCTTCCTTTTATTCTCCTTTCTAAAATGACAGGATATTGCTTTTTTTTAGTTATATTCCTCCCTTCCCCCTTTCGCCGACATGTCTTCCATCTCTTTTTCAATTTTTTGAATTTGATTCTTGAACAGGAAGGTTATTTTTCCTTTTTCCTCTGGTTGGTTATGATGTTGCCATATGTTTGAGGAGAGACACCCCTCGGGGAGGAGGGGGGGGGGGGGGGGGGCGCGCGCGGATTTGTTGGATTTGTATGCTTATGTGTGTGGGTCTACATCTGTATGGGAGTGTGGGTGTGTTTTTGTTGGGGTGGACGAGTGCATTTGGCTTTGCAAAACTGTTGTATTATTGAACTATGTGGAATGGGTATTTTGTGCAGGAAGTATTGCGAGAAGATGATGAAAAGCTGGTTTTTTTGAGAAAAGAGCTGGGTGAGGAGGTCTACAATGCAGTAACAACTGCCTTGATAGAGATCAATGCTTACAACCCCAGTGGCAGATACGTTATTCCAGAGCTCTGGAACTATAAAGAAGGAAGAAAAGCAACGTTGAAAGAAGTCATTCAATATATACTGAAGCAACTGAAAGCACTGAAAAGGAAACGAACTTGACTGGTAAACATCTTAGAGCATCTTGAATTCAGCTAAATGAAGTTTTCTAGAATATTTCCATTTTATTTTCTAACTTAAACTACTGCTTGTGTTTAACAAATCTGATAAAAGTCAGCTGTGCTCAAGTTCCACTTTAGGAAGTTTCCCTTGCTGTAAGTAGACACAAACTGAAGTTGTGATAAAGAAACAAGAGTAGTTCCTTAACATCTTGAAACTACAAAATGCATTATGATATTAATAGGGGTTTATCCTGGTTCCCCCTACAATTATTAGAAAAAAGTGAAGATCAGGAAACCAATTTTCTCAGTTAATCTCATGCTGTTCTATGAAAAGATATGTAACTATTTTTCCCCCTCTGGCAGCAAAAAGTATGAACCCCTTTTTTAGGGGAACAAACATATGAGCCCTTGTTCTGAGTAAATCTGAAACATGTATCTTTAATAAACAACCAAGTGTATGTGTTTCAAATTGGAAGAATGTATATACTCTCTGTCTCGCTAAGTAGTTCATTTGTAATGGAATATCTTAATGGCTTAGGATTAAGCATTTGTTGTTATTAGCTTCTTCCCATAGCATACGTTACCCTTTTTTCACTTGCTGCATCTGCTGACCATAAAGTTAGTAGATCATCTACAGTTTCCAATGAAGTTTGGTTATAATTCTGATGTTAAGGTAGTACCCTGCTGAAAGTGGAGTTTTATGTCGCTGTGTTTGTTAAATCTTTTTCATTGAATTGCCTATTATGAAAATAAAATAAAATGGTTTAACAATCACTTCAAGGGTTGACGAATATATGCATATAAATGTCACTCGGGAATAGTTAAGTGTTTGGGCAGATCTAATATTCTTCGTCAGCTACTAAATCATATAATTGTGCTTAATATTTTGTTGGATTCTAATCCTTTCTCTCGCTTTGCTCTGATAGTTGAACTGGCTGATCCAGATGTGCACATATTATCGTCTTCTGTGAAGGTAAGTGGATGGCTAAGTGGCCATCTCGTCTGCCCTGAGAAAGGCAATCCTTAAAGTACACTTGCTCTTTTATCAAAGTATATAAAGTTTAGGATGATGTAAAAAGGTAGCAACTCCAAACACTAAGGAACTTTACATTTTGACTCCTTCCAGTTGATCTAATGAATTCTAATGTGGTTTCTTGACATGCGTATAGCTTATTTCTGTTTTGTACATTTTCATGTTCTGGGAAAAGGATTATGGCTTTAGACTAGTTTGAGATGAAACAAATATGTGCTTGGGTTTTTGCTATGGATATAATGTGACACTCCAATGTCATTTTAGCGTTGGGCTTTATGTTGGGGGGTCGGCTTTAGTTCTGATTTCTTTGCACGATGTTAGGAACTTTTATACATGTGGGAAAGATTGGAGGATGCAAGTTTCGACCTATACTTTAACAACTGTTTGTTTTACAAGTTGCTCCTTAACTTTCTATGTTCAAAATTTCTTTTGTTACTGCATATATTTTGATATTAGCTTTATGTCTATGATAAGAAAGACATAATGACTGAGAACCCCAATTTTCGTCACCGGTGTCTGGGAATTTATGTTTTTTTTTTTGCCCCGGTCACAAAGATGAAGTTGTAGTAGTTGTACTTTGGTTCCCAGCGGTGACATAAGTTTGAGATCTGTTTTTTGGGGTTTTTTGCTCTCTTTAGGTTACTGTTTTTTTGCGCTTTTGAAATCCAAGAGGTGACGGGATGGAAGAAAAAAGTGTTTTCTCAAGCCGGTAGAATCGTTCTCATTCAATCTACCCTGTTTACCTCATGCTTAGCTCTGCCCTCCCCAAGAAGATATGCAATAAACTTTGATCAAATATACAGATGTTTTTGGTGGAATCATGATACAACTCAAAGGAAAGCCCATTTCATTCCTTGGAAGAAGATTCAAAAACCCTAATAAAGTTCTGGTGCATTTCTCCCATGCCCTCAGCTTCGACTGTTAGCGTCTTTGTTTTGATGATGTTTAACAAACAATTTACATCTAATATTGTTTGTCTAGTGTTTGTGTTTTGTATTCATTGTAGACAAACAATATGTTGGAGGATGGATGGAATTACGCATTCACGATCATATCAAATAGAGGTTGGCGGAATTGTGGTATGAAGCCTTGTAATTCACGTTGAAGATCCAAGTACAATTTTCATCCGTAAGTGTACCAAGATAGACCTTCGTTGAAGATCACAAGCTTGGGTATAATTAGTTTAGGAGTTTATATTATGTGTGTTAAGTACTTTAAACTCAATATCATATACACACACATTTTATTGGTTTCTATGTATATATATATATATAGTTATATATATATATATATATATATATATATACACATTTTGGCTTTTGGTTTATCCACAAACAAAGTTTTTACAAGCATATAAATAAATATTAATATTCATACATGTTTGTTTTTACGTGGATAAGTTGGTTTGGTTTAATTTCATAGATATGAAACAAATATATATTCATATACATACTCATATGTTTCATATTCTATTGTATTTTTAAAAGTATTGTGTTTTTAGTTAATAGACTTAACATTCACTGTATACATCTTTTATTAAGTCTATAAAATTATCTTGTAAAGTTTCAAAACATGATTTAGCTAAAACATGTGTTTTGTATTTTCATGTTTTGGACTAGTTTTGAAAAATGATAAGATTTTATAATTGGGAAGTGTAATTCTAAAAATTCCTTTTGTAACATGTTTATTATCATGTCTACAATCATTTTTTAAAGTTTTATAATTTTTAGAATTTATTTGATATTTTTTAACAGGGTTCAAAGTTAAAATTTTCTGTGTATATGTTTATGAGTTGACTCATGAATAGTATTGAGTTGACTCACAAACTGCTACGTAGTTTACAATTGTTTCTGATGAGTCGACTCACAACATGATGAGTCGACCCATCAAGTTGAGTCGACTCATGCCTATCATAAGTCGACTCATAAATTGTGCTGGAAAGTATGTTTTGTTTCTGCTGAGTCGACCCATGACTTCATGAGTCGACCCATACATTATGAGTCGACTCATGAATTTATGAGTCGACCCATGAGTTGGTTTTTAGCCTGTAACGGCTACTTATGAGTCGACTCATGAACAGTACTGAGTTGACTCATAACACTGTAACGGCTATATTTCCAGACTGTACTGTTTTTGGGTTTTTTTTTTATCTTTTTACCTTGTTTTCTCTTGGCTTTGGGGTTCCTATAAATACCCCCACATATCCTCAGTTCCAAATTATCCAAGAAAAGTTTAAACAAGTTTTTAAAGGGTGTTTAAGTGTGTTTAAGTTTGGTTTAAAGTTTGTTTGGTTTGTGAAGAAGCTTTCACAAGTGGAGGAGATCATCTACATTGTTTGAGCTCCATTTTAATCCATCCATCCATCTTATTTTTCAGAGAAGAATTTCTAAACTCAATACTAGTTTTGTATTAATTGTTGTTTATCATTTTCATCAAGCTAGGGTTTTATATTGAGTTTATAATTGATTTTCTTGTTGTTTACACACACAACCATTGAGCTTAGTATTTGCATACATTGTATAATTGGGTTGTGGGGAATTGTATCAATTGAGAGTGAGCTTAATTGAGTTCTCGTCCATTGTAGAGAACAACCAAAGTTGTATTCGTGCCTAATTGTGTAGATCACCTTGTAATACACTTGTACATCGAGAGAAGTGTGTGGTGAGAGACAGGATCGTCCCAAGAGGAGTGAAGTAGGTAACAATACCTAGAGAGAGGTTGTAATTCTTAACACTTGAGGGAGACACGGACTAAAGACCAACACTTGAGAGGGTGTAAAGTGAGATTGCAAGAATGTGAGATTGTAAAGTTTTCGGTGAACTAGAAAACCAAGTGTGAGGTGTAAACATTATTCGGGTGAGCGTAGAAAACCCGGTTGTGATAGTGGAGATCTTCTCGAGGTGAGGAGCGGAGACATAGTTCGTGGGGACCGAACTCCGTGATCATATCATTTGTTTGTGATTGCATTAGCGCACTTATTTTTATGTTCATATTTTATATCGCCTTTGTATATTGCTTGTTGCTTAAATTGTCCACTATCTAGTTTAGATTGTTTACCCTTGTGTTATTTGTATATCCTCGCATATATCTCATAGTATATCTCATTGCTAGGATATTTTCTTTTGTTCATATTGCATATTCTTACTCATAACATATTGTATATCTATTTTGTAAGAATAATTTATTAATAAGTTTTAATTGGCATAAAATCGGATTAGATTAGCATAAGACTCTAATCACCCCCCTCTAGGGTCTTTCATCGGCATCGTGGGGAATCATTCTGAAAGGTAGGAACTTGACCAAACTTGGTTGTCCTTGAATTGTTGGTGATGGTGGATGCATTGATATCTTTAATGATTTATGTTTCGCTAATCAGTCCAGTCATCCCTTGAGACCAGACACTTTCCCCCTCCACATCTCCATGGATGAGGACCTTACTGATCCTGACACCTACTCCTGGAATGTGGAGTTAATTTCTTCAATTTTTTATATCACCATGGTTGGACCTTTAGGGGTGGCAAACGGAACGGGTCGGGTCGGGTCGAGTCATAGTTGACCTGACCCGTATAAGTGTGACCTGACTCGACCCGTTTAATAAACGAGTCAATGCGATCTGACCCGTTTATTAAATGGGTTGCTTGACCTGACCCATATAACCCGTAGAAATAGGAACTGCTATTAATTAATTAATCATAGTTGTTTAATATAACCACTCTTCCTACCACAAAACTGATCACACATACACAATATTCCAAAAATATGAGGTCACATGTTCTTTCGCACAATTCTATGGTCAAGACCAAATTGACGAATTAACGCGAACAAACAATATCCAGTAAATCCGAAAAATCTAAACTAACCCATCCGGTAGCTAATTTGTTTAAAAAAAAAAAATCCACTTTTAATCCCTTAACATTTATCAAATTTACACTTTACAGACCCCTACCCCCCCGTTGCCCCCCCCCCCCCCCCCCCCAAAAAAAAAAAAAAAAAAAATCAGATCAGATCTGGACCACAAAATCTCAGCATCTAACCCACATCACCGCCCCACTCACCGACGCAATCGCCACCCTACAAACCTCCACAACCTGAACCCGATGCATAAACACCTTCAAGACTCTAACACTCCCCTTCAACCTGATCCTCGTCTCCGCCTCCACGATATTCCCATCACCATTCCTATCGAATTTTCCAACGACAAAGCTCGCTTTCATGTACTACGTCCTGTCGCTGGCGATCTCGCCGGCGGGGATGTACATGAACCCGACCTGGTTGTTCCCGTAGAAGAGGTGGATGGTGGAGCCATAGTGGGAGAAGGAGTCGCGGTTAGGGTTTCTGACCACAATCGTAGTGGGAGAAGGAGTTGCGGCTAGGGCATATTGGCCGTTTGTGTTATACGGCTCAGTCGGGTCAACCCGAATTGACATATTTAATAAATGGGTAAATTTGGGTTGACCCGTTTATGACTCGACCCATGTAATTCAACCCATACTCATTATAAACGGGTCGGATCGGATCGGATTGGGTTGATGGGTCGGGTCATAAATTGTCACCCCAAGTTGGTGAAATCCTTCGCACACCTTATCCATTTAATCTACATATACGCTTTACTTTGAGAGGTCTTGTTTCTCCTCCTAGGCTATAATACATAACCTCCTCTGGATGCACTCTCAACTAATTGATAGCTCCCACACCTCCGTCGTGGGGGTTGTTTCGAAATTATTTAAACTCCAAGTCATCCCACCTCGGGCGCGGATGTTCATTTGGAGAGCTATAAACAAATGGGCTGCCCTTTTTAAGGACTCTTTTGTGATGCTTGGCATCTCGATCGACCCCCTTTGCCCTCTCTGCAGTTTGGAGATCGAGACTCTGGATCGCCTGCTTATCACCTGTCAATTCTCGCGCTCCATTTGAAACCTGACCGAGATTATGACTCCGTCTCCGGCATCACTTGCTTCTTGGTCTGACCAATGGATGAAACCCACCACTTCAATTCTCCTATCAACTGTACCCTTTGCAGTTGTTTTCGCGGCAATAATCTCACGCTGGCTGGAGAGTACACCTGCTTACGTTCCTCATACATGATGAACTCAGGACCACTTTTCAAGAGTAAAAGAATGAAAAAAAAAAGAAAAGAAAAGAAAAAGGAAAGAAAGAACAAAATTTTTTTGTTTTAGTGATAAAAATGGGTAATAGTTGTACGTTATATGAGGAGCATGTTTGGTAATCTACATGATATGAAGAGCATGTTTGGTAAATGGTCAAAGTAGTCTTTGAGATGTTTGACTGGCTTATAGTATTGATTAGCTTATAATCCATCAAAAAATAAGTTAAAAATACTTAGCTTAATTTTGGAGGACTACAAGTAATGAGGTTTGAGCAAAATAAAAGACAATTATATTCCTTATGATTTCATAAAATTCAAGGTCTCATTTAATAACTCATCACCAATCTCATGTCCTCTTTGATCATTTTGACAATAATAAAGGATTATAACCATCCAATTACCAAACACTCTAGTGTTGAAAATAGATTATAGCGGATTGAAATTATCAAACATTATAGATTATAGTCCACTTAGATTGTACGCCATTTGTGTATTATAATCTAAAGTTCCTAAACATGCACGAAATGTATCTTCTATTATCTGTTTAATAATATTGTAGTGGGACAATGTTATAAGAAAATGAGCGAAATGAGACTCATAACTGTTCTCCTTTTCTTTTATCAAATTAATGTTGATAAAATCTGGAGTTTATTTTAGCTCAACATGCACTATTCAAGAGCTCCTACTTCCGCTAAAAAAATTGTATTTCGTGGAACCCTAGAGAAGAAGAATTTCAAGAGTGCATGCAATCGCTAGCGAAATTATTTTTGAATGGCAAAATTATCAGATTAGTATATTCTATTACTCCAGTTATGATATGGTATTTTTTTGTGGGCCACTTTGACAAATACCTCAATCCTTTGGCCGGAGTTAAAGTCCTGCCAAATATGGTCACGTGAGGTGTCACGTGCATCCGACGTGATTGCCAACGTAAATGGTAGTTAGGATCAATTAAATGGGCTGAAAAGGAGTTTTTGTCAAATTAGCACTAAAAAATAGTTACGATTAAAATTAGAGGTGTCCATCTAACTCTTAGCGTTAAATTGGTTAGGGTAACTATAATTGGAGATGGACGCATATTTAATTTTAGTTGCCTTAACCAAATTAACCTTAGAAAGAAGAAAAATACTCCCAATTTGAACCCTGACTTGAGCAAAAAACCTCATTTCAGCTCATTTTAATGATTCCAACAGTCATCCACGTTGGCAATCACGTTAGATGCACCTAACTCTAGTTGACCAGAAATTCGGCCCCAAGAAAAAAAAGATGTATTTGTCACCGTAGTCCACAAAATATACCATATCACCATCAGAATAAGAAAATATAGCAATCTGTCACATATGGTCAACAAAATATACCAATGTGGTAATTTTACCTTTCTTGAATTACTAAGGTGCATCCCATGCAAAGCACGACTTTAAGCACTGCATTTTGAACTCGCCTCCTTCTAAGTTTTAATACATTTGATTTAATTGTTGGATGCTTAAAATTAGAAAGCATATCTATCCTTATATACTTAAAGAAAGATCCAAGTTTTAATATATTTGATTTAGAAATCATATCTACTCCTTCATATTTAAAGAAGGATCCAAGATTTAATATATTTGATTTGCTACACTGTTTACGATACAGCAACAATATTGTAGTATAAATAGTAACTTCAAGTATGGAGAATTATTGTTTACACTACAGTAAAAGTACTGTATCATGAACAATATGATTTACTGTTCATACTGCAATATTTGCTATAATATAAACAATAATGCTTTGGATTCTGTTGATTACCATCTACAAACAAAAATCTACTGAATAATTAAAACACATAATAATCACCATAAAAAACAGATATGTGCTATTTAAACATGTATGCAATCTTGGTTATAGACTAACAGCAGTCGCTTCCTCAGAAATATTCTAACCATCGTCTAAAATATCAAAACCTCGAAACATTGATATAACTGTCTTCTAGTGTCCTCTCTTAACTTTGCAATATTTTACAACAAAACAATATCACAAAACCATTTACACAATTTTACGAAAAGTATTGCAAGGATCAATGGTGTTATATAACTCGACAAAATGCACAAGCAGCTCATATAAAATGCGCATACAACATTTGAAGCCACAAGTAACTCCTCCCCCCCCCCCCCCCC
>BQKN01000478.1:79516-100306 GCA_022839385.1 Asparagus kiusianus | reverse complement strand
AAATGTTCTCCCAATTCGGATCAACAGCAGAGAGCTTCAGCAAAGCTTCATCCCTCGTCCTCAGGATCGGCACCGATGCCCACCTCTACGACGATCCCGATGACGTCAACATCGCCCCGCTCCTCGACAGCAGGTTCGACACAGAGAAGGTCGAGGCCCTGAAGCGCCTCCTTGCTTTGATCGCCCAGGGCGCTGACGTGTCCAACTTCTTCCCTCAGGTGCGAATCTTGATGCAGAAGCTTAAGACTTGAATTGCTGCGGATTTTGTTGATTTTTGTTTGATTGCAGGTTGTGAAGAATGTGGCGTCTCAGTCGTTGGAAGTGAAGAAGCTCGTTTACCTGTATCTGCTTCATTATGCTGAGAAGTAAGCATCGTGCACTCCGTTCTGCAGTGAGATTTTCATGTTTGTACGCCTTTGATATTGATGTTTAGCGAATTTCGTTCAATTCAGTATTATATTATTTAATCTAGCTTAATTTAGTTCCCAAAGCTTGTGTTTAGAGGTCAAGATCTTGATACTGATAAGAAATTGGAGGTTACGGTCTAAAGTGTTCGTTCTCACAGAGAAGAAGAGAATGAGATATCTTTGAGGGGGGCTCCGGTAATGGGTAAGGGGCTTGATTCTTCTTTTGTTTTTGTTGTGTTTTCTCAAGGTGATTACTCCTCTATTTATAGTCCATCATCTCCATCCCCCTCAAACTGCCTCTGAGAGAAAATCTCTCAACAAGCCCCAGTTCACGTTCTCCACGATTCTCTCTACCGAGAAACCGTGGTTGATTTGGTCATCCATGACCGAGTCAAGCTAAAATCTCCCACTTGACCAAATCAACCAAGTGATATGCCTCCCACCATCCGTGAGATTAGATGTTTTTCTTATAATTACTCCTACTATTCATAGAGAGTAATTCTTATTTCATTATTCATAAAATTTTACTCAGACTTATTTATTCCTAAGTCCCATCAAACTTACATGTTTGATAAAAGATTTCGCTGATATTCTTTTTGTTAAAGGATCAGCAATCATGTCTGTAGTTGGGATATAAGTCACTTTAACTTCTCCTTTTTTTACAATATCTCGAATATAATGATACTGGATCTAAATATGTTTTTCTTTGGAGCTATTCACGCCACTATTGATTAAGCTAATTGCTGCTTGATCATCACAATAAATATCAATAGGTCTTTCTAACAAATTGAGATAAGATCAATCAAAAACCGTCTTATACAGACAGCATATGTAGTTGTCATACTGCAAGCTATATATTCAGCTTCTTGCGTATATCTAGCCACATCCTTGTTTCTTGCTACTCCAAAAAATAGCTCCTCCTTCAAAGATGAATACGTGTCGCGAAGTGGACTTTTCATTTTTATCACCTCCGAAATCAGCATCGGAATAACCGAGGAGTTCAAGCGAATCAGCTTGATAAACTAATCTATGAGTCAATGTACCTTTGATATACTTCATAATCCTTTTAACAACTTCCTAATGTGCTGGTCCTGGATTAGTTTGATATCGACTAACTAAACTCACAACATAAGTTATATCAGGTCTGGTGCATAACATTACATACATCAAGCTTCTAATTGCTTGAGCATAAGGAACATCTAATGACTTCTGTCCCTTTTTAGGGCTTTGCTCTTTACATAATTTCTTTCCCATAACCAACGGAATTGGCGCCAGATTGGAATTATCCATTCCAAATCTTTTAAGAACTGATCTTAAATATTTTTCTTGGTTTAAACTCAACATTCTAGACTTTCTATCTTGAATTATTTGAATTCCAAGAATATATGATGCATATCCCATGTCTTTCATCTCAAACTTTTCGCTGAGATCTGCCTTGATTTTAACATTTCTATGTCATTTACAGCGAGTAATATATCATCCACATATAATGATAATATAATAAATTTGCTCTCACTTTTCAAGACATACACATTATCTAATTTGAATAAAACCAAGTTTAGTAACTGCATCATGAAATTTGAGATACCATTGTCTAGAAGATTGTTTTAAACCATATAGAGATTTTATTAATTTGTAAACTTTATGTTCCTGTTCTTTTACCTGAAAACCTTTAGGTTGTTGCATATATATTGCTTCCTTTAACTTTTCGTTAAGAAATACAGTTTTAACATCCATTTGGAATAACCCCAAATCAAGATATGCAACAATAGCCAAAATAATTTTAATGGATGTAAATTTAGCTACAGAAGAATACGTCTCCTGAAAATCTATTCCTGCCTTCTGATTATAACTCTTTGCAACTAATCGTGCTTTGAATTTATCAATAGATCCATAAACACGATACTTTTTTAGCACTCATTTGCATCCTATGGTTTTTCTATTTTCTGGTAGATCACATAACTCTCATACCTTATTTTTTTTCTATAGATACAAGTTCTTCTCATAGATTCTAGCCATAAAGCTAATTCATGCAATTTCATCGCATCAGAAAAGGTTAAGGGATCTTGTTCTTCTATATTTGTATCTACCGAAAAACAGGATGACTCACATGGATACAAATAGTAATCATTCATCCATGATGGTTGTGTTCTTGGCCTTTTGTTGCTTACAACCGGTTGATGAAGAACATTATTTTTTATAAGTATTTCATCATTTTTAAGGTTAAGTTCATTCACAATATCAAGACCATTAGTGGAAACAACACTGTAATAATCATCATCTATTACAGTTAGAGGTTCTGTTTCCTCTCGAACTTGTTCCTCTTTCTCTAGATTCTCTAGAAATATAGCATCTCTGTTTTTAATGACTCTATTTTCTTTATTATAGAACTTATAACATTTTGACTTTTTTGAATACCCTATGAATCTACACTTTATTATTTTAAAATTCGATTTATCTCTAAGTTGACATGGAATGAGAACATGGGCTATAAATCCCCACTTCCTGAGATGACTCAAATTAGGTTTCCTCCCATTCCATAATTCATAAGGTGTAGATACCATTGACTTGATAGAAATTCTATTTAAAATGTAGTTTACAATTAACACTTAACAATGCTTCTCCCCAAAAGTTTTTAGAGAGATCAGAATGAGACAACATGTATCTAACTACATTCAGCAATGTTCTGTTCTTTCTTTCAGCAACACCATTCTGTTGTGACGTATACGATATTGTTGTATGCCTTTTAATTCCATGCTGAATACAATAACTCAAATTCTTTAGAATTATATTCTTCACTTCTATCAGTTCTGAAAATTTTGATTTTCAGGTTTTCAACTTGTTTTATATCTCTTAAAGCAGTCAAAAGCTTCTAATTTTTTGGATATAAGATAGATGTGTGTAAATTTAGAATAATCATCTATAAAAGTAATAAAATATTCTTTATTACTATGAGTTTTGACACTTAGGGGACCATAAATATCCGAGTGTATCAACCCTAAAAGTTTATTGGCTCTTTGTCCGCCAACAAAAAGTTTTCTAGTCATTTTATCAGTTAAACAATGTTCACATGGTGGTAATTGAACATTAGATAGTGCATGAAGCAAGTTCATTCTGATAATTTCTTTTATTTTTGAAATACTAGCATGTCCTAGTCTAGAATGATATAATTCAGGCTCAGAAATATAACAGGACAAGTAGTTTAAATTCAAAATTTCATTATCAGAATTATTACAAACTACTGGAAAAATGCATAATTCATGCTCGGGCACATATTTTTTCATAGCATACACTTTATTATTCTTGTCTATAGAAACCATGTTATTATAAAACCTAACTTCCAGTCCTTTCTTCATCAAGCTGGGAACAAAGATCAGATTGTGTCGGACTCCTGTCACATACAACACATCTTTGAGGACAAGAATGCTGTCCCCAAGATCCAATTATACGAACCAATACCTTCTACATCGAGATACGTATTATTTTCCATATAGATTCTCTGTTCTCTTTTCTTCAGCTCGGTGAATTCTATGACTCCATTCTTGTCCTTTGCGATATGTCTAGTCGCACCGGAGTCGATCTACCAACCACTGATATTTGTCATCACAATATTACATTCAGTCACACAGACGAATTCTTTTTTGCTAGTACCCTCTTGTTCTGAATGCTTATAGCCACTCTTATTCTCCTGCTTTTCATCTTGTGGGCAATTAGGCTTGAAATGTCCGAACTTTCCACAATCGTAGCAGGCTCCGCGGGGTATTTTGTTCTCTTGAATTACTGCGATTTTAGTCCTCGCGGTTGTGGTTTACTAGGACGAGGGTTTTTATAGCCTCTAGTATTATGCCTTTGGCGGACATAATTCAGCTCTTACTGCACCATATTCAGTTCTGGTTCTTTCCTATTGGCTATTAAGTCATGTTCTATCGCTAGGTGCATAGGAAAATCAGTGATAAACTTAATGATAGGGTTCATTCTCAATGTGGTGGCAGTCACAACAAGAGAAGGGGGTAAACTGTTCAAAATGGTTGCCACTTGCATTCTTTCTGGGATTTTGGTCCTAGCAGTGGATAAGTCCTTAGCCATGACAATCATTTTATTTATATGCTCTACGATATTATCTCCCTCTTGCATACGACAAGAATTATACTTATGCAAGAGTAGTTGAATGTTAACTTCAGAAGCATTATCATATTTTTCTTTTATTGCATTCCACATGTCCATGGAAGTTTTATAAGTTTTAAAAATTTTGATTAAGTTATCTTCCATGAACATGAGCATAAGATTTTTCGTCTTTTTATCTTTCAACTTTCACTGTCCAAACCCTTTTTTTTCCTTCAGGTGTTGATTTATCAGTAATGGTTGGAACAGTGGTTTCGATTACATCATCAATGTTATTGTGAATAAGAGCATATCCTATTTTTCTATGCCACATATCATAATTACTGTCATTAAATTTGTCAATTTTTCCTAGTTCTGATAGAATGAGTTTACTAGCCATTCGGTAAAGAACTAAAACTAAATTCAATTTTAAATATGTATAATGTTGATATTTTGACAATTATACTAAAATATAATAAAGTTAGATAAATAAATAAATAAAAATGAACCTGATTTTTATGAGTTGAGAAACGGAGCTCCAATTGAAGCAAGGTCGTCACCTAGAGGTGTTGACTGAAGAATCTCTTGTCGAAGTTTCGACGTCGTTTCTAACTGGATTTGGAGAAGATCAACTTGGAACAGCCGAACCAGCAAATAGCACTGGTCACCCAAAACCCAACTAGAAGGCCGTGACTCAAATAGAAAAAAAGCAAACAACACTTATCCTAGATATTCCCAAGCCCAAAAAGAAAAGCCCAAGTCCTACTTCTTCACAGCCTACTTTTCCCCACTAAGTACTTATTTCACAGCCTAAATTTTTTTATTGCAGCCCCGCTCTACACTTCCTCTATTATTCCCTCTTCTCCCCAAAAACCCTATGTGGAAACCCTAACTCCAAAAAATGGTCGTCGTCGTCGATGATCAACCGAAGCAGCAAAGTCGTCGATAGAGTGGAGTAGCAAGGGTCGTCGGTAGCCAAGCTCGTCGTCGTCGTCGATCAACTGAAGTAGCAAGGATCACAGAGTCGTCGAGGTCAGATCCGCCCAATCGTTATTATGGCTAAGAGATCTGATCGAGGTCGTCGCGGCTTAGAGATCGATGGCGGCCGTCAAGCGATCGCAGAAATTGTCGTTGCGGCTCTGATACCAATGTTCGTTCATAGAGAAGAAGAGAATGAGAATATCTTTGAGGGGGGCTCCGGTAATGGGTAAGGGGCTTGATTCTTCTTTTGTTTTCGTTGTGTTTTCTCAAGGAGATTACTCCTCTATTTATAGGCCGAAATCCCATCATCTCCACCCCTCAAACTGCTTCTGAGAAAAAATCTCTCAACAAACCCCAATTCACGTTCTCCACGATTCTTTCTACTGAGAAATCATGGTTGATTTGGTCATCCATGACCGAGTCAAGCTAACATAAAGTTCTCAATGTAAATGAACAACCTCTTAGTTAGCCTCATTGGCAACAATAGCATGACTTTTGAGGACCAAAGTTTGAATTCTATGCCCACTTGCATAAACTTATGAAATGCATGAAAAATGATAATGTAAACATCATTTGACAATTGTACTGTATGTGCAAGAAAATTTCATTTAAGTGCGACGATGGCGGGGTTTTTCCTTTTGGAAAAAATCTCAATAAAATATCTTCGTACCGTATTGGGGTTTACATTTATTAGATAGCCATGTCGTATCTATTAACTGGCTAGGGGTGCAGTTGCAACCTTAACATTGCGAATTAGCATTTATTGTCATGATTACATCTACTCCCCCCCACCCTACGGCTAAAATTTTAAAGTGCAACGAAAAGCCCGAGCTATCTCAAAAGTAAAAACACTGTAAATACAAAAGAAATTAGTCCATTGGAAAGTAAAGTCCATTTGTATTTCCAACAATAAAGTGTACTATAAGTACATTCCCATCAAATACTATTTTTTATTTTTAGATAACTATATACTTCCCCCAAGAAATTTTTTTTAGATCCGCCACTGACGGTAAGTATTAATATAATAGTTGGGGGCTGATAATTGCTATTACAGATATAGAAGGCGGTTTGATGCAATTTACCCTTTTTCCCAAATAAAAATTTAGTGATCTAGCGGAGATTTCAATCCAACCTAAATTTGTAGGTGTAACCAGCGAAATAGGTACATATATAGTTTGAAATTTCCCAAACAAATTAATGGTTTTCAGTCGAGATCGAGATCGAGAGAGGGGTGGGAGTGGGAGAGAGGGGGTATCATTTTCTTTTGGAGGTAGACATTTTCTTTTGGCACGACTAATATTTGTTGAAGTTGGGTTATTGGAGTTCTTTGGCTGGGCTAAGATTTGTTGAAGTCAGGTTATTGGAGTTCTTTTTTGTGTGGGCGTGTTTTGATGGGAGAACAGAGCTCGGTAAGATTTGTTGAAGTTGAGTTATTGGAGCTCCTTTTGGTGTGGACATAATTTGATGGGAGAAGAGGGTAATCATTATACTTTTTGGTGTTCCTCTTGGGATTTCACTTGGACAACAACAACCTATAGATTAAAAAAAAAAAATCAATGAAGAAGCATCTCACTTGGAATTTTTTTTATCATAGTGTGGGGCTGTGTTTTGATGGAGGAAAAGAGCAATGATGATTGATGATTATATAGTTGGAGAAGAAGAAAATTTGATATTGGCTAATTGCACTTAAATACCCTATAGTTTCTCGTGCTTCGCACTGATATACCCTCACTTGTTCTCGGTAACAACTATACACTCTAAAGTTGTTAAGACTTGCACTTATATACCCTTGCTTGTTTTTGCAGCATTGACGTACCGTATAGTTTTTACAACTCGCACTTAAATATCCTGAAGTTATGAATAGCAAGAATTTCCCCTCAAAGATTCTAATGCAACCGTCATATGCTAATATTAGAACCTTTTGAACACTTTATTTTTGCAAAATTTACTGTTAAAAGTATTATAATTCTATATATGTTAAACATACCCTAATTATATTTTAAAATAGGATTTGGATATGCTTAATAGTAAATTTAACAAATATCAAGAGTTAAAAAATTATCTCAGATTAGCACGTGAGTGTCACATGAGAATTTTTAACAAAGAAATTCTCCCGTATGCATAAATGGGAGTATTTAATTGCATGTTTTAAAAACTTTAGAGTACGTAAGTATAATTTTTAAAAACTTTTGGGATATATAAGTTTATCAAAAACAAGTAAAGTGATGATATATAAGTGCAAGTTTTAACAACTTTAGGATATATGAGTGACTGCAGAAAACATGCAAAGTAGTGGAAACTATAAGGTATTTAAGTGCAACTAAGCCGACAATAAAAACCTTGAGAGAGAACATTATATAGGACACCTTTTCTCACTATGATGCGATCTCCAAAACAATACGAAATGTGGGACAAGCAATCACAAAATGAAAGGACTACGTATCTGAGCTAATTAAAGCCGAGGGATTAAAAGATGCTATTCTACTATAACTACTAATCATAGAGTAGCTATCACATGTCTATAAAAAGAACCACTAGGACGCATCAAAGCTAAACCTATAGAGTATATTAATTACACGTACGACTGCATCTTTTGTCTTCATCCAAACCTAACAAACTATTTCAAGTATGAACAAGAGCACTACAATCAATCTTCATCCAAATAGAGCCATGCCTTAATTGAGTATAGAAATAATAAACATGAGCTTGATATTGAATAATGTCAACAATTGAATGTATCTTATGTGAGAAAATACTATATTGAAATCAAGAGATGGACCACTAGCTACTTTAAGGTCAAATGAGAATTAGTCCATACCAAGACCAAAATATGAGCATTGAACATCTATATCTCTTTTCTCAAAGGACATCGTTCCTTACCTATTTAAGATTGGATGACGAGGATTGTTGCTTGTACGCTTCATCAATAAATTCATATTGCACCACAGAACCAATGAAAACAATGGGCTAAGAATTATAGTGGTTTTTTTGTAAAAGTTGGTAGAAGTTGTCCTTGACTGCTAACATTGCATAAAAATTATTGAGGTTTTCATGTCATAAACTGCGAGCATTGCTTGAAAAATTATTCTAATTAACTATATCAATCTACTAATGATTGGACCCACTTTCTTTTAGGATTTCGATGCATTTGCAGTCTATGAAGTTTATATACTTATATCTCTTCTAATCATTACTTTCTCAATGTATTAAAAGCAACTAGTGATATTATAATTGTAAATTGCACAAAACTGACCTATCGTTTCACTTACTTTCACTTTAATGATCTTGTAAAACATTTCACTTAAATAACTTAAAGTTCACAAAAAAATTAATTAAATGTTCTAAAATTTAAAACATTAATATTATGTTAGAAGATGTTGGGAATATTCCCATGTGAGGGTCATATGACACCATGAAGTCATTTAGTACCCTTGATATGTCATTAATTTACACCCAACTGTCCTTATGTTATATTCTTCCTCTTTCTCCCCAAATTAGACCTAAAACTAAAAATTTTATATTGTCTCTCCTTAATTCAATGTAGGAAAACATGAAGACAAGCTCAATATGTCCAAGCTCAACATCAAGTGTGAGAGGGAGAGGGGGATAATGAGTGGAATGGAACACAATTCCAACTTCTCTTTCATGCTTACCAAACATGATGTGTTTTTGGATGCTAGAAATGCCATTCCTACTCCTCATCAATTCACACGTAATATGAGAATTGCTATTCTTAATGAGTTATCGAGGAATTGATATTCCCACTTAAGTGAGAATGAAAATAAAAAAATAAATTTCTGGTATACTCTTCTTAAAGGTATTTCCACTTAATTCTCTAATTGCACCCAAACATGAGAATGAGAATGAACATTCTATTTCCTCATTAATTCAATTCCGCCTTCATTCCATTCTCAGTTGACTCTATTCTCGCTTACCAAACAAAGTGTTAGGATTTTTACCATTGACTAAACTGCAAGTAACCTCATTTATACATTCAGAGCATGAGAGGATTTTCGTCTTTATGAGAAATATACAACGGTGTCAGTATTTTTTAACAAAAAATACTATAGGTCATTTAATTGCAATGTTTTACAAGTGGGGTCATTTAAGTGAAAAAATGGGAAATAATAAGCCATTTTAGTGCAATTAACCATATAATAATTAACTTTAGTTTTTATGCTAATTTTATATTGCTATTAGAATAATAAGATGAATCAACTTCGTTCATATGATTCTACTTTAACAATTCAAGAGAAAGGATCCTATGTTTTAAATCCAGTAGCATCATATTAGTAAAAGACCTTTTTGATTTTCGGCATAAATTCAAACACGCAATATCTTAATTAATTTTATAAATCACTAAGTACCCTAGCAAGACTATAAATTTTATTAACATCAAAGTGTAAAATGACATCCCTAGGTCTAATTAGCATCATTTATCGTAATCAACAAATTAGGAGATTAGTATTTATGTACAATTACTATGGGCGAGATAGTGGAAGGAAAACCAATAATGGAGCTGCACCTAATAATGTTGTTCAATATTAGATTAAATGTAGCTGCTACACTTACACATTTTAAGGCCACAAGATAAAAGAGGCTAAATATTAGAAAAGCCCTTTTTAACTTTCACCTGATAGTGCCTCATAACTTTCAAAATATCAGAAGCCCCCCCTCTAAGTTTAGGCGTTATCATAAAATCCCTTTTAGCTTTAAGGTTTCATTAGAAAAGCCCCCAAACAATGTTAAACACAAATTTTCACATGGGTGGGTAAAATTACGCAGGAAGGTATTTTTTCCAATGAAAATTGTGCTACATATTTTTAGTGGAATTTTCTAAGAAAATTGTAAATTTAAAGCGGTTTTTTTTATAACACTTAAACTTGAAGGGAGGTTTTCTAATATCTTGAAAGTAATGAGGAGTTACCTGATAATCGCACAAAGTTTACTTTTGTTGCCGGCAAGGTAGGGGAGGGTGTTTCTGATATTTAGCTAAAAAACAGTAAACTCCTTTTGAAGGGTTTTGCACATAACCCTTCCCACTTTCTTTATTTCATTGAAACCCCTTTAACTTGTCTCACTTATCCCCTGCAAATTAACACTGAACTTTTAGGACTTGTTTGTTTTCATGCATTTGGTGAATTATGCATTAAAAATAGGACCCACAAGTTTAAAATCATAGATTATTTTATCAAATACATTGCTTGTTTGATATTTTTCATGCCACAAATTTGGGGTTGCCACGTAGGATAGATGCATCTAATATAATTCTCTAAAATTATGTCGATTTTGCGCGAATTTGTCATTTTACTTGCGCATTCTCAACAAAACTCATGTGCAACCAAACAAAGTTTGTTTGGACTTTATTTCTCATGCAAATACCCTTTAATTCTTATTGAAAACAAACAAGCTTTTGAATATAGATTTTTCTAAATCCTTTACCTCCATTAACCAAACTACCCCTTAATAGGTCACGTGAAAGTACAAAAACAGTACTATTATGTGTAGCTCAATATATTGTTATGTGTGACTCAAGACATAGACTTGACCCTAAACTCGGTGCGTCTTTAGCTTTGTCATGTTTCGGCCGAGATCTACAGTCCTTGGTTGCATAGGATATCTAATTGTATAGTGTGAAGTTAAGGTCAATGTAATGGATTGAATTTCTAATTGAATTGGTTATCCAACTTGTGCTAGAATTAGTTACTAGCAAACTCTAAGCATTAGCATCTATATGGAAACTCTTTGATTAGGCAACAAACTTGAACTCAACAGGAGGCAATAGCAAGCATAATTCTGTAGACTACAACGCCAAGAGAAGAATAAAGAGTTTTTGTTGGGAAATAGCCTTGTATTTAGGAAATTCTAGTTGGACTTGGATTGAAGATTGAATTTGATTGGAAAGAATCAATTATAATTGGAATTAAATTCTGACTGGAAGAGGATTATAGTTGATAATCCAAGTCAAAGAACGAGCTCTCCATGATATCAAGAGAGAGAAGCTCTTTAAATACTCCTTGAGAGGTTCATTGTAAATCAAACCATAGAAAAGCCAAGGATAGTTGCATATTGTAAAAGAGAGGTAGAGAGAACTAATGAGAGAAATCTAGGATTTTGAGATATCATTTGGTGAGATAGGAAGGGTTTCTTGTGGAATCTTTAAAGATCACAGAACGATTATGTAATAAAAGAAGGCTCAAATCTCTCTCTCTCTGTGGACGTAGGCGGTTGCCGAACTACGTAAATCCCGTGTCTTTGTCTCTTGATCTATTTTCTGCAGTTATATTACTGTCCATTTGTTCGAACAAAATCTCTCAGGGTTTTCTACATCGCTTGGTGATTGATTGGTCTACGAAAAAGGAGATCTAGTTGAGGGTTTCAGTGACGCTTCCGCAGGCAACATCGGCTATTTCCCAACAGTTCTTTATGAAAGGCTGTAATTTATTTGGCTCTCTATTTTGTTTTTTTCAAAAGGTTTTAGAGAGATTGTTTGAAAGGTTGTATTGGGTTCATTAGGGGTGTATTTGGAATTGGCAGGGTTCTAAAAAACGGTTTACTCCCGCATATGCGGGTGAGTATGCGGAATCGGCCCATTTCCGCTTGGAAATGGGCTGATTCGGTCAAATATGCAGTCAACCGCATAATTTCGACAAAAATGCATACTCACCCGCAGAAAAAGAGTGTGCGGACGAGTTTTAAACTGGGTATTAATGGGTTTCGGGTCCAAAAAACTGAACCCCCAAATATTTTAAACCCAATTTCGAAAACAAAACCCAAAGTGAACCCTTGCATAAGGTTTTTTTCTCTCTGTCCGCCTCCCCCTCCCCCCCTCTCTCTTTCTCGCCCGCATCTAATCATCTCCCTCTCTCCCATCTTCGGCGACAGCAAGCAACAACAACAACACGTAGTAGCAGTAGCAGTAGGCGGCGGCGGAAGCAACATGTGGCAACAACAGTGGATAATGGATGCATTGGATTGAGTGTTTAATTAGTTACTTAATTATTGATTAGTCAGTCACATGTTTATTTGTATTTTTTATTAGTATATCTTCCATCTTTTATGAATTATATATATTATTATGTATGAAAAATAATAAATATATGTTAAAAATTCAAAAACGCATAATTCCACATAATCCAATTAATCGATGCATAATCCGATTAATCATGACTCGCTCTCGAACCGCACGAATAATAAAACCGTGTTTTTGAACATTGGGAATTGGTGATTGAGAGATCTTCATATTGTATTCCTCACAATTTGATAGTAAAGTTATTCTCCTACTTCTCCTATGGACATAGGCTACAACCTAAACCATGTATATCTGTTTGTACTGTGACTGTGCTTTTCATACGATTGATATTTGTTTATCCACGGGATTTGTCATAATAAATTGGTATCAGATCAGCTATTGATAGTAAAGTTATTCTCCTACTTCGCCTGACATAGGCTACAACCCGAACCATGTATATCTGTATGTATTGTGACTGTGCTTTTCATGCGATTGATATTTGTTTATCCACGGAATTTGTCATAATAAATTGGTATCAGATCAGCTATTGATGCCATGTTTTTGGGATTTTCTAGATGAATACATCTCTGTTCAAATCCATTTTGGCTTTTAGATTATTGTACTTTAGGATATTCATGGAACTTGGCCTAGATTTTACTTTGATCTTGATGTTCAGGTAACCTCTTGTAATTTGTATTTATATGATCTAATATAGTTTAACTTAGCATCTTAAGCTTACATTCAAAGATTCAGATGTTGGGAGTCTCATTATTAGTTGTGAGATTTGAGGTTGCACATTAAATATCTTAATGAGTTTTGGAAAACACAACTTCCTAGGTTTTGTATTCCTAATTAGCTTCATTGCAGCATCTAATATCCACTTTAGAGGACCAGAATTTGTATTCTCTACTCACTTATATTAGCTTATGAAATGATGTTGAAATGGCAATTAAACATCATTCTAACAGTTCTACATGAAAAACATTTGGTGTCAAGTACTGAGATTACATTCTTTTTATTTGGAAAAAGTTCCAACAAAATATACTTGATGCCATAGTGGGGTTACATGGGTTAGTTTTGTGCTGAGTACGACTACAATAGCAATGCCTTTATCCCAAACTTTTGGGATCAGCTAGATGAATCCATCTATGTTAATATTCATCTTCTCTTTTAAATTGTTGTAGTAGTTGGAAACAAATGAAATCAGCTTGGATCTTGTTTTGATACTCTTTTTCTTCTTTTTTGTTGTCGATGGGTCCAGGCGTCCTAATGAAGCTTTGCTTTCAATCAACTGTTTCCAAAAGGATCTATCAGACACAAACCCGTTAGTGCGTGCATATGCCTTGCGTGCTATGGCAGGCATCCGTTTACATGTAGTGGCTCCTCTTGTTCTAGCTGCCATTGGGAAGTGTGCCAGAGATCCATCTCCATATGTTAGAAAATGTGCTGCTCATGCACTTACCAAGTTAGATGACGTACACCTAGAAGAAAATACTTCTGCCCTCGAGGAGGTTGGTTGGCATCCTTCCTTTATTGTCATATATATTTCTTTTTAAATAAATAATCGTTAACTAGACATATGATGTACAGCTTGTTGGATTCATGTTAAGTGACAATTCTCCCGCAGTTGTTGGAGCTGCTGCCATCGCCTTTAAATCTGTCTGTCCAAGCAATCTAGCACTGATAGGAAAAAATTTTAGAAAGTTGTGTGAGACCCTTCCAGATGTTGAAGAATGGGGTCAGATAGTCTTGATTGAAATTCTTTTACGATATGTTGTAGCTAAGCATGGATTAGTCAGAGAGTCCATTATGTGCAACTCTCAGCTTGACAAGGATTCTGGTGATGTATCTCACATGTTTGAAAGTAATGATAACAGTACTGGTGGTTCTAGAGAGAGTGATGGGGGTGATGCCGAGTACAAGCTAAATCTGTTAATGTACAGATCCTATATTGATGGACATGAAGAGCTTTTATCAGAGTCTTGTAACATAAATGGTGACGATGGGCTGCTGAACTGCGGACAGACTTCTAGCCAAAATGATGATGTGAGGATTTTAGTGAGATGCACATCACCTCTTCTTTGGAGTCAGAATAGCGCGGTTGTACTCGCAGCTTCTGGGGTGCACTGGATTATGGCTGCAAGGGAGGAAGTCAGTAAGATTGTTAAGCCACTTCTGTTTGTTCTAAGGTCATCTCAGGCCTCAAGATATGTGGTAAGTTGCCTGTAGTATATGTTAATACTAAAGCATCATTGCAATTAGATTTAAGAATGTGGAGAACTTGATGTTTGTTCTACGAAATGATTGGTTTTAATAACTACTAAAATCCTACATATGAGCAACCTATTTATGAAATGGCTTATAGTTATGTTTTTATGGCGGCTAGAATTCTTTGAATCATGTTATGTGGTTTTTTTTAATCTTTGGTTGAGGGACATGTGATGAATGACTGAATAAGCTAGCTGGTTTAACTCATGGTAAGTTGATCAATTTATGTATAGGACTAGAATATACTCAAACTTGTGGATTCCTTGCTATCCTAATTGTATAGTTTTTCATTTTTCCATGATACTTTTCCAAGATTTGAACACATTTCAGATTAACAATGGCATAAAAATTTGTTAGACATGGGTTTCCAAAGACATTCAATCTTTGTATGTGTGTGTGACTCTCATACCATTTGAAAATACTGTGATCTTTTGTTATCTAACTGTTCCATTGTACTTTTATTAATTTGTTTAAGAAAGAGCAGGATTCATGTATTTGGGATGAAGCCTTTGTTGTTGTTGTTTCAGTTAGTGGCTTAGCTATTAAAGGAAACGGTTTAGACTGACTAATTCTCCTTTGACTTGCTAGGTGCTTTGTAACTTACAGATGTTCGCTAAGGCAATTCCTTCACTTTTTGCTCCTTATTTTGAAGATTTCTTCGTTTTTAGCTCTGATTCATATCAGATGAGAGCTTTAAAGCTTGATATACTATCTACCATTGCCACAGAAGTTTCTGTTCGGGCCATTTTTGATGAATTCCAGGTGCCTACTAGCTCCTTTATCTTGTTGTGCTGCTTTCTATTTTACGAGCAACTTTATATTTTAAGTTCCATGAGTTTTATGTTCACCAATATTATGCTATTGAGTAGCTTATTCAAAATTTTAAAGGATTTGTTGGAGGAAGTTGTTATTTACAGTTGTTCATTTTACTGCCTAGTTTATAACACAATCCTATTTTCTGCATCACTTATAAAAAACAAAGTCATCAGATTGATTTTTCTGTAATGTAACGGAGAGAATTATATGCCTGACATTGAAATCCAAAAGGTCCACTAGCAGGTTATTAATATATCTTTGACTACTCTGATATTATGGAAGATCTAAGGCGAAATAAAAATAAAATATGAAAGTTATCATGTGTTATGCACTGAATTGCGATCTGTTGCATTGCCATTTGGTGAGAGTTTTATGCCTGACATGAAAATGCAAGCCACTAGCATGTTATAAATAATATTGCTCATCACACTGATATCGTGTAATACTATGCATTAAACAGCAATTTGTTGCATTTTTAAGTTTGGTGAGACTTCATTTTAGTATAAAATGGTGCGAAAAAAGCCTCCTTGAATAACTCTACAAAGCCCTAAGAAATGCTAAAGAAAAAGAAGATACAGTGTATAATATCATAGGGATACTTTAAGCCTGCCAAATCGTTGTTTTCGAAATATCGGACATGCATCCATACCCTTACAAATCTCTAAGCCTTTTCTCACATCTAGATTGGTATAAACTGTTATATTATGCATCTTTTTGCGATATGTAATTGTCTTTAAATTGTTTACCATTGGTCTCTTTTGTATTGTGAACACACACACACACACACACACACATATATATATATATATATATAGAGAGAGAGAGAGAGAGAGAGAGAGAGAGAGAGAGATTAATGGGTATCCTTATCATAGGAGGAGATTTCCCTCCTTGTTGCCTATGTGGCACAATCCTCACCATCCTCATAAAGTAGGCACAAATCCCCACCAACTCACACACTCTCTCCTACTTTATGAGGATGGTGGAGATTGTGCCACATAGACGTCAAGGAGGAAATCCCCTCCTATGACAAGGATACCCATTAATCTTATATATATATATATATATATATATATATATATATATATATATATATAAAAAAAATTCCTGTTTCTAGATTTTGGAATGTGGTGTTCAACACCATCCCTAGATATTTGGGATAAAGGCTTTGATATTGTTGTTGTTGTGGTGCTTAACACCATATACCATTTCGAAGTACAGTAGACATATCCATATCTACGATCTTAGAAAAGAAGGCATTAGTTCCTTTTAAGTATATTTTGAATCACACCATGCGTTCTTGCCAGTCCTAGCATTTGTAGCATTGCTGAACTATTTAATAACCATGATACTGTTGACTTTTGTTCTTTGGTAAATAGTGGGGACTGCAACTCTCTTCATGCTTATGTCGCAAAAAAAGATTGTCAGGATCAATCTTAATCTAGTGTATATTGTTAATTTTTCATTTGAATCATTGTTTGACAAAAAATGGGTTATTATACAGCTACTTTTTTTTCCCTTTTTTGGTTGCCACTTTGAGCTTTCATCTTTTGTTTTTCACTGGTTTTAGTGTTTGGTTACTTTGATGGACTGAAAGCAGGCAACTTCTAAAGCCAAATTCAGCTTAGAGTTGGTTAATTTAAAGGGGTTTTTGTTTATGAACCCAAAGTTTTGCCCTGATTTATTTTAAACCCACAAACTTCCAGATTGACCTTTAAACCCAAATACACGAACTCATTTATATTTAAACCTAAAATGTGTATTTTACTCAATTTATACAATGTATTTCCTAAAAACTAAACTAAATCCCTACGCTGCCCCCATTCATGTTCTTCTTCAACCTAAATCCCCAAATCCGTCCACCACCTCTGTAGCCATCTGACCCAACCACCTCCGACTATCCCTGCTGCTACCTACCACCTCCTTCTAAGTTTAACCCCCTTCGCCCATCTCATTTTATTGTTTTTGTTTTTGTATATTGAGTGTGTAACACAAAACCAATAAAGATACAAAAAAGATTGTTCCTTTGATTGAACAGATTGTTAGTTGGACCATTGACATGGCAAGGGAGTTGTTTAGAAGTCAATTGGGCAGGTTCAATCCGACGGCGAGAGAAGAGCAGAGGATGCGGGAATGCCAAGGTTGAGAGACGTGTTCCATTTCGCATCCAACCTGACGGTGGAGGGAGACTGCTATTCCTTTTCTACCGCCATTAGAGAGCTTGAGAGAACAGAAATTTGGCAATTTTGCTCTTTTTCGTCTTTCTTCTTTTATCCTTTGTTCTCTGATAATTTTTGGTTAAGCTCCTCAATGTTTTAATAGATTGAGAGTATCCAACTGTGACTGTTGGTGATCATTGGAGATGATGTAGATATATTTGGGGGCGGTCGGTGATCGTTGGAGGGAGGAGGGGGCAGCTGCAGCGGATGCTCGGAGGTGGGTGAGTCAGATGGCTGCAGAGGGTGTGGATGGATTTGGGGATTTAGGTTAAAGAAGAAGATGAATGGGGATAGCTTAGGGATTTAGTTTATTTTTTAGGAAATACATTGTATAAAATGAGTGAAATACACATCTTGGGTTTAAACATAAACGAGCTTTGTGAATTTGTGTTTAAAGACCACTTTGAAATTCAGTGGGTTTAAAAATAAATCTGGGTAAAACTTTGGGTTCATAAGCAATAATTTAAAAGGCATTCAGGGTGGCTTTTAAGAGCAACTACATCTTATTAGATGTATTTTCACGACATACCTTTCGTATTTTTTCAATATTACAAGAGTTCCACCTCCTATAAACTTGAGTGGTTAGGGCATTGTCCACCAAGTTTCTTTCCTTTGAACTTGCTTTGAGATGCACTTGATGTGTGTCACACATCCGCACGCATCTCAAAGCAAATTAAGGGATAAAAAGGTTGGTGAAGAAAGCCCTCAGGCCAATAAGTTTACATGAATTTTTCGCTTATTACAAACCTTATAAAAGAACATGTCTATTTTGGGTTTTCAACAACTTTAGTAGCTTCTTACTGCTTTGCCAAACACTTGCTGTTTTAACAGAAACTTTTTGCAGTTGACTTCCACAGATATTGCAGCAATACCAAACCAAGCTACATCAAAATTTATCCATTGTATCTCATACTGTTTGCTTAGAATATTATGTATTTATCTTTGTATCCATGATCAGTATGCCTCTGGTACAAAAACCAAGTCTTCTTCAGCGTGAAAATTTTGATATCTTTGAGTTGTTGACTTTCCTGGCACATGTGCTTGAGGGACTGAATTCACTTTTCTAGTTCTGTTGCTAGGATTACATCAGAGACCCAGACAGGAGATTTGTTGCTGATACAGTTGCTGCAATCGGGTTATGTGCCCAAAAATTGCCTTCTGTGGCTAACGTATGTCTGGAAGGGCTCTTGACTCTGACAGTGCAAGGTTATTTACTGCATCTTGAACGGCATCCTCCTCCTTTCAACTCCATTCTCCTCCTTATTCACTGTTTGTTCTTTCTTGGTAGCAAGTCTTGTATTGAATATCACCTACCAATTTTTCAGGCCAGATAAATGGGGAAACGGAGGTTTTGGTTCAGGCACTCGTGTCAATCAAAGCTATTATAAAGCAGAATCCGGTTTGTCATGAGAAAGTAACTATTCTTTCCTGCTTTCTTAAATGTATTTCTGCCATCTCTAATGTAGATATTGTTGATGTTTGGCTAGTAAACTCAATTGCAGTGAACATATGAGAAACAAGAGCGAGGTCTAGTTTTGGATATGATCAATATGATCTCGTTCTTTCAAGCATTGGCATGTCCATGTTGAATGCTTCAGAAAATATTGTTGAAACTGAAGCAATCAATTGTTAGGAGGCATAATAGAACCTGGGCAAGCCATTGATTTATTTAGGATGAGGATTGGAGTCTTCAAATGAACCCCAGCCACCAATGTTCGTTTCAGCATACGGTTGTTAGTTGTTGCATAGACAAAGTTTTAACACTCCCAACTCTAAGAGAACTATAACAAGTATGAAATACATTCACGTCAAAGTTAAACTCCGCCAAAACATTAGTACCAACGACTGAGCAACCCATTAATATGTTATCTACATATTCAATTCTACTTTGTGCCTCGATATCTTCTGATGTTTCCATTTTCATGATTACTAATTTCCAGCGGTATAAAGACCATCATTTATAGTAGAAGAATATATTCTAATATATCAACAATCATTTATAGTAGAAGAATCTAGTCTAATATATCATTATTTGGTCTAAATGTATTAGCTTTCCTGTGAAACCTTGTTTCCTTGGTAAATTTTCATTCTTCACTTTCATATATTGAAATGTTAAAATGTCTTTTGTATAAACTGTATTTTGTTTGTTTTCCTTGTTCAGAAGGAGCTTTGTATACACTTTATTCTTAAATTGAAAATATTTTTTTGTAGGAAGTATAAAATGCTCTGTTTGCTATAAGCAATTTGAATATCGGGTACTTGATATCTTGTGATATTGTTCCCATTGTCTTGAATACAAATTTGATGTTATTTCTTATGTCCTTATCGGAAATTGTGAGAAATTTTGGGATACCAGATGATCCGTAATTGATACATCTAGTCTACCATGTATGGATTTTAAGTGGTGATGTATAATAAGTTAGAATTCATTTGTACAACATGTAACTGACTTTCTTGGAATATTATGAATGTATCTATAGGATAATGCTAGTCGACAGTGCTTGAAAGATTTATTTTATTCACTAATTCATCTTGACAAAGATATGTGTCTGTACAACTAATACTGTATATAATCTCTCTCTAAAAATTTTGCTTTCAGAATTTGATTGCCTTTATTCAAATTCGAACAGCTTTTTTTTCTTTTCCTCGTAAGATATTACAATATTAAAAGGCCTTTTAATGATGTCTATCAAAAACAATATTGCATATCTGGGAAAGTTTCCATATATGTTATACCTGCGAGATGTCTATGACAAATGATAACTTAAAGCTATGCAAAGTAGTTTAAAATTATGTGTGTGCATTGACAATCTCAGGGTATTTTCTGTAGGCCAGCATATGTTTAACATGCATGCTTAGTGTTGGCATGTAATGCATATGGTTGCCAAGCAATTTAAAGCTTGGCATGCCATGCATACGTGCCACCAATTTATCTTTGTTTGATAGTTGATACACACATTCTTTAGAGAACAGTTCATTTATGAACAAA
>BQKN01000478.1:29172-65325 GCA_022839385.1 Asparagus kiusianus | reverse complement strand
TTAGGTTCATGAAGCATAAAATTTGTTTCAGTTTTATGCATTTGTACAGTTGTACCATTAGTAACTAGAATCTAACGGAGTCCGATGAATTTTTCAACAGTTGCAAATTTGTGGACCATGTTGGAGAGCTTAATCAGGAGAATCAGAGTTCAATTCAAGATGACAAAATTCTCATTGTCTCTCGGTGTCTTGCGGCAAAAGTTCTCAGTAATGCGAATCTTTACCTTTTGTCTACAGATGTTCCTGTTTCTTTCAATATAGATGACGCATCAGGTTTACGCTTGAGATTCAGTGGTGAAATCTTAAGCAGCTCAAAACCATGCCTGATAACTCTATTCGTTGAAGGAAAATGCATCGAACCATTAAATGTCACAGTGAAAATCAATTGTGAAGAAACAACATTTGGCCTTAATTTGTTAAACAAACTTGTTGCACTTCTAAATTGAACATTCTGATTACATTTAGCTCAAGGTCTGATAACTTGTGTGGTGAATTTCTTTTGCTAAGTTTTGCAAGCGTAATGATTGTAAAAATTCCACGCGGTGGATGGAATGTTATACTAGTTAGCTATATAAGGCGAAAACTTCATCATTGGCATTGGCGTTGTCTTGTGATATCTTTCTTGTTCCTCAAAATCTGTTAAACAGATTTGTTCTGGTTTTAAATTGAGTTTTACTGAATATTCATTTAGCTTGAGATCTGATTATTATTAACTGCTGAATGGTGGATTTTGTTTGCTAACTTTTCTGAGGTTGATCGCTGTAAAATTTCCCCGTGATTGCTTAAATGATATATAAGCTAGTCCTATACGCTGAAATCTTGATCATTTGCTTAGTCTGAAGGGATTATCTTTATTTACTCTGCTTGATCAGTGAAGTTGCAATTTGCACATGCTCTTTATTTCTTTTCATACTGCCTTAGCAAGTTCATGATACAGATAATAATGTCTTTCACTGTTTTTAAATTGTCAAGTGAAACGTGGACATTTTATGTAAATACTCATTTAGCTCCTTGTTCATTGTGATGTTGGATATCAGTAAAAGAATCCCTATGTATTCTATTTTCTAATGCCTATGCTTTGAGTAAACTTTCTGAATACAAAACATTTTTCATCTCTAGTGTAGAACCATCTATTAGCATTTGGTTATTGGTTTTGTGACTTTTCATTGTACTGTTGGATAGCAGTAAAAGAATCTTATCTATTCTACTTTCCAATGCATATGCTTGTGTGCAGCTTTCTCAACGGAAAGCATTTTATTTTATTTTAGTTTAGAAACATTAATTGATTTGTTATTAAGATATGGTTTCCTTAGATAATTGTATCATATATGAACTTCATTCACAGTATCATAGGCCCAGTTTTCTACTATGTCTATGCATTAGACGTGTTTTCGCTTCTTGGAGAGGGAACTTCAGGCGCAGGGATGATTATTTGTTAAGATTACTAACTTGAAGAGCTCATCCTTAGGATGTTACTCCTTATTCATGGAAGTTGGAAGCTTATAATGAAAATTATTTAATTTCTGGAGGCTACAGTGAGTGCTTATAAACACTTTGTATAAAAATATCAGACATTATTTTTCAATTTAATACTATTTTTTTTATGAAATAAAGTTTTAAGTCTACAGAAAAATGTTACATATTTTCATGAGGTTATCCTAAGAATATTAACGATATTGTTTACAAAAATCTGTACTGATGGTAATGTTTAAGAAGGGGAATAAAGTAATGAAATAATTATACAAAAATAGACAAGGTAAAACAGTCCAAATATGTGACATTCATGTTTGTTCGTTGGTTATGATGGTGAAAATAACTATAGTATTTTTCTATAGCAAATATATTTAATATGATAAATTTATGCAAACCCTCTAATATTCTGGCCAAAGACGAAACATATAAGCCCAAATACTTAGCCCATTAATTATCTTTGAAATTTTATTGTACTAATATCATAAAGAAAAATAACACCCGCAACCAAAACTCCAACCACACCCTCTTTTTGCTACAGTACACAGGGCCCACATGGGATTTTAAAAATTTAAAATTCCATGTGTGGCCCCGGGATACTGTAGCAAAAAAAAAAAAAAAAGAGAGAGGATGTAGTTAAAGTTGTGGTTGGGGGTGTGCCCCTAGTGCCACTCTATCATAAACTCACACGTATCATGCTCATGCATTTGCAGAGAAAGATTTCTATAACGATGACAGTAGACACTCTGCATTTAGGTTTTGAAACTTCATAGGTGTTACTTTCGAGTACTTTTCAGCGTTTAAATATAAATTATGTTATTTCTTAGACTTCTACGCAAATTTCCTATGTTGGTGCATTTTTATTTCTCTGTGTGAACTTTCTGAACAATTCCTATTTGAATTTACAGTCACTATTGAAACTATCTTGAATTTTTTTTCGTTTTGTTTCTGAAAATTGTAGTGTTACACTGATATAGCAACCAATTGGGAGGTTTGTTACTGTTGTGAAAGGCAAAGACGAACATAATATATATCCAATATTATTAAACCCATTCATTACTAGACGTTAGGAATTTCACAGCCCTATAATGCTCCCTTTTGTCGTAAGCGTTTTAACTTGTGAAAGATGAGAATGAAGCTTCCATATGATGAACTTTTAGCAAATTTTCCGCTCGAATTTTGTTCCCATCGTCATCATGCTATTGGTCAAAATTTTTTTATCAATTATTGTCAAACTACCGCATAATTATCTGCAAATGGCTCTGAATGACTAAAAATTACAAAGAAATAGTAGGTTATAGCTTACAAAATTATAATTTTTAGATTCCTCAGAATTATTTTTCAATGAGCCGAAAAGACTAAAGCAGCCAAAAATCATAAAATACATAAAATCGTGAATTTTTAACTCTGTGAAATTATTTACCAATCGGTCGAAATGAAAAATGGCCTAAATCGTGGGTTATAGCTCATGAAATTGTGAATTTTGAACTCCATGAAATTATTTGTCACTAGATTGGAACGACTACAAATTGTCAAAAATTATTGGTTGCAGCTCATGAATATGTGAATTTTTAATTCCGCAAAGTTATTTCCTAAAGGGTGGAAATGACTAAAAATGGGCCAAAACTATATGTTATAGCTCATGAAATCGTGAATTTTGGTCTCCACAAAATTATTTGCCAATTGATTGAATAAACTAAAATTGGCTAAAAGTCGTAGGTTATCGCTCATGAAATTATGAATTTCAGCATATGCAAATTATTTGCTAATGGGTTTGAACAACTGAAAAGTTACAAAAAATTGTGGTTATAGCTCATGAAATTATGAATTTTGAACACTGTGAAATTATTTATCAATAGGTTGAAAGGACTAAAATGGCCAAAAAACATGGAATATGGCTCACAAAATTGTGAATTTTAGAATCTACAAAATTATTCACCAATGGATCAAAATAACAAAAAATTACCAAAAATCATCAGTTATAACTCATAAAATCGTGAATTTTTGACTCTGCAAAATTTTTTTCGTTGGGTTTGAACAACTAAAAATTAACAAAATGCATGAGTTATAGCACATGAAATCATGAATTTTATAATCTAGGAAATTATTTATCAATGGGTTTTAACTAGTATAAATGACCACAAATTATGGATTATAGATCATGAAATCGTGAATTTTAGGGTCCACCAAATTATATACTAATGGATCAAAATTAATAAAAATAGTAAAATTGCATGGGTTATATCCCATGAAATCATAAATTCTAGACCCCCAAATCTTATTTGCCAATGGATCGGAATGATTATAAATTACCAAAAATTGTAGGTTATAGATCATGAGCATGTGAATTTTGAACTATGTGAAATTATTTACCAAAATATCAAAATGACTAAAAATAGCTAAAAATTATGGGTTATAGCTCATGAAATAGTTAATTTTGGCATTCATGAAATTATTTTCCAATGAGTCAAGTAGATTAAAAAAGGCTAAAATTCATGAGTTATAACTTATAAAATTATGAATTTTAGCCTCCTCAATTTATTTTGCTAATTGGTCTAAACTGTTTTCGTCGAAAGTGATCTTCATTATCGATTTTATTACAACTTTAATTGTTTACAACGAATTCAAACAACAAAAATATATATTACAACTCTCTAGAAAATAAACACAAGAACTGTTTATCAACTCTTGCTTGCGTGGGGTCTTCGCCTGTGCCAGGGACGTCGATATCCGTAGACTGCCTACGGATCAGATCCGGTTGTCAGAAAATTGACAGAGCTCCTACTTCACTAAGGAAGTATTCGCTTGAAGCACTGAAATCGATCAAGCAAAATCAGTAGCTCTTCTCGAGATTAAGACTAAGCCTAATCTCAAGGATCGGACGGGGGGAAATACGGGTTCAGATCCTTCGAAAGTCTTCCCCTTTATGCTGAAGTTCGCCGGGATCTGACTTGCCTCCGTTGTAAATTCGTGCTCCTTTGACTCCTCAATCCGGCAGCACCTCGCCCTCTTGATAAAATTCTGCCCCCGTTAAATGAGCCCCTAGGCATGTACTTATATGTTTCGGTTGGGGATATTTGGATAAGAATGATTGATTTGGCCTTATCTTTAGTCAATAACGACCTAACCACGTTTGTAGATGATATCTAGGCAGCTAGGAACCTCTGGAACAGAAGAAACCCACCCAAACAGCCTAAAAATGTGTTTTGGAGGTTACAGGCAGTTCTGGGCGTGAGACGGACCGCGGTGACTCGCGCGGCCGCGGGTCACTCTTGGGTGACTTGTGCGCCATGCGAGTTCCGAGCTTTTTTTGAGCTTTTTCCCGACTTTTCCGGACTTGTATTTTCTGCCGTTTCGTGTATTTGGTCGTCGTGTTGACTTGTACGCCGCTAACTTGCTTCATGCGCTCGTTAGCTTCTTTATGGCAATTAGAGCTGAACGACAAGCGCGGCGGGCATTTGGAGCTGACCGACGCACGTGAGCTGACTGACGAGCATGTTCGGTCACTTAGAATTGACCGACGCGCGCGAACTGACTGATGAGCGTGTTCAGACACTTGGAACTGATTGACGTGCGTGAGCTGACCGACGCACGCGAGCTGACTGACGAGCGCGTTCGGTTATTTTGAGTTGAACGACGTGCGTGGGGTAATTGCCGTGCGCGTGCTGACCGACAGGTGTAACAGCCAATTGGAGGTGGCCGGTGAGCGCACGAGACACAGTTGGTTTGCCATTCCGGTTCATGCAATTGTCAGCATCAAATAATCCTCTTAGACTCGGATAACGATGTTCATCATCTTCTCTCCGTCTCGAGCTGTGTGCGGACACCTATAGGTATTTTTAGACGCATACATAAACAACTAAATATTATGTAAACAATATGAGGTTATAGCTTATGAAATCATGAAATTTGTATACCAAGAAATTATTTGTCAGTAGGTTGAAATGACTAATATAACCAAAAATCAAGGAATATAGCTCATAAAATTATTAATATTGGACTCTGTAAAGTATTTGTTAACATGTTGAAATTACTAAAAATGAACCAAAAAACATGGGTTACAGCTCATGACATCACGAATTTCAAACTGCACAAAATTTTTGCCAATGGATTTGAACAACTAAATAATAATAAAATGATGTGTTATAGCTCATGAAATAAAAAATTTTGAATTCCGCAAATTTTTTTACCAATGAGTTTGAACTACTAAAAATAGTCTAAATCATAGGTTATAGCTCATGAAATTATGAATTATGGCCAAAAATCATATGCTATAGCCTATAAAATAGTGAATTTTGGTTTGCTCAAAATTATATGTCAATAGACCAAAATGAATAAAAATGGCGAACAATAGTGGGTTATAGCTCATGAAATTATGAATTCTGGAATCCATGAAATTATTTGCCAAAGAGCGAAACGACTAGAAATTATAAAAAAATTGTGGGTTGTAGCTTATGAATATGTGAATTTTGGACTCAATGAAATTATTTTCTAAAAAAATCAAAATGACAAAAATGGCCAAGATTCATGGGATATAGCTCATGAATTCGTGAATTTTGGCCTTCGTGAAATTATTTGCTAATGTGTCAAAAAAATAAAAGTAGCCAAACTTCGAGGGTTATAGCTTATGAAATCGTAAATTTTAGCCTCCAAAAAATAATTTGCCATTGGCTTTGAATGACTAAAAATTATGAAAAAAACATAGGTTATAGCTCATAAAATGATGAATTTTAAACTTTGCGAAATCATTTGATAATGGCTTGAAAGGAATGGCCAAAAATCATGGAATATAGTTGATAAAATTGTGAAATTTTGACTCCATAAAATTATTAGCTAATGGGTCGAAATGACTAATAATGATAAAAAAATGTGGGTTATATCATGAAATCATGAATTTTAGACTCACAAACATTATTTGCCAATGGGTTGGAACGACTTGTAGGTTATAGCTCATGAGCATGTGAATTTTGGACTCCGTAAAATTATCTGCCAAAGGGTCGAAACGACTAAAAATGGCTGAAAATCATGGGTTCTATCTGATGAAATCATGAATTTTGGCATTTACTAAATAATTTGTCAATGGGTTAAAATGAATAAAAATGACCAAATTTCATGGGTTATAAAGCTCATGAAATCTAAAAATTTTTACTCCACAAAAATTTTTGCTAGTGGGTGGAAATGACTAAAAATGGCCAAAGATCATGTGCTACAGCTGATGAATTTTGGACGCTGTTAAATTATTTATCAATGGGTTGAAAGGACCAAAATAGCCAAAAATCAAGGAATATAGCTCATAAAATCACGAATTTTTTACTCTGTGAAATTATTTCTCAATGAGTCAAAATGATTAAAAATAACCAAATATTGTGGGGTTATAGCTCATAAAATCAAGAATTTTAGACTCTAGAAATTTCTTTCCTAGTGGGTCAGAGTGACTGTACATTGTCAAAAATCGTAGGTTTAAATTCATGAACATGTGAATTTCTAACTCTGTGAAATTATTTGCTAAAGGTCAAGATGATTAAAATGGCCAAAAATCATAGGTTATAGCTCATAAAATCATGGATTTTAGCCTCCATGAAATTATTTTCCAATGGGTCGAATAGAATAAAAAAGCCAAAATTTATAGGTTATAGTTCATGTAATCATGAATTTTAGCCTTTGCAAATGATTTGCCAATGGGTTTGAATGACTAAAACATATAAAAAAAAACATTGGTTATAGCTCATGAAATAAAGAATTTTGAACACCGCAAAATTATTTATCAATAGTTTGAAACGACTAAAATGACAAAAAATCATGGAATATAGCTCATAAAATCCTAAATTTTAGACTCCGCGAAATTATCTGCTAATGGGTTAACAATAGTAAAAATAGCAAAAAATTATAAGTCATAACTCATGAAGTTGGGAATTTTAGACACTGCAAAATTTTGGCCAATGGGTTTGAATGACTAAAATTAACATAATGCGTGGAATATAGCTCATGAAATTATGAATTTTAAAATCTATGAAATTATTTATGATTGGTTTGATATACTAGAATTGGCAAAAAAAAATCGTGGGTTATATAGCTTATGAAATCATGAATTTTTGGCACACAAAATTATATGCCAATTGGTCAAAACGAATAAACATAGACAAAAATCATGGTTATATCTCATGTAATTATGAATTTTGGATCCTAAAAAATTATTAGCCAATGGGTCAGAATAACTATAATTTATTAAAAATTATGGGTCATAGCTTATGACCACGTGAATTTTGGATTTTGTAAATTTATTTGTTACAGGGTCGAAACAACTAAAAATGAACAAAAATCATGGCTTATAGCTTAGGAAATTATGAATTTTGGCATCCACAAAACTATTTCCTAATGAATCAAAATGAATAAAAATATTCAAAATTCATGGGTTACATAATTCATGAAATCACAAAATTTTTTTACTTTAAAAAATTATTTTCCAATGAGTTGAAATGACTAAAAATGTCAAAAAATTTATGAGTTATAGCTCATAAAACTAAGAATTTTGGATTCTATGAATTTATTTGGTAATCGGTTGAAATAAATAAAAACTAGCAAAAATCATGAGTGATAGCTCATAAAATTATAAATTTTGACCACCATAAAATTATTTACCAATTGGGTCAAAACAACTAAATGATCAGAAAGCGTGAGTTTTCATTAACTCATGTATTAAATTTTTTGCAAAATTATTTGTTGATTAATCAAAACAAAAGAGGGCCAAAATTCATAGGTTATATAGCTCATGAAATCATAAATTTTAGTCACTACAAATTATTTGAAAATGAGTGAATGACTGAAAATCACAAAGAAACGTGGATTATAGTTCATGAAATCTGGCATTTTGGATACCGTGAAATCGTAAATTTTGGGTTATAGCTCATGAAATCATAAATTTTGCCTCTGCTAAATTATTTGCCAATTGGGTCTAAACAAATAAAAATGGCCAAAATTTGGATGTATAGCTCATAAAATTGTAAATTTTTGACTCTGTAAAATTATTTACCAATGGGTCGAAATGACTAGAAATGGAAAATAATCATGGGTTTTATATCTCATGATTTCAGGCTCGATGAAATTATTTGTTAATGAATTGAAAAGACTAAAATGACCAAAAATCATGGAATATAGCTTATAAAATAGTGAATTTTGACTTTGTGTAATTATTTGCTAATGGGTCGAGATGACAAAAAATAACCAAAGATCTTTATTGTTCATGAAATCCTGAATTTTGGATTCTATGAAATTATTTTGCTAATTGGTTGGGACGCCTATAAATTATCAAAAATTATAGGTTATAGTTCACAAACATATAAATTTTAACTCTGTAAAATTATTTACCAAAGGGTCAAAATGACTAAAAAATCATGGGTTATAGCTTACGAAATCGTGAATTTTGGCCTCCGCGAAATTATTTATGAGTTGGTTGAATAGAATAAAAATGGCTAATTTGTAAATTATAACTCATGAAATCATGAAATTTAGCATCCATAAATAATTTGCCAATGAGTTTGAATGACTAAAAATTACAAAAATATCATAGGTTATAACTCATAAAACTATAAATTTTTGACCGCAAAATAATTTGACAATGGGTCGAGGTTACTAAAAATGGTCAAAGTCATGGATAATTTCACATAAAATAATTTTTTGGACATTATGAAATTATTTTCCAAAGGATGGAAATGACTAAAAATTATAAAATATTATGGGCTATATCTCATGAAATCGTAAATTTTGACCTCTGTAATTATTTGACACTAGGTCAAAATGAATAAAAATGGCTAAAATTAGTGGGTTACAGTTCATATAATTATAAATTTTGTCATCACAAATTATTTATCAATGGAAGAAAATGACAAAAAATTATGAAAAAAATCATGACTTATAGCTCATGAAATCATGAATTTTGGACTTCGCGAAGTTATTTCCAAATGGGTTGAAAGGGTAAATAGCCATAAATCATGGAATATAGATCATAAAATCACACATTTTGGACTCTACAAAATTCTTCGCTAATGTATTGAAATGACTAAAAAAATAACTAAAATAGCCAAAAATCATGGGTTATATAACTCATGAAATCGTGGATTTTTGACTAAATTTTGTCAATAGGTGTGAATGACTAAAAATTACCAAAAATTATAGATTATAGCTGTGACGCCCCTGGGTTCACACACGGCTGCAGTCCGAGGTGAAACCATGGATGTCAAACCTGCCATGCACCACACCGTGCAGTAACACGTTTCACCATCACAATCACTATCTCTCTAGTGGAGTCAACATCAGATGTAGGTACAAAGCAAGTGAAAAGTGAATCAACAATACTAGATGAAATGATAGAACACAATACATCTCATCAACGAAATAAACTGTAGTACATAGTCAAAGTCTGAAATGAAATAAACTGGAGTTCTTACAAATCTCAAAAATACAGCAAGTCTGAGTAAAGGAAATTAAGGCAACACAGCCTTTACAACTCTAGAACAAACTCTCAAATGTCTGAAAACACTACAGTGGAGCCCACAGAAAATAATACATAGATAAAGTAATGCTGAACACTAAAGTAGTCCGCTATCAACCTACGGCTCTCCGTGCTCCTGGCTCGTGACCTAAAAAGGGGGAGGGACAACGAGCGTCAAAGCGCTAGCGAGCAACATCACAACCAACCCCAAGGGATAGGGCTCGTTGTATATAAAAATACAATAATATATGATAGCATTAATTCATCATACAAACAGATATGAGTCTTAGTACTTAGGGAAATACAACACGAGCATAGGTACGTCGAGCGAAATAATCTAAACAAGGAAACCCTCATGTATATACCTTGTATCTCAAATTGTAGATCCCTAAACACCAAGCCCGAAGTTTAATACATGAACAATAAAGAAAAGATAACAATCCCATTTCTAATAGTAAACACATCTATGTCAAAATCTCGTAGTCGAAATAAGTGTTATGCACAGTTCATGCCACTATCATGTCCAACTACATAAAAATATCATACTCAAATACCCAAAAGTATATGGTGCTCAAGGTTTAGCAAAAATTGCCCAACACGGGGTCTTTAGTCGCTTATAGTCCAACACGAGGACTTTCATCGCTTATAGTCCAACACGAGGACTTTAGTCGCTTAGAGTCCAACACGAGGACTTTATGTGAACAATGGAGTTACCACTAGTAAAGAAATGTCTATTTAACTCTTACACATGTCTTGCTGTACAAATCTTAACTTTGTATCAGGAAAGTGTCATCTCACATGTATCACACATGAATTCAACCCATATGAGTGTATACAGCATGCAATTAAACAGCAACATGAAGAAAAACAGGAAATTCTCGGATGAGTCGACTCATGCTCACTAATGAGTCGACTCAAGCCTCATGGGTCGACTCGTGACCAACAACGAGTCGACTGAGCAGAAGGTAAAAGGCAACAGGATACAACTTCGTGAGTCGACTCATGATTTTTATGAGTCGACTCATAGCTCGTGGGTCGACTCGTATATTGACGAGTCGACTCAACAGAAGCAAAAAGGAAACATCATAACACTTCGTGAGTCGACTCATGACAGGTCATGAGTCGACTCAACCTGATGAGTCGACTCATGATGAGTCGTGAGTCGACTCACGGGCTGAAATTTGCATATAATGAACTGGAATTTGATCTAAACGTTCCCCATCTTGATTCTTCTGATATACAACATATTCAACCTTTAATTTTACCCTATTATACAGTAAGAAAAACATGGGAAACGATCTCTTATAGATTAGATCTAACATTTAGCCCTAAACATGAATGAAAAACATTAAACCAAAATAAATACTCATGTTTTTATCCTTTAAACAAAATTCTAGATCTGGGTTTTCATTAAAAACTGGTTGGTGGGGATTTAAAATCTTAAACACATGATTTCTAGCATTCACCCTACCAAGAGCATTGATTTATACTTGAAAATAAGGCTTATGCTCAATAAAACTCATTAAAAACGTTTATCAATAAGTAAAAACATAGGGAAGGGTTTGGGTGAGATGCTACTCGCCTCAAATGTGAAGAATAGCAATCCCCTTCGCTGAAATCCAAGATAAAAGCTGAAATCCCCCTTGAAACGCCCCCAAGATCACCAAGAACGAGCTAGGGTTTGAAGGAGAGGAAGAGGGGTTAGGGTTCTTGGGAGTTCAGATGAAGAATGAGTGTTTTCGGGTGGGAGAAGTATATATGAGCCCATAAAAACCCGACCCGAAACCCAGCAAACCCGACCCGAAAGCCCCCAGAAAAACATCGATGAGTCGACTCATGATATGTCATGAGTCGACTCATGACTCATGGGTCGACTCATAATTTATGAGTCGACTCAGCAGAAAGAAAAAGGGAACAGGACTCGATATCATGAGTCGACTTATGACAGGCGCAAGTCGACTCAACCTGATCAGTCGACTCATGACATATTATGAGTCGACTCATGAACAAAAATCTGCATACATTGATTCTTTTGCACACGATTTGCAAACCTACAACTCATCCTCATACCTGAGGCATATACACATGCTCATAAGCTCAAATATCATTTCCCATGCATGACCATGCCACAAAGATATTTATAATATATATTAATTATCTTTGTTCACTCATATTCACACTTGAAAGTTGTCAAAATCAACGGGGTCTTACAATAGCTTATGAAATCATGAATTGTGAATTCGGTGAAATTATTTGTCAATGGTTTAAAAGACTAAAAATAATAAAAATTTATGAGTTATAGCTTATGAAATCCTAAAGTTAGGTTGGCACAATGGGTTTTAATGAGTATGAATGATAAAAAAATTATAGAGTATAGCTTATAAAATTGTGAATTTCAAACCACGCAAAATTATTTGCCAGTGAGTTGAAAAATAATAATAATAATAATGGCCATAAATCATGAGTTATAGCTCATGAAATCGTGAATTTTAGCCTCTGCAAAATTATTTGCTAATAGGTAAAAATGAGTAAAAATGGTTAGAAACCGTGGGAGATAGCTCATAAAATCATGAAATTTAGACTTTAAGAAATTATTTTTGATGGGCCAGAATGAATAAAAATATGTAAAAATCATAGGGTTATAACTCATGAGTCGTGAATTTTAGGCTTCGAAATTAATTGCCAATGGGTTAGAATGACTATAAATTGCCAAAATTTATGGATTATAGGTCTTGAACTTTGAATTTTAGACTCCATGAAATTATTTGTCAAATGGTTTAAATGAGTAAAAATAGCTAAAAATCATGAGCTATAGCTCATGAAATCATAAATTCCAGCCTCCATAAAAATATTTGCCAATGGATCTAAAATGAACAAAAATGATAAAAATTTTGGGGTTAGAGCTCATAAAACCTTGAATTTTTGCCTCCACAAATTATTTAAAACTAAGTCTGAATGACTAAAAATTACTAAAAAAATTTCCATTCGATCAAAACAAATCAAAATGTCTAAAAAAATCATGAAAGCTCATGAATAAGTTATATAGCTCATGAAATCATGAAATTATTTGCTAGTAGATTGAAATGACTAACAATAGACAAGATTCTTTGGTTATAAACTCGGGAAATCGAAAATTTTGGATTCTAAGAAATTATTTACCTTTGGGTCAAAATAACTAAAATTTGCCAAAAATTATGGAATAAAGATCAAGAAATCATAAATTGAACTCTATGAAATTATTTACCAATGGGTCAGATCGACTATAAATTGCTAAAAGTTTTGGGTCATAGCTCATGAACATGTGAATTTGGACTCTATGAAACCATTGGCCAACGGTTCAACAACGAAACAACTAAAAATTGCTAAAACTCATGGTTTATATCTCTTAAAATCATGAATTTTAGCCTCCATAAAATTATTTACCAATGGGTCAAAATGAATAAAATTAGCCAAAATTAGTAGGTTACAGCTCATGTAACTATGAATTTTATCCCCTGCAAATTATTTGCTAATGAGTTAGAATGATTAAAAATTATGAAAAAAATCGTAATTTATAGTTCATGAAATAATAAATCTTAGACTCTATAAAATTATTTGTCAATGGGTTGCAAAAACTAAAATGGTCAAAAATCATGGAGTATAGATCATAAAATGTGCATTTTGGACTTCACAAAACTATTTGCTAATAGTTCAAAATGATAAAAAAATGGCAAAAAATTATGAGTTATAACTCATAAAATTGTGAATCTTTGACTCCGCTAAAATTTGGTCAATAGCTGTGAATGACAAAAAATTACCAAAAATCATGGGTTATAGATCATGAAATTATGAGGAGTGAAATTATTTATTAATGGGTCCAAAGTAAAAAAAAAATCTAAAAATTATGGGTTATAGCTCATGACAAAGTGAATTCTCACCTCAGCTAAATTATTTGGCAATGGGTTAGAATGAGTAAAAATGATAAAAATCATGAGTTATATCTCATGAAATTATAAATTTTAGACTCTATGAAATTATTTGGCAATGGGTTGAAGCAAATAAAAAATCGTAGATTACAGCTAATAAAATAATAAATTTTTGACTCCACAAATTAATATGCTAATGGATCGAAATGATTAAAAATAGGAGCAAAATGTGGGTTATAGCTCATAAACTTTAAATCTTGGACTCCACAAATTATTTGCCAATGGGTTGGAGCTATTATAAATTACCAAAAATTATGGGTTATAATTCATGATATGTGAATTTTAGACTCCATGAAATAATTTGCCGAATGGTTGAAATGACTAAAAATAGTAAAAAAATCATGGGTTATAGCTTTTAAGATTATGAATTTTTACCTTTAAAAAATTATGGGTTATAGCTTTTAAAATTATAAATTTTTTCAATGGGTTGAAAGGATTAAAAATGTTAAAAAATCATGTGTTATAGCTCAAGAAAACATGAATTCTGCTATGAATTTATTTGCCAATGGGTCGGAACAAGTAAAAGCGACCAAAAATAAAGGATTATAGCTCATAAAATTGGAAATTTTTATCTCAAAGGAATTATTTTCCAATGAATCAAAATAAATAAAAATGGTAAAAATTCATGGGTTATAACTCATGAAATTATGAGTTTTAGCCTTCGCAAATTATTTTCCATTGGGTCACAATGCCTAAAAATTACGAAAAAATTGTGGGTTATAGCTAAAGAAATTATAAGTTTTGAAATCAATAAATTATTTTCCAATGCACAAAAATGAATAAAATTGGCCACAAATCATGGCTATAGCTTATAACATCATGAATTTAGACCTCCGAAAAATTATTTTCCAATGGAAGAACAACTAAAAATATACAAATATCATAGGTTAGAATTTATGAAATTGTATATTTTATACTCCATGGAATTAGTTGTCAAGGAGTTGGAATGACTATAAATTGCCAAATATTATGTGTCATATCTTATGAACATGCGAAATTTAAACTATGTGAAATTATTTGCCAAAGGGTCAAAACGACTAAAAATGATAAAAAATCATGGGTAATAGCTATTGAAATCAGTAATTTTTTAGCTTTGCAAAAGTATTCACCAATGGGTTATAGCTCATGAAATAGTGATTTTTGGACATCACGAAATTATTTGGCAAGGGATGTTCCGACTAAAAATACCAAAACTTGTGGGGCTATAGCTTGCGAAATCATTAAATTTCATCTCCATAAAATTATTTTCCAACAAATCAAAATGAATAAAAATAGCAAAAATTCGTGGGTTATAACCCATGAAAATATGAATTTTGAACTCTATGGAATTATTTGTCAATGGGTAGAAATGAATAAAACTTGCCAAAAATCACATGTTGTAGCTTATGAAATCATGATCCGCAAAACTATTTGCCAATGGGTAAAAATGATTAAAAATGCCAAATATTAATGGTGATAGTACATGAAATTGTTAATTTAAACTTTACGAAATTATTTGTAAATGGATCAAAATGAATAAAAATAGCCAAAAATCATGTGTTATAGCTTATGAAATTGTAAATATTGTTCCCTCCGAATTTTCTACCAATGGGTTTGAATGACTAAAAATTAGGAAAATCATGAGTTATATCTCATGGAATCATGAATTTTGGTTGCCACAAAATTACTTTTTCAATGGGTTAGAATGAGTAAAAATGATCAAAATTTTGAGTTATATTTATGAAATTATGAATTTCGGGCTCCGCAATATTATTTGGCAATGGGCCGGAATAAGTTAAAATGGCCGAAAATGATGGGTTGCTATAGCTCATAAAATCGTGAATTTCGGCTTCCAAAAAATTATTTGCCAATGGGTAAAGTTAGAAATCATAGGTTATAGCTAATAAAATCATGAATTTCCAACCATTCTAAATAATTTGCCAATAGGTCAAAATAAATAAAATTGGCAAAAAAATTTATGTGTTATAACTCATAAAATTATAAATTTGGACTCCACAAAATTATTTTTAATTGGTTGGATAACTACAAATTGCCAAAATGGGTTATAACTCATAAAGTGTTAATTTTAAACTCAACAAAATTATTTGCTAATGGATAGAAATGACTAAAACTGGCAAAAAAATTATGAGTTATATCTCATAAAATTATGAATTTTTGCATTTGTAGAATTATTTGCCAATGCATCAAGACAAGTAAAAATTGCCAAGAAACATGGGTTGTAGCTCATGTAATTGAGAATGTTGGCTATTGTAGAATTATTCTCTAGTGGGTCTGAATAACTAAAAATAATTAAAAATTGTAGGTTATAGCTTACAAAATCATGAATTTTCATTCCAGTGAAACTTTTTCGAGCAAATCAAAATGGATATAAATGGAAAAAAAATCATGAATTATAGCTCATGAAATAATAAATTTTAGCCTCCATAACTTATTTGCCAATAGGTCTCAACAAACTAAAAGTTACGAACTTAGCAAGGGAAATGGCTTATGAAATTGTGAAATTTTGACTTCGAAAAATTATTTGCCAATGGGTATAGATGAATAAAATTGATCAAAATCATGAGTTTTAGCTCATAATTAAAATTGTGAATTTTGGCTTTGTAAAATTATTTGCTAATGAGTAGAAATGATTAAAAATAATCAAAACTCATAGGCGGCTATAATTCGTGGATTTTGAACTTTGTGAAATTATTTTCCAATGTATCAAAGTAAATAAAAATGGTCAAAAATCATGAGATATAGCTCATGAGATTATGAATTTTTAACTCATGAATACATGAATTTTGTACTTCTTATTTACCTATGGTCAAAACAACTAAAATAGTAAAAAAATGGGTTATAGCTCATAAAATAATGAATATCCTTCGTAAATTTTTTTACCAATGGATTCAAAAAGTAAAAATTACTAAAAAATTATGGGTTGTAATTCATAAAATCCTAAAATTTGACCATCGTGAAATTATCTGGCTATGTGTCAAAATGAGTAAAAAAAAAAATATGAGTTATAGCTTATGAAGTTGTGAATTTTTGTCTTCATGAAATAATTTGTCAATAAGTCAAAGTGAATAAAAAAAGCTAATTTATGGATTATAGCTCATGAAATAGTAAAATCTAGACTCTACAAAAATTTTACCAGTGGGATTGAATAATAAAAACATCAAAAATCATGGGTTATAACTCATAAAATTATGAATTTTATGCAATGAAAAATTATTTATCAATAAATTAAAAAGTGTAAAAATGGGTTTTAGCTCATGAAATTGTGAATTTTTGCCACCTCGAAATTGTCTGCCAATAGGTCAGAATGACTAAAAATGGCCAAAATTATGGGATATTTCTTATCAATCATGTACTTAAAACTCCATAGAATTAGTATCTAATGGGTCAAAATGAGTAATAATGACAAAAAACTATAGGTTATAGTTCATCAAATCATAAATTTTGAACTCCGCAAAATATTTGTCAAAGGTCAAAGAAACTTAAAATGATAAAAATTATAGGTTATAACCCATAAAATCGTGAATTTTTACTGCCATGAAATTATTTACGAATGGGCCGTAATGACTAAAACTGACTAAAAATGGTGGGATGTAGCTCATGAAAATATGAATTTTATACTCTATGAAATTATTTGCATATGGATCGAAACAAATAAAAATGATAAAAATCATGGGTTATAACTAATACAATCGTGTATTATGGCCTCTACAAGCTTATTTGCTAATGGGAAGAAAGTACCACAAATGACAAAAAAATTATTGATTATATCTCCTGTAGATGGTCAAAATATATTTTCACTTAGGCTGATGATCAGCTTGGATCCAAGAAGTGAATGCCCAATGGGCTAAACACTTTGAATGGGTCCAAAGTCAAGCTCACAACAAGCTGCAATGAAGGTCACCTGATGACTAAAGCGAACCTCACCAAGCAACCCACATCAAGTCAACCTAACCAAACCAAAACACAAGTCGACTCCCACGACATGCCCCAGACTGAGTCCAAATGCGTCATTGGTTGTCCAAGCCTAGAGTCGAATTTTGTGTTAAATTCGAACTCATAGGCGAAGCTCACCAACCAATAAACTTCGCCCACGTCAATCCAGGTGGACTAAGTCATCCACTTATGAAGAAGGCGCCCCACGTCTGCAGTGACCTTCGACCACGCCTTTAGCGAACCTCGCCAAGTTCGTAAAGTTCGCCCAAATAGCCGTTTCAGAGCTATTTTCAGAGGATAACCGCTCCCCACTAACTTCTATTTTCATGGCCACTTAACCCACAATTAAAGGGGCCATTAACACACTCTCTCTCTCTCTCTCTCTCTCTCTCTCTCTCTCTCTCTCTCTCTCTCTGCCTATAAAGGGAGAGGAGATCATCCATTTTAAAAGGGTTCGAAAAGTTTAGCAGAAAAATTAGTACACGCATCGCAATTGCGATTTCATTGAGAAATATTACTAAGAGAAGACTGTGTTATCTTACAATCAATTCAACTCTTGTCAACAGCAAAAGACCCATTGTCTTAATCGGCGCGTCAATAAAGTATAAGATCGACGCTCCACCGACACACAGAAAAGAACCCCAGGAAATATAATTTTTTCTTTGTTTTACTATATTTCTTTTGTTGTAATCTACGTCAATTGCAACATAGAAGAACCCAAAATAGGATGACGACTCACTGGGGACTTGCTTCTCCTCCAACGAGAAGATTGTGTCGCACGCTGATACCAAGACCCTCGATCTTTTGCTGAAAGGCTAGTCATTGAATTTGGCCAAGTAAAGTTCGGGAAATCTATTTCCAAGAACCAAATCTCTGTAACAGCGACTGTATGCAATTATCGTAGAATTCGCCGCAGTACGAATCTCTGGTCTAAAATGACCCTCGAGCCTGCAAAGGCCACCTTCGCCGAAGATAGTTTGAGGTTAGCTGGAAGCCAAACAAACTTCACTAAGAGCGAAGGACATTCGACTCTCGCCTTGAGCGAGGATGGAAATGTTACCACATCTGATCTCAGACTTCAGTCTTCGACTCTTTTAGGAGTTCAATTTAAAGCGTCTCGCGATGCTTGCTATGCTTCCCCAATAGAAGCTAAAAATGGGGTAACTCCTCAGTAATATTCCCTCAAGGGAATAAAATCATCATTGATGATCCTGCTGGACAAACATCTGGCAAACGTCGTCGTAAGCGACGTTCGCACTTCGAAGCCAAGACTAGCGAAGTTAGCACTGGCATTGATCTAAGAGACTTCATAACCCAGAAGAAAGCTCAGCAATGTCAGCATTGTGTGACCCTCAGAGAAGTGGTCTCGACAGTTCAAAAGAGTTTTCAATGTAGAGAATCAGTTTTAACTGTCTCAGTCATGTTCCTGAGCCTTCAGAGGTTCGGACTAAATGACGACGACATTCTCAAACAGGCAAAATGCATGTATTCACTGTCAATAAGACAAGTGTTACTTCCAGAGACGATGAAGAAAGTACAAATAGCTCGCCCAATCCAATATATTCTCCTGGCATCGGATCCATACTATTATAAATCGATGGCGTATATCGCAACACTAGGTTAAGAAGAAGAGCGGTGATGCCTTTCGACTACTCTTCCATCCCAATGCGAACATCGCAGTTCTCATTCCATACAAACCAACCCACTTCTAGTGGAGCCAACTCTGTCATGGCATTGAATCCAACCCCTAGTTCGGCATGTCATTGAAGTAAACCATAGAGCTGAAGGAGGAACGAACGAAGTCAAATGAATTTATGGACCAGTTTTTATTGCTGTTCACTTTCCAGAAGAGGATGTCATGTTGTTGCTTTTCATAATTCCATGGCGTTAAGACAACTGTGCTAGAAGCCGTCGATGTGGGCTTCTCAGTGATGATTGCCTGCATTTCTTTCCATTGGAGGTACATCTTTGGGAGCTGGGAGATGTGTACTGCATCCCTGCAAAGGGATCCACTATGACCACAAAGGGACAGACACAGAATATGAGGCTTCCTTTTGAGAGCCCAACAAGTTGATTTTGAAGCATTGCCTTCCTTATTTGAAAGGGAGGTAGGGGAGCCATGTGGGGGCTGAATGTGTTCAGAACCTGCGTTGAGCAAAATAGATGCATATTTTCACTTTTCAGACGTAAATGAAGCATCAAAGTAAATCTATTAATTGTTCCTATCTTGCTCATTTTTTCGTGTGTGCAACTATTAGGGTGACAGAAAGCTTTTACAGTGCAACTAGTCATGTTGTCTTACTGCAGAAAATTGGCGAGTTTTACTGCCATTTCATTGCCCAATCCACCAGGTTTTTACCAAATTATGCTTAATTTCAGTGATTGATTGCATAAAGTTTTAAAGAATCTGCAATACTAATCCCACATGAATTAGCAATGTTCTATGTAACATAGATGACCTTTTTTTGTTTTTTTTTCCAGGTTGGGGTTGGGTGGGGGTGGGGTTGGAGTAGGTGTTGGGGAAACTCCGATGCCGAGATCCAATACCAAATAGCCGAGAGAGAAGAGCAAACACACCAAATCAATGCCACAAACAAGATACACCAGTTTTAACGTGGTTCGGCGAATGCCTACGTCCACGAGGCAAGGAAGTGGGAGTTTTTACTATTAGAAATCAAGGGGATACAACTAGGATTACAAATCTCACCAAAACCCATAACAAATCACTCTTGATCTCTCCCAAATGCTCTAACAATAGAAGCCACAAAACCCCTCTCAATGGCTGCTAAAACCCTCTTGCCTTAAGCCCTAAAACAAGTTTTGGGTATTTATAGAAATCCCAAACGAAACGGGTCTGGAAACAGACTCAACCCAAAAACCGCATCGCGGTCGACCGCCATGGTCGACCGCGCAGGCATCGCGGTCGACTACCACGGTCGACCACCCCAACTCCAGAGACTTTTCTAGATTACTGTCACGGTCGACCGCCACAGGTGCGGTCGACCGCCAACTCCCAGAAGCTCAAAAACAATCTGTGCACGAATGCGGTCGACCGCCAGAATCCTACGGTCGATCGCTAGACTCTCAAAAGCACACTCATGCCTGTCCAAGCGGTGTTCTCCATACGCTCGCCATTTCTATAATTCTCCACCTTGGCGAACGTTTTTCCAAAACTGAGCCGACATTGACCACACCAAAATGCCTCACTTGTTGCGTCCAGTACGCCATGGTAACGGACTCATGACAACAGACTCCATCCTCAACAAGTCGAGACCTATACGAGAGTGAGAACACTCACCCAAAACAACAGTGTCTACTCACCAAATGGGCTGCATCATAAAGACTGCCTACGTATCCTCTTGCCCAGGGAATCAAGCATTCACGTAGTTCACCCAATGGCCTCCAAAGACCCTCAATCCAAAAGAAGAGTTCTCAACTCTTCACCAACATTAACACCCAATCTGCGGCTAATAACATCACTAATGACCCCAAACTGACACGATCCAAACACCTCCACCTGAGGTGACCCAATGGTCATATCCAAGCTACATCCACCAGCTGCACTCGAATCTACCAACTCATCATCCGCATCCGAATCCAAATGACTCTCACGCTGTGTCACCTTAGCTGAAATCCCAAACAATACAGAATGACCTGGAGTATGTGGAGTAATCTCCACCAAATATGGAGTAGTATCACCCTTCACCCGCTGCGATATCCCACCAATCTGATCTACACTCTTTACCTGTCGAGAATCCAATGTGATATACCTGCTCCAAACAAACTCAGAAGCTCTCAACTGATAGCTGTTTGGTGGAAAATTGATTAGTTAAAAGACTAAAAGAAATTTGATTTGTATTCTCTCGATCTTAATTACAAATTAGATTTCCGATTACAAAAGAGAGGAGAAAGATCTAGATTCTCCCCTTTGTTTAATTCTGGGTTCTTCACTGCCTCCCTCGAATGCTCGCATCGAGTTTGCTTTCTGTTAACGATCCGAACGTCTTGTTTCACTGGAACGTGGTTGATTCCTCTTGATTGATATTGAGGATGACTTGCATGGCAAGTTTGAAAATAACTCTTAACGAGTTTTAGAACTCAGAGCGAGTTTAAACTCTGTAACAGAGTTGATTTGAACCGAAAATTGGTTAATAAGCCAAGGATGAAAGCCCTAAGGAATGCTCCAGAGATTGAGCGAAGACCCCCTTTTCTGATCTCCAGATCCGAGAAATCTCTAAGATCCGAAGATGATCTGCTCAAGAGGTTGCCGATCTCTCCTTTTGCGATCTGTTCTTGATGCCAAAAAGTTGATCCCTTAACTCAATTGAGTTTCTGGTATTTATAGGGGATTAAGGGTGGTAACTGCCCCCTTAATCCGCTCCTAAGTAGGGCGGAAATCCCTCAAATCATCGTGGGGGGGGGGGGAACGGTTTCTAGAACTGTTCAGTTCGTGTTTGAACGAGTCAAATGTCAAAAATGGCATTCTGGACCCGAACTCTGTGTTTTAGACATCAAACGCAGAGTTGGGCCAGTTTTAGACTAAAAACGCACAGGTCGCGTAGTGTTATGAACTCTGAAACGCAGAGTTGGGCTCTGCATGAACTCTGCATTTTGGACCTGGGATGCAGAGTTGGGCTCTGCATGAACTCTACGTTTTGAGTCCACGGACACAGGGTTGGGCTCTGCATAAACTCTGTGTTTTGAGTCCATGAACTCTGTGTTTTGACTCTGGAATATAGCCATGATCTCTGCATTTTGAGTTTGGAATGCAGCCACTACCTCTGCGTTTTGAATCTCAAATGCCGTCACAACCTCTGCGTTTTGAGTTTAGAACGCGGGCATGACCTCTGCGTTTTGTGTTCAGAATGCGGGCATGACCTATGCATTTTGAATCTTGGATGCAGAGGTGAGCCTTAGGCGGGCTCGGCGAGCTTCGGGCTAAGTCCAATGTTCAGACGAAGTGCAGTCTCACAGACGGACTTCAGAACATAACTTGCTACGAAGAACATGTCATAACTTTCAAACCATAAATCGGAATGGGACAAATTATACATGAAAACCGGCTATCTCGATAAGACGGAGCTGACCAAACCAACCCCATAGGGTTCGGTTTGCTTCCTCTGTTTTGTCAAATTCCTTCCGGTCTGAGAGATATCCGCGTTTTGATATGAAGAGATCGTCAATTTGTAGTCTCTTTTGCTAGAGCGTTGCAAAGATCGTCACCTTGTAACCTTCGTTTTGGCTTCTTGAAAATATAAGAGTCATCAGATTGTAACTCCCGATATTGATTGTAAAGGATGTTGAATTATAGTTTTTATTAGTTGTTGTGAAGGTCGTCAGATTGTAACCTTCTACGTAAAAGTCTTTAAATTGTAGCATTCTGGAAATTATCAAATTATAACTTCTATCATCAGTGTTTGATGGGGATCAGGTATCTGTTGTGATTTTTAGACAGCCTACAATAGCCAAAAGAGCCTCTGAATCCTAATTGTGCAATCGGATCCAATCTCACATTCACGATGTGACCAAGTGCTGGGTAGCCAAACATCCGACGCAACTCAAAGTATAAAACAGCTCTACCAGATCTAACAACTCTCAATGCAGCAGTCGGCAACCTCATAAAATGGCCCAAACATGTCGAAGCCTGAATACTAAATCCACTGCTCGACAACCAACGTCGATCCTTCTCCAGAAAGGAATAGCTCACCGAATCCGCCATCTCATCTCGTCGCCCTAATGTCTCCTCTGTTACGAAGTGTCTCCAACTGCCATGAGCTCGGCACGAATGCAAGAAAGAACCCTTACTAGAACTAGTACGATGGGTAACCTTTCTGCCAATACACCTCCTCCAACTGTTGCGGACTACTAGGGCTTCATACCAACGGGACTTGGTTGCAACCCATAACTATCTAGTATAATCCCCAACATAGGAAACAAAATACCGATTACCTCCCAATGATGCCTCCTTGGAAGGCCCCCCAATGCCTGACTGAACACTTCCAATAAGACCCCTCGATCGATGGATAGAAGTGCCAAACTCCATCTCGGTCTTCTCGCTCATCCCAATGTGCTCAAAGAACTTCAAATCTACAGGTCATAGAACTCCTCAACAATCTATGCACGGCATAACCAATCATATATCCCAGCAACAAACAATGTCACAGTCTAGCCAAAGAAATCGCCAGCTCTCTATTAATCATCATGCTCTCAAGCAAATAATACAAGTTGCTCCTTCTGATACCCTTCATCACAATCATGGACCCTATAGGGTTCGGTTTGCTTCCTCCGTTTTGCCAAATTCCTTCCGGTTTGAGAGATATCCGCGTTTTGATATGAAGAGACCATTAATTTGTAGTCTCTTTTGCTAGAGCGTTGCAAAGATCGTTACCTTGTAACCTTCATTTTGGCTCCTTGAAAATATAAGAATCGTCAGATTGTAACTCCCGATATTGATTGTGAAGGTTGTTGAATTAGAGCTTTCATTGGTTATTGTGAAAGTCGTCAGATTGTAACCTTCTACGTGAAAGTCTTCAAATTGTAGCCTTCTGGAAGTCGTCAAATTGTAACTTCTATCATCGGTGTTTGATGGGGATCAACTATCTGTTGTGATTTTTAGACAGCCTATAATAGCTAAAAGAGCCTCTGAATCCCAATTGTGCAATCAGATCTAATCTCACATTCACGATGTGACCAAGTGCTGGGTAGCTAAATATCCGACGCGATCCAAAGTCTAAAACAACTCCACCAGATCTAACAACTCTCAATGCAGCAGTCAATAACCTCATAAAATGGCCCAAATATGTCGAAGCCCGAATACCAAATCTACTGCTCGACAACCAATGCCGATCCTTCTCCAGAAAGGAACAGCTCATCGAATCCACCATCCCATCTCATCGCCCTAATATCTCCTCTCCTACGAAGTGTCTCCAACTGCCATGAGCTCAGCACGAATGCAAGAAAGAACCCATACTAGAACTAGTACGATGGGTAACCTTTCTGTCAATACACCTCCTCCAACTGTTGCGGACTACTAGGGCTTCATACCAACGGGACTTGGTTACAACCCATAACTGCCTAGTACAATCCCTAACATAGGAAACAAAATACTGATTACCTTCCAATGATTCCTCCTTGGAAGGCCCCCCAATGCCTAACTGAACACTTCCAATAAGACCCCTCGATCGAGGGATAGAAGTGCCAAACTCCATCTCGGTCTTCTCGCTCATCTCAATGTGCTCAAAGAACTTCAAATCTACAGGTCATAGCACTCCTCAACAATCTATGCACGACATAGCCAATCATATATCCCAGCAATAAATAATACCACGGTCTAGCCAAAGAAGTCGTCAGCTCTCTATCAATCACCATGCTCCCAAGCAAATAATACAAGTTGCTCATTCTGACGCCCTTCATCATAATCATGGACCCCAATGTGACCTTTAAGCGTGCATCCGCCAAGATTATCCTATAGCCTGCTGCCTCTAATGTCCCAAGTAAAATGATGTTCTTCTTTAATTAAGGAACGAACCTCACTTCAACCAACTCCCGAATCATCCCGTCACTCATCTGAATCCGAACGGTACCGATACCACCAATAGGGTATTTGTGATCATTACTCATGAGCACAACATCCCTTCTTTCCAACTCCTGAAAGCTGGAGAACTAATCCCTCCTAGGACATATGTGGTAAGTAGCACCTGAATTCAACATCCACTCGATGGAGTCAGCAACACCAACTGACAGAAGAGCTAGGCACGAATAGCCCGAAGAATCTGAATCTGAAATGTCGCCACTAGCCTTGGCAACAATCAACTCTGAAGCTTGAATAGCTTTCCCCTTATTCTTCCCGGCTTGTAATTTTGGACATTCAGCTTTTCAATGTCCATCCTCTCTACAAAAGGCACACCGATTCCTTCCAACTATAGGATAAGCCCCTCTAGACTATGACCTTCTATCATGGTTTGGACTCTTAGCTCTTGCGACCAATGCCCCCGCTACCGGCTCAATGGAAGTCTTCTTGTCCTTCTTACGAAGTTGATAATTCACAAGTGCCGCGGTGACCTTACTATACGAAAGAGATGCCTTCTCATTAATAAGAGTACGGACGAAGGTTTCATATTCCTCGTCGGGCAAGGAACTCAACAATAGCAACGCCTTGTCCTCATCTTCAACCATGACATCTACATTCGCCAAATCCGTAAGAAACTTCGTGTAGTGGTTCATGTGATCACTAATGGATGTCTCACTCTTTAATTGGAAGCAATAAAGCCTCCTCTTTAAATGCAAATGATTTTCGACGCTCTTCGTCAAATACTTGCCCTCTAGGACTTCTCAAATCTTTTTAGCCGAAGTCTCATTCATTACATTATATTTTAGATCTTGAGTGAGACAAGACCTAATCACACCACACGTTGTTCTATTCATTTTCTTCCAAACCTTCTCATCAATGTTGTCCGATTTCCCGTCCAACTTCAACGTTTCTTCCAAATTTTGCGTATTTAGCGCATCCAAGACTTCGTATCTCCAAAGTCTAAAATTATTTGTGTCATCGAACTTCTCCACATCTATCTTTATAGAATAGATACTCAAACTTTGGACGGTCTTCACACTAGAAGAACCCTCTCCGCCTTTATCTTTCCCGACCATATATCTCAAAACACCCAATAACAATTGCGGAACAAATAAGAAATAGTTCCAATTTGAAAAGATAGAAACTTTACCGTAAAGATCCCACTTTTAACACCAACTGAAGCTCTAGATGAACTTCCCAACTGATCTACTCCTCCAAAAAAGCCCAAGCGTTGCCCGGAGCTCTAATACTACTTGTTGGGGAAACCCCGATGCCGAGATCCAATACCAAATAGCCGAGAAAGAAGAGCAAACACACCAAATCAATGCCACAAACAAGATACACCAGTTTTAACGTGGTTATGAGGCTTTTTTTTTGGGGGGGGGGGGGAATATATATTAAGGACAAAAATCTATTTGTGGTAACCCACCACAATTTCTTTTATTCTAGTAAATCCTTCCAAGGTTTTCGCTGGAACCTCCCAAAGTAACACCGTTTTGGCTAATAACGTGACCAGAAAGGACAAAAGAAGTTCTTTAGATAACGTGCAAAACCCTCGGGGCGTTTCATGGAATTGAAATAGTTAAAGGGGTTATCTCACTAGTAGAAAAACGCGCAATCTAAACGAAAAAACCATCTAGGTTGCGTCGAAATTCATTTAGGTTGATCAACTTAGATAGAAATCCGTCTAGAAAAACCCGCCTAGGAAATTTCCGTCTAGTTTGAGGCAAACTAGACGGAAATCCGTCTAGCTTGTTCAAACTAGACGGAAAGTAAAATTACGCCTAGAATAAAAATAAAAAATAATCAGATTTCGACTAACAATATACACAAAATTAATACGATTTTTAACGGAATATTATTTTAACTTTTTAATAATGGGATTCTATCAAGGAAAAAATTATATTCAAACTAATACTATGTTAAAAGAAAACTAGATTGTTCAAAAAAAATTTCTACGTGGTCTCAACTTTATTCGTTTGTTAAACTATAATTCTATTGATATTACAAGAGCTGGGAGCAGTTTGGTGTTGTGCGCGGCGCGAAAGCGGTCGAATCGCACAATCCAAACAAGAGAGATCACAACCAAATAAACAAGCATAATCACCCAATAACACAAGAGATTTACGTGGTCCGACAAGTTACCTACGTCCACAGGGCAAGGAGGGGGGAGTTCTTACTACTAGAAATCAAGAGAATACAAGTAGAGTTACAAATCTCTCAGATCAAACCCTAAAACAAAGCTCTTGATCTCTTACAACTCTCCCACAATTGGATGCAACAATTCTCTCTTTAAGGCTGCTCAAAATCATCCTTGCATTTTCCCTAAACAATCAGGTTTTGAGTTATATACAACTCAGAAACAAAACGGGTCAAAATCCAGAAAGCCCAGCCCAGATCATCGACGGTCGACCGCGCAGGTCTCACGGTCAACCATGGCAGTCGACCGAACCAAAAAACCCGAGAGAAAAATCAATTACAGTCATCCGCGGTCGACCGCCAGCAACTCCGAATCCTGGTAGTCTTCGTGCACGTTCGCGGTCGACCGCCACGGTCGACCGCCAGTCTGCCTGGCTGATTCTCTGCTGTTTTCTGTATTTCTTCAATTCTCCACCTTAGCTAATGTTTCCACCAAAACTGAGCCGACACCAAATCATCCAATAGTCCCTCAACAAGTCAGGGAACCAAACTAGAGCTGAAATGCGATCTCCCCCCCCATCTGAATCAACTGATCAAACCGGCTACATCTGAAAGACTGCCTACGTATCCTCTTGCCCAAGGAATCAAGCCGAACGTAGTTCACCCAAATGGCCTCCAAAGGCCTCAATCCATTAGAAGAGTTCGCAACCATTCTCTATTATCACGATCAAGTTTGCGGCTGATAGCACCTCCAATGGCCCCAAACTGAAACAATCCAAACATCTCCACCTGAGATGAACCAATAGCCATATCCAGACTACATCTATCAGCTATACTCGAATCAATTAACCTATCATCTGCATCCAAATCAACATGATTCCCAATCTGTGTCACATCAGCTGGAATCCCAAATAATGCAGTATGATCTGGAGTTTCCACCAAACGTGGAGTAGCATCACTCTCCACCCGCTGCGATGTCCTGATGATCTGATCACCACTCTCCACCTGTCGAGAGTCAAACGTGACATTCCTGCTCAGAACAATGTCAGAAGCCAATACCTGATAATCAAACACGCCTCTGAATCCTAAATATGCTATCGGATCAAATCTCACATCCACGATGTGACCAAGTGCTGGGTAACCAAACATCCGACGCAACCCAAAATCTGAAGCAGCTCCACCAGATCCCATATCTCTACATGCAGCAGTAGGCAACCTATACATAAGATGACCCAAACATGTCATAGCCTGCACACCCATGCCAATGCTCGACATCAAACGCCGATCCTCCTCCAGAAAGGAACAGCTACTCAAATCTGCCATCTCGCCTCGTCGCCACGAAGTTTCCACACTAATGAAGTGTCTCCTATTGCCGTGAGCTCGACACAAATGCAAAAAAGAACCCCTACCATAATCAGAACGTCGGGTTACCTTTCTACCAACACACTTCCTCCATCTGTTGCGGGCTTCTAGGACTTTACACCAACGGGACTTGGTTGCAACCCACCAATGCCTAGAGCAATCCCTAACTGTGGAAACCACATACCTATTACCTCCTAATAATGCTCCCTTAGAAGGCCCCCGAATGCCTGAATGAACACCCCTCAGAAGACCCCTCGAATGATGGATAGAAGTGTCAAACTTCATCTCGGTCTTCTCGCTCATATCAATGGGTTCACAGGACTTCAAACTGCAGGTCAAAGCACTCCTCAATCACCTATGCACGGAATTACCAATCAAATAACCCAACATCAAACAACGCCACAGTCTAGCCAAATCTGATGAAGTCGCCATCTCCCTATCAATAGCCGTGCTTCCAAGCAAATAATACAAATTGCTCCTTCTGACGCCCTTCATCACAATATGGACCCCGATGTGACCTTCAAACGTGTATCCAACAAGGTCACTTTATAGCCTGCTGCCTCCAAAGCTCCTAGTGAAATGATGTTCTTCGACAACTGCGGAACGAACCTCACTCCTTCCAACTCCTGAATCACTCCGTCATACATCCGAATATGAACGGTACCAATACCACCAATAGAGCATGCGTGTCCATTACCCATGATCACAACATCCTCTCTTTTCAACTTCTGTAAGCTGGAGAACCAATCCCTCCAAAGGCATACATGGTATGAAGTACCCGAATCCAACATCCACTCTGTAGAGTTGGCAACATAAACTGACGGTAGTGCAGACAACGAATAGCCCGAAGAATCCGAATCTGAATTGTTACCACTAGTCTTGACAACATTCACCTCTGAAACTTGTACAACTTTCCCCTTATTCTTCTCGGCTCTATCTAACTTTGGGCATTCGGCTTTCCAATGTCCATCCTCTTTACAAAAGGCACACTGATTCCTACAAATCCCACGATGTGCACCTCTAGACTACGACCTCCTGCTTCGGTTTGAACCATGGCCATGAACTACTAATGCATCTCCCGATGCCTTCTCGGAGGACTCATCAACACTCTTCCTCAACTCATAATTCACCAACGCTGAGGTCACCTCCTTGTAACTAACAGTAGTTCTTCCATTAATCATAGTTAGGACAAACGTACCATAATCATCCTCGGGCAACGAACACAAAAGTAGCATCGCCTTGTCTTCATCCTCAACCATGATATCCACATTAGCCATGTCTGAAAGTAGCTTTGTGAAGTTGTTAACATGCTCCCTAATGGAAACTCCCCTCTTCATCTTGAACTGATAAAACCTCTTCTTCAAGTGAAGCCGATTCTCAATGCTCTTAGTAAGATGCTTCTCATTGAGTGTTTCCCACATCTTCTTCGCCGAAGTCTCGTTCATCACATCATAAATAAGATCCGGTATCAAGCATGACCGAATAACTCCACACGCCCTACTATTCATCTTCTTCCAAACCTTAGCTTCCATCTCGGCAGGTTTCTCTTGTAACTCAAGAGTCTCCTCTAAATTCTGAGCGTCCAACGCATCCATCACCTGACACCTCCACAAACCGAAATTGATCTTACCATCATACTTCGGAACATCGATCTTCATGTTATTGATGCTCAAACTATGTATCGTCTTTGTAAGAGACGATCCCGATGTGCTTGCTTCACCTATGTTGTTGATCTAACTCTTCAAATAGGAATCCTTCAGCGAATCCTTCAAACAAGCCTCAAGTTGAACCCGAAGCTCTGATACCAATTGTTGTGCGCGGCGCGGAAGCGGTCGAATCACACAATCCAAAAAAGAGAGATCACAACCAAATAAACAAGCACAATCACCCAATAACACAAGAGATTTACGTGGTTCGGCAAGTTGCCTACGTCCACGGGGCAAGGAGGGGGGAGTTCTTACTACTAGAAATCAAGAGAATACAAGTAGAGTTACAAATCTCTCAGATCAAACCCTAAAACAAAGCTCTTGATCTCTCACAACTCTCCCACAATTAGATGCAACAATTCTCTCTTCAAGGCTGCTCAAAATCATCCTTGCATTTTCCCTAAACAATCAGGTTTTGAGTTATATACAACTCAGAAACAAAACGGGTCAAAATCCAAAAAGCCCAGCCCAGATCATCGACGGTCGACCGTGGCGGTCGACCGAACCACAAAACCCGAGAGAAAAATCAATTACAGTCATCCGCGGTCGATCGCGGCGGTTGACCGCCATCAACTCCGAATCCTGGTAGTCTTCGTGCACGTTCGCGGTCGACCGCGGCGGTCGACCGCCAGTCTGCCTGGCTGATTCTCTGCTATTTTCTGTATTTCTTCATTTGGGAATTCCAAGGACGCCCCAACAAACAAATAAATCTCCTCTCAACTTCTGCCACGTACGTAGATTTGTTTTTGTTGAGATAATTCAACAGAAATAGGATTCGTTAAAACTAGACGTGAAAATAGAATTTCAATCTAATTGCAACTCTACAAATTTGCATGCTACTGACCGGGTATATACACTAGGCGTCTTTCTTCTGATTCGTGCATCCTTAACAAAATTAGGGTTTTCAAAAGAGGAAAAGCTATGGAATATCCCCCCTCTCAGATAGTCGAGGAAATACTTTGTCGCCTTCCTCAAAGATCTTTAGCTAGATTCAAGACTGTATCTAAGCAATGGAAGTCATGTATCGATAACTATCACTTTATTGATGAATATAGAAATCGGAATTGAGGCCTTTCTTATTGTTAGGAAAAACAAGCATAAAAACATATCCAAAATAGTACAGAACAAATCATACAAGAAAGAAAGAAAAGAGTACAAAGTTAGAAACATCATATTAGATACACTTCAAGTTTGAAATGCTTTATAAAAGTGCCGAATCGCCCTCTTAACAGAGGACTGACCTTGAAGAAATTATGCACAATTACGGTAACGTTGGGTTTGCATAGTACTTCCGAGGATGAGATGACTGCAATCCAAAGAAACACTCTCTTCTTATGAACACCACAACTACTTCGTCAGTTCGCCAGAACCTCCATCACTTAACAGCTTATAGAATTATAAAAGAAGAAGAAGACAGGAGATTTCGTTTTTCTGTGTGTTTCAAATGATCAGAAGAAGCCCTTTTATAAGGTTCATGGGAGAGAAAGACTTGTAACGTTTGTAACGTACGAAACGTTCGGCTGGTTTTAAGTGAGCACATGCAAAACGTTTAAGCTCCTTTAAAGACAGCACACGATCCCGAGCCCCATATGCACGGTCCCGCTCGCTTATATCCCAACACAAGTGTATAATGCTAACACTTTTGTTATACCATATATAACACGTGTGTTAGTTTGAACCAACAAAAATGCATTCAATTAGCTAATGTGGGACTAAAACTCACATACTACTTATTAAACATATTTTAATTTTCATCTATGGAATCCAATCGTTAAATGATATCTTTCCATAAAAACCCTCTAAGATTCATTTATTTCAGCACTTATCTCCTAGGCCTTCATATCTCTAGCATATCTCCAAGTTCTCAAGAGCTTCATGATTGTCGCATTGGCTCGGATAGCTACACTAAACTGAGGACTAAAGAGGTGCCCATATGCTACCAACTCATGTTACCTTCTTCCTTCGGTTTGGTCTGCCTTCACAGTATTTCTAATCAAAGTATCGCCGTCTTCAACCCAAGTTACCCAACCACTGAGGAGTTAATACCCCTCCCTGATTTTCAAGAGCAAGCTATTCTAAGGGGTTTGTAATAGGGTGCGCTTTAACTCCTTGGGATTTGGATACGACCCCCGGAGTAGGAAATATAAGGTGGTGCAGATGATATACAAATTTGACCTGAGTTGCGATAATATTCAAGTGATTCCATCTCCGCTCAACCCTCATTTTATTGACATCAGTCGAGATAGGCATCATTGCTAATGGACATATTAGCATTGAATTATTCAGAACGTTGCATAAGTTTGGGATCACGTTTATAGGCTGGAATTGGGACCATATCCTTCTAACGCTTATGTTCGTTGCTTTCCGTTGTGGGTATTGAAGGATTTTTATAGGATTTTGTTGATGGGTCCGCGCGAACTCGGCCGGTCCGGATCCGGGCCCGGCTTGGAACAGTACCCGGCCCCGGTCCGGATCCGGGCCGCGTCGGGCCGGACCAGCCCGGCGCCAACGGTCACAAATTGTGACCGTTGGCAAAAATGGCCAGGCCCGGCCATTTCTGACCGTTTATGCTGGGTCGGGCAGGGTTGGCCGGGCCGGGTCGGATTTTTGACCGTTTTGGTCGGGCCGGTCGGGCCGGATTTTTGACCGTTTTGGTCTGGCCGGTCGGGCCGGATTTCTGACGGTTTTCGTCGGGCCGATCGGGCCGGCCTGGTTCGGACTGGCCAAACAGGCATATTTGGCTATTTGACCGATTTGCCCCTTAAAACGGTCAAAAAACAGCTAGAATATGAGGGTTTTTTGGTCATTTGCCTAGGGGCTGCCTCTATAAATAGAGGGGGGTCACTTTATTTCATCACAACAAAACTCATCTACTTCTCTCTAATACTCTTTTATACAATCTTATACTCTCTTATAATCTCTTATATTTTCTAATACTTCCATCAAATAGCTTCTGAATCTGATTATGAAGAGCAAAACTTATCTTCTACCGATCCAGAGATGAGTCCTCCTACAACAACTCCTCCTCCTATCGGTGTTAATCCTGCATCTGGTGGCGACGAGTCTACTGCACCATGAGCTCCTAAAAGACCGAGATCCGATGTGTGGAATTTTTTTGACAAGATAGACGTCACCAAGGATGAACACGGTATGATCATCTCCCAGAAGGCAAAATGTGTGTTGTGCGGCCATGTTTTCTAAGCTCATCATAAGAGCGGCACCAACCATCTCAAACGCCATATAGAAAAACACAATAAAGGCAAGAATCTTCAAGGTGATATCCGACAGTCTATGATTTCTCAATCCTCCTCTTCTGGTACCCTCGATAGTTAGAATTATGATACTACCCGAGCTAGGAAATACGTAATCAGGTTTATTGTTCTTAAAAACTTGCCTTTTAAATTAGTAGAAGATGATGAATTTGAAGATTTGTTTAGAGATGGTTTTTATCCCGTATATACAAAATTTTCTCGTCAAACCTGTCAACGTGATATTTTAAAATATTATCAGGAGGAACAAGGAAAAATAATTTCTTATTTTAAAATTTTAAATTGTAAATTTTCTTTAACTTCTGATATTTGGACATCTAGAGTGCAATCTGGCTATTTATGTATCACATCATACTGGATTGATAAAAATTAGCAAATGTTTAAAAGAGTTGTTTCTTTTATTGCAATTAAAGAGTCACACACTGGTATTAATATTGCAAATTTAATAATTGAAGAACTTATGAAACTAGAAATTGATTAAAGAATATTTTCTCTTTCACTAGATAATGCAAGTAATAACAACGTAGCTGTTGATTTTATTAAAACAACTCTGTCATTGTCATATCATGGTGACCTTTTTCATGTTAGATGTATCTGTCATATTTTAAATTTAATTGTTCAAAGTGCAGTTTCTGAAATTAAACCCATGATAGAAAAGGTTAGAACAGTTGCTAATATGCATAATGCTTCTGAAATGATAATTAAAAGGTTGAATCAATGTTGTAAAAGAAAAAAATTATAAGCCTAGACTAATTCCAAAAGATGTTGACCATAGGTGGAATTCCACATATGCAATGTTAAGTGTAGCAATAGAATATAAATAAATTATAAATGATTTTATAAATTTTTATGCTTCTAGTTCTAGCTCTGGTAGCACTTATGGAATAAGTAAAGATGAATGGACAATTATATGTAAATTATTATGATGCTACTATTTTATTATCTGGTTGTTATTATCCAACTATTGCTTTAGCTGCTTTACCAATTTTAAATATTCAAAAAAATTTGCCAAATATCGTATGGATGATATTTTTGAAAATATAATTTTTCAAATGGAGAGCAAATTTAATAAGTATTTTAGGTCTATTCCTCATATTTTTTGTTTGGATGTTCTTATTGATCCATGTTTGAAGGATATTGGTCTTTGAAGTTTATTACAGTCATTGTATGGTGGACAGATTATAGACTTAGATGATGGTTCCACCCTTACAGATACTTCTCATGCATCATTTATCTATTGGAAATTATTTTTAAACATTATATGATGAGTATGCAGCTAGACATGGTGTAGCTGCACAACAGTCTACAGCTTCAGCGCCTTCAACTTCGAGCACAGGTCGAGATAAAAGTGTAAGTTTTGATAATGTAATGGTAGCTGAACTAACTGGTGGATCTAGATTTGGTTCAGGATTAGAGGTTTCTGAATTAGATGAATATTTTTCTGCTTCCTTAGTTAAATGTCAAGGAAATGCTTTAGATATTTTGCAATGGTGGAGAGTACATGGATCAGTTTCATATCCTATACTTTCCACCATGGTTCGTGACTTACTATCAGTTCAGGTTTCGATGGTAGCTTCGGAATCCGCCTTCAGCACAGCAGGACGCTTGATCAACGACCACAGGACATGCTTAGATCCGTATACAGTACAAGCGGTGATGTGCTTACAAGATTGGTGGAGGTACGAGAAGCGAACACAAGGTATCAATCGGATTGCTATAATAAAGATAAATTTGAAGAGTTGAGACTAGCAGATAGATATAAAGATTAGATGATATTCATCAAATTGTAATTTTTATTTCTTAGCTTTAAAGTTATAATGAATTATTTCAGAAAAAGTTACAAATGATAGTGATATGGGTGAGTATGTGCCAACCTAGTTGGGATTTACTCATCTATTGTGATGCGACGAATTTCGAAATAAATTTATACTTGTAAAGGATTTACTGATTATTAATAAAGAAATTATTTTTATCATCTTTTATTTTTATAATTTTTTGTACTTGTAATTTATGTCATTTCAAGTTATTAAAAAATTCATATCATTTTCTGTAATTTATATATATATTTTATGATTTATTGTTTTTTTAAAATTTAAAAAAAATTAAAAATGAAAAATAACCGGGCCCGAGCTCGGGCTTCGGTTTTGCCCGGGCCGGGCCGGGCCGGCCCGGATGGACACCCCTAGCTGCTGGGGTGCACTGTATCGTTTTACTTTGGATCTAGTTGTTTTCGTCAAAAGTTGATCTTGTT
>BQKN01000478.1:14525-29162 GCA_022839385.1 Asparagus kiusianus | reverse complement strand
CCCCCACGTTCTTGAACAGTTGGTGGCCACGTGTTGGCGGTTTTCAAAGCAGTTTTGACCCTCTGAGAACTGTCTTGCGTGCGTGAGACAGTAAAAGTCTGTCTCGCCTGGTGAGACAGTAAAGACTGTCTCGCGTGGGCGAGACAGTGAAGACTGTCTCGCGTGGGCGAGACAGTAAAAGTCTGTCTCGCCCAGCGAGACAGTAAAGACTGTCTCGCACGGTAAGACAGCCCATACTTGTGTTCTTTTGACTTTTTGGATGATTTCCTTTTGAGCTGTATTTGGATATCCTTCAGCATTTTTTTTTAACGCCTACACTAGTAGATAAGAGTTTTATGTTTAACTTGCTTGGATCCCTTGGTTACTAGTTTCATAAGTTTCGTTTTATGTATCCCATTTTACTAGTTTGTATTGTATATAGCTATCTTGGAATAAATACGTGAACATTTGATTCGCCTTTCCATTTGCTTCTTTTATAGTTTGCGAACTTTTTCATTTATGGTTCTTTGTTCTCAGTTAGCTAAACTTATTCGAAAGATTGAACCATTACGTCTTGCATTATAAACTACCTAATATGTTTAATTTTGCGGTAAACCCCCATTCACTTTCAAAATCGCACTAAACCGCCAATGACATTTTGTGATTGCAAAAAATCCCTCTCATTTTGCGGAAAACCCTCATAAATTAGAACCAAAAAACAACATGAAAAGGCATTAATTGTGAAAGTATTTGGGGTTTTAGCGCAATGTACCCAAAAGATATTGTGGGTTTTTACAGAAGTTATTAGGAGTATAATGTGATTTAGAAAGTTATTGGGAATTTACCACAATAGACCAAAAGTTTTTAGAATTTACTATAATTTTCCCTTTTTCTGTTATTTTAGTACTTTCCTTACCTTTTTTGCCGTTTTCTATTTTTAATGTATTATTTTTTCGGTTTGATGAGGGAACTTCCTCACTACACTTTGGACCATGGGTATCAAACACTCAGGCATGACTAAGAGGCACGTCGAAACACAAGACCACGGGTATTCTAGAAAATTAAATTTCTACGGGTGCTCTCCAAGAGAGTTGAACTTGAGGTTTGAAGTGCTACTCAGAGACAGCTTATTAACTCACCTAGACCCTCTTGGTACTTTAATGTTATATAAATGTTCTATACATCTACTTGAAATCTAAAATGATAGAAAATAGACTGAAATGATTGGATAAGTGCTGAGTAAAGCTATAAGATCTTAGTCAATGAAGGAGAAGTGGTTGGATCTAGTTAGGGCCTTTTGGTTAATTTCCCATAAAGAAATCACTGGAAAATGTACCTAAAATATCATTTCCAAGCATTTTAGTGCTTCTCTGGGAAAAGTATTTGTACTGTTTGTTTTGCCGTGAAAACATGTGTTGGAAATACATTTTATCAATTTCTCTTGTTTGGTTTAGAAACATAAAAGGAGAAATCATTCCCAAAATCATATTTTCTCAGTTTACGTTGTTTGTTAGCAATATAAACATCACTGGTAAATCAGAAAACGAAAAACTTACCTAAAAATCTATTTTTAATACCGATTAATCCATTTTCAGCCCATTTTTGAGTTATAAACTCAGAAATGGGATTTTTTTATTTCCTAACGTGGTACACGGGCGGGGGTTTCTAGGAGAATTTTCTAAGGAAATGGGTTGTAAAACAAACAGTATAACGGAAATGGGCTTTATCATTTTATTTATCACTAGTATAGTGTATGTGCATTGCACGTAGACAAGCTTAAACATTTACAATACACTAAATTATAATTATATTAACAAATGTACTCTATACTATCTTTACCTTAGTAACATTAGATTTCTATTATTAAGCTACATTTGTTTTTGTTTTTGAACTATTATCCTACTTTTTTTTAAAAATTAACGGCTGGAAGGGTCTTTCATTTCTAAAAAAAATAAATGAATCACATAATGGAGTTAGTTGTTTAGATTATTATATACATATATATCTAATACTATTATAAAAGTGTGTTGTCATGTTAAAATAATTTATAAACTTACTAATTAGACATATAAATAATTTAAATATGTTTCTTTATTGTAGTTATTAAAATTTAAATGTGTAACAATGGATTAGGATAAATGTCATTTTTTGAGTAGTGATTTCCTTTCCAACTGAAATTCTATGAAACATAGCACCAACCAAGTTATTTGGTCAATGAATAGTAATTTTCACTCACCAAATGAACATGAAGTACATAGTTATTCATGCATAACTGAAAAGTATACAACTCACTCTCACAACCATACTTTACATTTCTAGTCACACTATTACATAATACTGGATCTTCCTAACAAAATCACGAAGAAATTATCACAATTTCTCTCTACTACATCAAGTTACATAAACTTGAAGCTCATCATAAAATCAAACATATCAGACAATCATAATGAATGGATCCACCTTTAAACTTACACCAACCAATTCTAGATTGATGGAAATGAAAGTAAACAGACACATTTATCTTTCTTTACTTCCTCTCTTTACTGTTTACCAGAGCAAACAATGAAATTGGCCAGGATTGCGGTGGCTAGTTGCAAAGGTCAGGAGGTGGAGGCCGTTGTTGATGGAGTTCGAAGGAGTCTAGGGAGTATAAGAGAGATTGAGAGGGGGAGAGAGAGAGAAAGAGATTACACTTTGAGAGATTGGAGCTTGATTGTTTGATTGGGAATGTGAATTGAGTTGTATAATGATTGGGATATGAATGGTTAGAGTTTAATTTGTAGTTAGTAGGGCTATTAAATTGATGATGATATTTAATTGGAAGTTACGATAAGAATTTGAAGCTATTGTATAGTAGGATATGTTGTTACATAGTATTATTATTACTACTACTACATAGTATTATTATATTGAGTTATTATTATATAATAATAGAGAAGGAGTTTAATTGAATTAATTTTTCTAATGTTAGTGATTGTAAATTGGAGGTGCATTTATTACATTTAATTTAATTGGTGGTTATGAGAAAGATTTGAAGGAGTATGCTTTATGTATGTATGTGTTTTATGTATTCATATATGTGTTTTTATGTATGCACATATGTGTTTTAGCATGCCTTGGAGGGTATTTTTGGAAGAAATGTTTTAACATGACAACACACTTTAATAATAGTACTAGTATAGTGCACGTGCTTTACACGTGGGCATACTTGTGAAATAATTAGTAATATCTTTTTTTATCAAAATGAAAATCAAAATTGTGTAGCTAATATTAATAAATGTGATATTTCGGTAGTTATTATTTTAATAAATCTTAAATACTTTTTTAGATGACACTTGGTTGTTGCTAGGAAGTTCAGACAAAAAGCCTAAACCTGATGCTGGTGATGCCCATTAATCCTCAAGTTCAATATTTTTAAATTAAAATTATAATGATAGCTACACTACTTCACTTATATTATTTCTCCATTACAAAAGAGAACTTTTAGTGTCCTACAGATACAAAGAGACATATGCATTATTGAAAGATGCACTTTATGCTATCAAAGATTTTAAAAAAAAGATAAATCTTTTATCTTTTGTGTCGTCAACAATATTAGTTTGACTTGAAGGGTTCATGCACCTTCCGATAAATACAATATTAATATGTTTAATTATGTAAAATTAAATTTTTTGTAGATTTTATTTGTAATTTGTTTAATATTATTTTAAAATATTTTTTGAACTATTATTTTATATGTTATATTATTATTTATCAATTTATGTTTTTTATTTGTCGTAAAACAATCATATTATATAGTTTATATATGTGTATGTGTATATAACCATCAAATTTATATACACTCAATTTTATACAACTAACACATAAATTTAAAAATAATTGCAAAAGAAGAAAACAAACGAGGGAAGAATCTTGAATTGAGTAACTTATGCTTTGATTTTCATAATAAAAAACTTATGCATTAAAATTCCTAATCAAATATTTATGCATTGAATTAATATTAGTGGATGAGGGATAAGAGATCATTAATTAAGTGAATTGAGGAATTATCAAACATAGGAATTATAAATATTAAGAGGGGCAAAATAGGAAGCCAAAAGTTTTGACACCCATATTCTCTTTTATAAGTAGTATAGATTATTGGCAAAACAGTTCTTAGCAGCCCCTTTTCTAGGATTTCTAATCGAATAAAACAGGCCCTAACTAGAGGTTCGCTTGATCAGACGGCAACAAAAAAATGCATAATTCTAATAATTAAAATGAAATAAAAAAGAAAAAGGATTTTCTCTAATGGGTTCCCATTGGCACCCATTAAGAGATGAGAGAGAAAGAAGTGAGAGATAACGAGACAAATTAATGCAAATTGGAAAGTCTTTTTGCTATTCATTTCTCTTTATCTCTTTCATTTCTTGATAAGTGCCCATTAACACCCATTAGAAAAACCAAAGGGGAAAAAATATATGAGTAGCCTATTTTTCAAACTTTGGATGTGAACTCCAATAAAGGAAAAGCATGAATAAGGTATTGGATATATAACAAGAATAGTTACAAAAGGCAACAAAAATATAAGAATCTAACAAAAATGCAATACATCATAATATCCAACGTATTATTCGATATACGAATCTGGAAACTCTAATTACGGGAACTTAGAATTAGAGGGGAAAAAGAAAATATCTCAACTTGATCCTTCACCCCCCTGAATAAATTCTAATGCAGTCACCACATCACTCATATTAGGCCTCTGCTTACGATCGTATGACAAACAAAGTCCTGCAATTTGAGCAACCTTTAATGCTTCATTTTGTGAATATTGCCCATATATCCTCTTATCCATAACAATATTCAAAAAATGCAACTTATTATTAAAATAAGGCATTGCCCATTTCACCAATTCATGTTCCGCCCTTGGCTTGCTACAATCTAGGGCACGTCGCCCCGATAATATCTCTAGAAGGACGACACCGAATCCATACACATCACTCTTTGCTGTCAATTTACCTACATGTAAAATTGTATATTAATGAATACTGGGCATGAAGTGTCACATCATTTACTAATATGGGGATGTCAAAATACAAATGAGTAGATAAATTACTAGCAGAATAAGTTACACAACTAGTTTATCTCTTGATAGCTCATTTGATTAAATTAAAAATCAGAATATATATTGAGTTTTAGCGGAAATACATGTGTTCATGTACATAGGATCTACGTATCCGTATGTCCCGAAAACTCTAGAGAGCGAGAGGTGTGTCTTATCATTGTTTGGACCTTCTATAACCAATCCGAAGTCAGAAAGCTTAGTGTTGAAATCCTGTAAATACATGATCAAACAAAAGAAACAAGAAGAAAATGGGTTAATTGCAAATATGCTCATGTATTATATACTGATAACAACTTGTTATCCGTTATCTTTGATATTTGTGGATCTTGTGGTCGACTGATATTGTGAATGTCAGTTAGTTGGAGCTATCATGTGCAAGGTATATATTTACTATATCCCCCAAAAATTTTGCTCGTTTTGAGACAACACTAAAAACTTTTGAAAATGTCATCTAACGCCAAAAATTTGTGGTAGATTAGAAGGTTTCTGACAAATCTGGGTAAATTATCTCTACTCAAATAACACGTACCACATCAAGTAGAATGTTAGATGTCTTAAAATCGCGGTGTATAATTTTAATATCAGGCTGATGCAAATAAGCAAGTCCTCTTGCAGCACCAAGAGCAATATTCAACCGACGGCTCCATGAAAGCGGTTGGGTGTTCGGATCATCTACATCACCAAGAAAAAACAAAACATTACAATCAATAAATCACATTAGGTAGGGAAAATTAGGGTCAATTGCACATAAACCCCTTTTGGCTGTTGTTCTAAACTTACTACCCTCGTAGTTTCATTTTTGAACACAGACTCTCAAGTGAATTATTTTCTCTCATCTACCCCAAATAGACTCACTAAAGTCATCCATGTGTAACAATATCCGCCGAAATTTCGCTCAAGTTAAAAAAAGGGCCTACGTGCAATTAGTCTAAAATATAATAGAAAAGAACATACCATCATAAAGATGATCTTCTAAGCTCCCTCGAGGCATGTACTCATATACTAGAAGCCTTTGATCATTCTCTGAACAGTATCCAATAAGCTTTACAAGATTGGGATGATTCACTTTGCCTAAGTACTTCACTTCTGCCTACAAATTCAAACACATTTCAGTTTATAACATTGAAGAAGGTGACACTATATGCATAGAAAATGACAAAATGAGATTCTTGTCATGCATTAACATTTAGATACGTCTCACCATTATATTATGTTCGTACTCTGCAAAATTAATATATCAAGTAGTTTCGGCTCATATCTACAGGACTTAAACATATCCAAATTTATCATCATATGCATTTAAAGTTATTTGGAACATGATGAATAATGTCAATCATAAACTTATGTTATAGGTTATCCATATATCAATTAGGTGTTTTTTGACAAGCTTCCGCTGCAGAATTGAGAGCTTGTGATATTTTTCTCTAATAAAAATAGTTATGCTATCTCAATTTATCAAAAAGAATATTAAACGGAAAACCATGCATTTAACGATAACTATCGTGAATAATAAGTAAGATGATTAATTAATTAGACGATGCTAACCTCCCATTGTTTATAACCCTGAAAGCCTTCTTGTCTAAGCATCTTAATTGCGACAGCCATACCGGATCCGGGTCTAACGGGTCCCAGTGAGTGTTCATGGACCCAGCCCATATAGACCGGGCCGAATCCACCCTCTCCTAATTCGTGGTCTTTGTGAAAACCCCCGGTGGCAATTTTAAGCTCGTTAAAGCTGTAGCTTTTCAAACGTGGTCGTGGGATGATCTCTTCCCCGTCCTTGGCTTCATTCTCTGCTGGTGAAGGTTGTCCTTTAGTATCTGCATCCAAACAACATCTTAATATTTTCAAATATAAATTTTCAGAGTGAATAGAGACTGGTGTGTTGCTTAGTGATTTTCAAATATAAAATTTTTAAGGGACCCACCAGACACTGTTAACTTAGATTTTAGAGTCAACGGGGATTGGTGTCTCCCTCCTCTAAGGTCTCGAAGGGCAAATTTTTTAACGTGACATACGTTCTGGTTTCTACATTTTCAGATCATACATGCATGTATCATGAGTAACGGTCTGAATATGTATCGCATCTGTAACACACCAGTCAACAACACAAAACTAATACAAATGCGGTTCACGAATCATTAAACGCTCACCGTGTACATCAACGGTAGGCCACGGGTTCTTCTCTTCGGCCACGAGCTCCGTCTCAGCGTGAGATCTTAAGCAGTTTCCCATTTAGAGAAAACACAAAAATTTGGAAACGTGAGACTGATTAGGTTAAGGGATCCTTTTAGGCTTTTAGTTTGTAACTACTAAAACTAGTAGTTTCCGAATAGAATGCTTGAGATGCCGTTAGTTTGTTTTGATTGGGATATTATTTAAAACCACGCGAAGTGCTTCTGGATATTGTTACGGCATAGGATAAGTTTGAGGATGCTGGATTTGTTTGAAGTTAGGTAAGTTCTTCAAAGAAGTATTTATTAGAAAACATTACTCAAGGTTTTTACATAACTTAAGGGGGTGTTTGGCAATCTGAAAGTGAATTTAAAATATGTAAGTTACTTTTTTTTTCAAATGACTTTTACATCCATGTCAGCACGCAAGTGAAATACAGCGTTTGTTTGAAAAATTAAATTATTATCGAAAGTGCAATGTGAAGTTGACGTGGCAAAATAAGGTTAATTAGAAAATATAATTATAATTATTTAATTAAATTAGTTACTTTTTTGTCACTTTCATGTGACTTCGCCACTTTTTTAGGGGAAGTCAAAATTACATTAAATCTTATGTGACAACTTTCTTACATCTCACTTTCATAACCACTTACATGAAAACAAACACCTTAATTGTTAAATGAAAGTAACTTTCTCACTTTCATCTTTCACTTGCATGCAAACAAACACCCCCTAAGTGTTTGATGCTTTCAAAATTGAAATACGCATTAGGAAAGATTAGTGGCTAATTTTTTTTAAGCTATTCTGGATTAGATTTGTTGTAGTTTTACATTCTATTTTTTTTTCGAAGGGTTATAAATGCCCAAAGTTTACTCCACCTTTAACTTTGGTGCTTTTGGAATTGGTTTTGCCCAAAAAAAGGCCTAAACTTCAAAATAATTTAAGTTTATATAGCCCATGTTAAGTCATTTTCGGATATCAAAGTTTTTTTTTTGGGTGAAATTAGGGGCACTTTGACTTTGGGGGTATCAAACTTAAGAAGGGTCTTTCGACATTAGTCCTTTTAAACTTGAATATGTTAAAATTAAACCTTGAAATCGTTGAAATTACTATAGTTCTCTCAAATATTATAAGTTTGTTTCAAATTTGTCGCTTCATTGAAATATCCGCCCGCCCAACGTGCTAACCCTAGTAGCACATAGTGATGATTATTTATTATTTTACGCCACCAAATAGATCAGGGGAGGAATTGAGGATTCGGTAAAAGATGTAAACATGGTGAAAACTGATTTCATTGAAACGAACACGGTTAAAAAAAACGTACAACGGTCATCCCATGCCAACGTAAATTAAAAGGAATGTTCCCCCAAATCAAACAATGGCGAACTAGAGGTACTACTTTGAAACAACTCGTAGAAATTGAGGGACCTAATAGCAGTTACAATGATACGAGATGCTAGTTTCAGAATATTAAAGATTTTAGTGCGTAATATCTCATGCACACACACACACACGCACATGCTGAAGTTAAAAATGGTGAAAGCTTTGAGGGTGATCTCCACAAAGTGTTCTGAGATCTTATCTGGAGAATCCTTGTATACATCAATCAGCAAACATCCAATTTAATCAGCAGAACGCGTAAACTTCCTACTAACACAATTTCAGTGAGCTAGATTTTTGCCATGTTTGAGGATGATCTCCACAAAGTGGGCAAGAGCTTATAAATACTTGCTAATAACAGGCATCTGTCCACATATCAAGAATCATGGGTCGCTTGTGAACCTGAAGATTATGTATACAAGTCATAGGCTAGCGGGAAACGACATGATATCGACATAAACTAAGTTCTTCGGACGAAGTTCTTAACCAGAATTAAACTAATGATTTCAAACCTAAGGTATTCGTCCTAATTCTGCAGAAATCAAAAGTAACAGAAAAACCTTCGATAGAAGAATTTCACACGCGAATAGCATGTTTACAGAAAAACACCCTTATTAATACTTGCAGCCTGTTTCTGTACGCTTTAACTCATAGTTTCAGGCGAAATACTTCAGTATGTAACTTCAAAATGAAAAACTGCAGAATTAAAGACCACACGACGATTTTACAAAAACTTTCTAAACAGACCATCGCTTAAGCAGACTTCACTGTGGCAGCATTGATGATGTCCACAAATTCAGGCTGAAGCAAAACAAACACAATAGAGTGAGGCAAAAAGAAATTGTTAAGGTCTCTAAATATTAAAGCAGAAGAAATGTAGTTCAATCGTTTCTTTTTTGCTCCTCAGTGGTAACAGGAAAACTCGAGGTGAGAGACTATTTATAACTGACCCAAAAGTAATTAAGATATAACAGCTTGCTAGACGTTTGGTATCGGCATTCAAGAGAAGATTATAAGTAAGTAAATTTAAAAATTAACAATAAATACCTTCAATGAAGCCCCACCAACAAGAAATCCATCAACATCAGCCTGGCCTGCTAGTTCCTTGCAGTTTGCACCATTTACAGAACCTGCATCGCAATGCGTCAATATCGCGCAAATGCTTCAGAGGCATAACACACACTTAGTGAACGAATATCCTCAAATAACTATGTAAGGGATTAGAAAGACATCTGTATTGATGTGAGTAAAACCTGTGTGTAGGGATCTACATACCTCCATATATGATCCTACAAGATTCTGCAACTTCAGCACTCACATTCTTGTGAAGCCATTTCCTCAGACCATCATGAACCTGACAAAAGTTTCAATAAGTTAGAGCTAAATAAAGAATTCATAGCAACAAAAAAGATTAGCAACTAACTGGACATAAAAGCACCTTTACAAAAGTAATGTACAATATGGACAATCATTCGATGCATCATTTAGATACCTAGTATGAACAAATAAACCAGGAGTGAAATATACTAAGGTTATTAATGAAAATTAATTCTGATTTTTCTGTACGAGAAAGATAAAGCCAAACTTGCTATAACTGGGTTAATATAATCGAAATTAATTGATCCATAAATGGCAAAGAAAATTCAAAGAAAACACATACATACATATATCCATGAACATAAGATAATAGCTTTATGAAGCTTTGACAAGATTTATCATTATCATTTTTACAATAATAACATATTGTGATATTTAGGGAAGAAGAAAACATGTACAGGTCTACACTCCGGTAGAATGTAGAAACTGTTTTAAGGGTGGGTCAGGAGGAGAATGGGAGAGAAGGGGAAGAGTGGGATATGAAGCTTTCAAAACATAAATTCTGAATGGAGTTCAACAAAGGGATTAGTTAACTTAAAGTAACTCAAAAGGATTGCCCTTGAACATACTCAAAAAGAATGTCATTGAGCAATGATGGGATGTGCATTATTGTTATTAATACCACTGAGCTCATTTTACATCGGCTGAAAATGTAAGTAGGTAAAGAAAGATGACATGCATTATAGCTATAGCCTGAGAAAAGGTATTTTAATACACATTAGTTCTGACCTATAGATAGATGAAATGACATTATAGAAAGCTATTATTTTCATTTTGAAATAATACATTTTAATAAAATGAAATCTTGCATTCGAAGCCATTACAAGCATGCATTTAACGGATAGCATGCTCATCTGAGTAAGGAACTTGACCGTATAGCAGGAGTTAGATGTAACAATGGCTAAGCCTGATACTATGAACAAGGTGTGAGCATACAACTTGTCAAGCATAATCTTGCAGAATTGTCGGCTCTTGTTGGCACAATACCTTTGTATATTCAGCAAAATATTAATAAGTTTGAAGAGAACAATAAGCAAGCAAGTACAATTTCCTGTAGGACTTACTTCCTGGGCCTGAGCCGGGGTTGCGACCTTGCCAGTTCCAATAGCCCAAACTGGCTCATAAGCAACTACAACATTCTTCCAGTCTGATATCCGAGCTGTGAAAGAATTTAGTGAACAACACTTTAGTCAGGAAAGAAGTATAGTTAACAAGTCTGTGATATAGATGAATACATATACGACTGTGACTGGATTTTACTTCCGTACAGGGGGGATACTTCAACAGAACAAACAAATTAAGGTTATAAAAATCAGAAAAGATGAGTAAAAACATCAAAATTTTGAAATAATCTGTATATAACAATGGGCTTTATATTTAATATCTTGATTTTAAAAGTCTCGTCTATTTTACTTTCATTTTTGCTTCATTTGTAACTTCAATAGACACCTCATCGAACTGGCTAATATCAGCAGTTAGAAATCTAAATTTAAAATGGATTTCAACTGCAGATTTAAAAATATCTGCTTCTGTGATGATCATTGTTTATTTGTGTTGTTTATTTATGTAGTGAAAAAGCTTATGCTGAAGAGCTTGAACTGCAGGTCTAAACTGGTTAGCAGAAGTTACATGGTGACTGAAATAAGAACCAAAAATGGAATAGCAGCAAGGAGAGGCCGTAAATGACAGAAAACAATATTACCAGCAATGGCTTTAGTTTGTGCAGCAACAACATCCATAGTTGATCCTGCTTCTCGCTGTTCCAGAGTCTCACCAACACATGCAATTACCTTCAGACCTTGAGAGAGTGCATATGCAACTTTATCACCAACAAACTGCAGTAGAAATCACAGAAGGGAAACAAAAGACAATGAATATAAGACAACTGTGAAAAGATAATCAGCCCTTTTTCATTAGATAAATAACTAAACTTTTATGACAATTAATAGTTTATAGTTTCTACAGCAAGTGCTTGGTCTGACCTATTACCCACATAAAAATTCGAAAATGTGGGAAATTGGTGAAGAATGAGGCAATTGCTGTCAAAACTTGCGTTTCTGGTAGTAATGTCAGCTAAGTAGTGCTACTTTGCGCAACTATAATGGTAGCGCTTTGTAGTTAGTAGTAACAAAGTATTGGAAAAAGGTGAAAAATATATGCACCTAGGTAGAACTCAAAGACAAAGGTAGAAGTAACAAGCAAAGTAGATATAGATATTACAATTGCTAAAAAGAAGTATTAAATAAAAATCAAGCAATAGCTATGCACAACTTTTCTAAGAGTTAAAAGAGTCTGGTTAACAGGTAACATGTTCAATCCAGATAAATAATTAACTGTTTTTTTATGAATTAAAAATAGAACACTAGCATTAAATATACAGAGCTTGCTTCCGCTAAGGCTAGGCAATTGAGCTATTCCTCTACTACTGGTCATAGGGTGAAAAGCAATACTCTCACGTTAGAGTGGGGTGCACCAAATAATTTACAAGGAGTTTGTTACATAACAACGTATGGTCTATAACAAAACAGCATGTGACTTATTGCACATAAATAGCATCTGGTTTGCGCTAATAGGAGTTTAAACAAAGAAGTTATAGTATCTTCACGACTATTTCTTTCTTTCAGTATATATGGATTTGAATATTGATGTTCAAAGTCAAAAAGAGTTCATAGCGAACCTTCAACACACTTAAGTAAGTCATATAGCTAAGTCGTATAGCGAATCATACTATTTAGATTCTAACATCAAGAGGGCTTTACAAGTCTTCCAGGCTACAGGTGTATTGTACAGTTTCTACTTTTTACTCTCCATATGAAATATACAGGTTGCGAAATTACCTCATTTGATTCAGCCAACAGAGCTCTTCTTTCAGAATGACCAAGAATAACCCAAGGAACTCCCAAATTGACAAGCATTTCAGCGCTATATGGAAAAAATGTATCAGACTCGGGAAAAAAAGTTAGCCTTTTGGAATCCTATTAACAAATGAAACTACTCTCAAATGAAAACATTAAGGCCAGATTAGCAGAACGGCTCAAGAAAAGTACCAAAATCACATAAATGATCAAAACAATGGAAAAAAATTCATGATAACATGCTCAAGCAACAACAAAGAGTGAAAGTATTTCAGTTTTAAATTTGTAAGATGTTTGAACTGATAACAAAAAGGGATATTGAACCAAATTGAGAAGGAAAAAAAAAGTCAAGGATTGTTCTACTACCCAAGATTCCATGAATACCGCAGTGATAAGGATTGACAAAAAGGGACATAGTCAGATATTATAACCACAACACTGAATATGATTCGATATATACTCAATCGTGGTAAGATTATTTTTGGGATGAAGTGAGAAAAGTAGAGATCCGGCCCAATTAAAAACATGTTTTAGAAAATAGGAAAGCATGATACATAACTACCTTAAATAACAATGTTATGAAAGTACACGCTTAAAAAAAATTCTTTTAGAAAAAAGGAAAGCATGATACATAACTAGCATGTAGAATGAAACACGTACCATCATATTGACTGTTTTTTATTTTTTTATTTTTATTTTTATTTTTTTATTTTTCTTTTTCTTTTTTGTTTTATTTTTATATTTTTATATTTTTATTTTTTATTTGGCTGAATAAGCTCTTACCTGACCTCACCGGTGTAAGCACCACCTTTCTTCACCCAGCAATTTTGTGCAGCGACATAAAAATCAGAGCGCAGGGAATCCTTCACCAACGGAAGAAAGACAAATGGAGGGCTCACAACAACCTCTGCAAGAGAAATGAACATGCAAGGGAAATGATTAAGTGGTATTAATTAAAAAATTTGATGTGTTAATGACAACAATCAGAATTAGTAATGTATCTTTATCCACACGTAACTCATGTTAATATACAGTTGCATATAAATGGTGGATGCCAGAAATTGAAAATGTTGTGCAAGATATAAGATGCTAAGCTCCTCAACTAACTGCACCAAGTATTCCACTGTCTATAAACACAGGTCAATGGCAAACTGATTATAAACAAAACGCCCTGTATTCGATATGATCTTAAAATCTAATTGAACCTGGAGTATAATCTAGCTGGATGATCGCAGATATATAAAAGCAAGATCTAAAGTCTCCATAAATTCAGTGACTGTTAAACTCTGCAGGAGAAGATAATTGACTTTTAATTAAAGAAAAAACTGAAAATTGCACCATCATTTTAATACCACAACAGCAAAGCCATTCTGCCAAATTTTGGGGTCAGCTACCTAAATCTTGGTCTTCTATTAAGTTTCATTATGGATCTTCTCCGCTTAAGTTAACTACTGTTATATCATTCTTAATTACTTCCAACCAAGTTCTTTTAGATCTATATAAAGTTCTCTTCACCCAATTACCTATAACGTTATCATTTCACCAAGCTGGTGCATTATTTAGTGGTGTCCTTTTTACCTGAACAACCCATCCCTTCAAAAAATTATCCTAAATCAGAAATCTACATTTGAAACGATATCACAGTCAAAATGGGCAGCTCAAAAACATCAGCATGGAAATAGTTTGAATGCATGGGGAAAAAATTATGACTTTCAATTACGCGCCAATATTTAAGACTTTAATGACAAATAATACAGAGAGTTAG
>BQKN01000478.1:0-14425 GCA_022839385.1 Asparagus kiusianus | reverse complement strand
GGGGGGAGTTTGAGGCCTACCAACAACATCCTGCGAGGGGACCTTGGCATCGTTCAGCGTCTTCACAATTTTCTTCACCTCTTCAGCTGTTCCATTCTATGATCATAAGGAAGCAATTTTGGTAAGAAAATTAATAAAAATGGTCAGATCTAGAAACTAATATCGGCCAATAAAAATGAAGAGAGGGCCAATCTGTTAAATGACTCATGCTTATGTTTCAGATATCAAGAAACTAGAGATTCATCACTTTAAGCTCGATTAAGTTGATTTGAACCTAAAACCATAAGAAATCGAATTTTATAACAGAATTCATAGAAATGGTTAGATTTAGAGAGTGATCGCTTTAACATCGGTTACGTCTATTTGAGCTTAGGATCGTTCGGAATCGAATTCGTTGAATAACGAAAATACATCAGAAAATGATCGGATCTAGAAACTAGTTTCGGGTAATTAGAGGTTGAAGAGAGGGATTACGCATTTCCAGTTGCCGCCGACGAAGAATTTTCTGCCCATGATCGGAATTAGATCGGAGGAATAAGAGAGAGTAAGCTTCGCCAAGATCCGTCCTTTTTTTTTGGTTTGGCTAGTAACGCAGGCTCGAGATGGGGCTGGACATATAAAGGAGCAAGAGAAACTGATAATGCTCAGTTACCATTATACCCCTGCTTACGCTGCAAGATTCTTAAAAAGTCGAGAATAGAGTTTTGGATCTGCTGAGAAAATACAAACAGCGCACAGGGAATGGGCGATGAATGTGTAAAACCTTTGAAGTGGGACCCATTCAATGTGGTGGGGCCAGAGATGCGAAACAATATACATATATCCGCGTGGTTCCTAGATATCCATATCTAATAATAAGATATGGTTATGAATACGCATGTAAAGCGAAATATTCGGATATCTAAAATATCATAACATATGTTTGGCAGTAAAATATAGCATAAAATATTAGTAATTTTTTTTTTAATATTATCTTGTTTTCTCATATATGTTTTGCATCCATATGTATATTCACATATACATCTGCATGAATATACATATTTGCATTTACTTTTTCGTTAATAAAAATATAAATTTTTCTTATTTAGATGTATTCACCTTTGAATTCGTATCCGTGATCAGTAAGCTGAATGCAAAATATAACAGGCATCATATTACCCGTACCGTTTGCACCCCTTAGGTGGAGCCGGCCGCTGATGCTAATCTCGCGTCGTGACGATTCTTGGCTCTCAAATGAAATACCCTCTTGTGAGTATAAAATTGTATAAATGTCAGGGACGTTTGCGTTGTGCTGCTCACGCGCGCTTTGTGATGGACGATGACGAATATCACACAGACTTTCCTTTTCACATTCTCAAAGCACTTAAAATAAAAAAAAATCAAAAATCATCAAATAATAAACAGCATGAAATTTGGCATGCCTTCAGAAAAGTGATAAAAGAGTTCAAGATATTTGGATCTCCATTTTAAGTGATCGAATATTCCTTGATATTTTTCGAGTGGTGTTAGTCTAGAAAATACTGTCTTCGTTGCAATTACCTTTTTCACCTTTAATAATGAGATGCTTTAGGATGGGCCGGCCAGTTCACGGTTGTCTTGAGACGTCAAGGGTCCTTGTCCCTGTCGCTATCATTATCTCTGAAACATAAAAAAAAGGGTGAGTTTCTTCTTATAGCCAAGCCCACCATATCAGAAATCTAAGGCCCACAAAGACTTGGGCCCACACTTCCGCTGATACAAAAACAAAAATATGCTTCCACCAAAAAAATAAAAAAGGGAAACAAATTCCACCGAACAAAATTAATGAAAATATGCTCGTTATGAAATGCTTTTGTCCATCTTTTGGTTGTAGTTCTACTTCATGGAAAAAAAAAAGGTTTATTTCCACAAAATAATTTTATCGCTTTATTTTTTGGGAAACTTTCATGAAAACCCCAGACCTTTGGAGCATTTCCCATGAAACCCTTCTCCAACTTTATTTAACTAAACCCCTGAACTTTGGGATGTCCCAAATAACTCCCGTAAAATTTAACTTTTCCCAACATACCCCCTAACATCACTGTTAAATTAAAATATTAATATACCCTTAACGAAAGTATATCCCTAATCCAAATATCCTTCACCGAAAATAAGCCTATATATGGGGGCTCCGTTGTTGGTGAGGCGTACTTCAGTCGGTTGCGGTCACGTGCTTGGCACACGAGAGATCAAAACAATGCTCTCGGCACATGGGAGGTTAAAACAATGTTAACTTCTGAGGCGTAAACGAGGTTTAGTAGAATAAAAACAAATTTCAAGGGACCCAAGCTCCGTGGGGTTTTGTGAATTTTTTTTTTTTTTCTAATTTGTTTTCCTTAATCATGTCATTTTGACACTCTTATAACTCACGCATTCAAATAATCGGGATTACAATACATATCATGGACAAAGAATTTTTTTTACAATATAATACATATTATTACAAAATAAAGATGGCTGTAAACATAAAGGGCCAAAAAATATTTTAAAATATCATATAAATGAAAATTGTTGTGTATTTTAAAAATCTAGATTACAATACATAGCATGGACGACAGTGCTATAATACAAGTATTCGCCTTTATTTGTCAACATGTTTCCTTCTTACTTTCGCGAGGAAAAGAGGGTCTTAGCTCATATTACTGACTTGTGTTTATTGTTCTGACGATCTACACTTCCGATGATAGCTGAATTGACTCGTATATATCTCCTCATGAAAGTTCATATACACGGCATCTCCCTGTTCCCGCGCATACAGTACACTCATCTGCATCACCAGCTACATGGCTTAGGCATTGCTTAATTCTATCATTCATCACATCCTGCACAAAACACACATCTTCAGTTTCAGATATTTATTTCCCTTATGAAATACATCCATGAAACTTTGTAGTTTCACTATTCTCATTCCGATCTACTTATGATGGAAAATCCTACACATGGCCCTATATAAAAAAAATCAATTAGGGAGGAAGGAGATTGCGGAAAGTGTCCCAATATATTCTAGAGTTGGTAATTGCACTAATATAATATTCTTACTGCAGTCATACTGTAAATAGATTGCATTAATTTTCTATAGCGAGCCCTCTACAAATCTCACCCCCCCCCCCCCCTCCCCTCCTCTTTCTCTCTTCCTTCTACTGTCAAAATACTTTTCTTTGTAGATGTAGGCATCAATGCAATGAGCATGCGCGAACAATTATGGTCATAAGTATCTAAATCAGGAAATATGAGATCTTACCACCATAAGCTCATGAAGACCAAGTGGTGCTGTGATGATATAAGATATACCCGAATGGTCCCTAGCCGCCTCAGCTGCCAGTGAAGGGATATCCTGTGAAAAATGCAATGAACTATAATAGATGCTTTCTTTAATGGTTTGGGAATGTAATTAAGGCTTAATTGCAAATACACCTTTACTACGAGGTGGGTAGACATTTATGCCCCTGAACTTTTTACTAGCACTGACACACTATGAAACTCAAAAAATGGGCAATTTAGTCATTTTTCCAATTAAACTGAGGGCAAAGGTAACTATCGTCATGTTATTCTCAACCTCTCTTGTAAAAGAGTGTTGTTTGGAACTCAGAGGGTGTAACTGCTAACAAAGTGGTTCAGGGGGTTTAAGTGGCTACAGCCTCATAACACAACGGATGTATCTACAGCTAGCCCTATAATTAAAGATCATAAGTTGCTAATTGACTGCAGCAACATCCACTATCAAGCCAACTGCTAGCACAATCATGAATGAGCAAACCTTGTGCCAGTGCCGACCTGGAAAGAGAAAGAATGGACTGACAATGACCCGATTAGCTCCTTGCTCAACACAGAGTCTGAATGCATCTCGGATTGACGGCTCAGCCAATTCCTAGAATTTTGGGGGGAAGGTAATGTGTTAATCTTTCAGGAAAAAAATATGAGATCGACTTTTTAACAGCCCACTCCCATATTTGACATGTTATATTATTATAGTTCAAACGTACTGCAAGAATAAACACAACTTAGTAAGCTTTCTTCCATATCTTATTATCTTGATTAAATAAATTGGAAATTTAAGTATTTGCATCATGCATCATTGATTTATTAATAATTCTAACACTGGTTCAAAAGATTTTTTTTTTTAACTTGGATTTTTTTGCATATATAAATCATGCGTATTTGCAAAACTAGTCCCAAGACCTCAGTACTTGCAAAACTATCCCCAAATCAATTTGGGAGGGGGAGAAACCCCACAAATCAACAAACAATCAACTTTGGTAGCCTGATGTGTAATTGCATTGTAAAAACATCAACGAAATAGCCCATATCCAACAAAGTTGATGATTTGTTGATTTGACGGTACTTTTTTTCCAAAGTTGATGCTTTGGGGGTAGTTTTGCAAATACCAATATTTGAGGGGTAGATTTGCAAATATGCATGATTCAAGGGGTATATATAAAAAAACCCAAAAAGTTTAACACCATATAAACATATTTACGGATCTATAGACAGAGTGACAACAGTCCATCGTTCTAAGGTAACAAAATGATAAAAGGATGGAATGTTACCATGTGAGCAGGCTCCACTATATGGTACCCAGTTCGACCTTTAAACATTGCCACAAACTCATCTGCAATTCAAAAAAATACAAAAGTTTAGCGATATACTGCTTCTGCCTTTTATACTCAACAAAAAGAAAGGATAATCATAAATCACTGATCTCTTTACTTAGCATTAGGTTGGATTCTTGACGCCTGGATCCATGGTCCACAATTATCACCGCATCTTTCTCTCTCAAAGTACTAGTAGTCTCCTTTGACTCAATCACTCTTTCCTTTTCGACACTCATAGCAGATTTTATACAATAACTTGTACTGCTCTTTGTTGCAATTATTGGCAACTTCACAGGGTCAAGTGAGAACAAACTATAAGGCTGTGTCGCAACTTTCCTGCAGAGTCAAATGGAGGAGTTATATGAGAGCTGAATAAGAGAAAGATAATTTGCACAGTATGAAGAACTAACCCAGATACCTAGAGGGGAAATTATGTAAGAAAATCATTGTTGGTCGAACAAAAATCAAACAAATAAAATAAAGAGAAAAAACCCCTTCAGTTCTCCCTGCACTGTGTGGGTTTCTGTTAGCGTTCGTACTCAAGTATAAGACGAGTAAATGAAAATACGATTAAGCAATGAGTGAGAGAACGCGTTTTTAACTTCGTTCAACAAAACAGAAACAAGATCCAGACTGCTGTACAGCAATGGGAGCATATATAGTGGAACATATTCGCTATTTAGTTATTTTATGGAATCAACCTCAACCATTACCTGCTTGGATATCCAAATTCCAACTCCAAAGGTCGAAACTTTTTTTTCTATGAGGCAGAGAGTTAATCCAGGCTTGACCCAGGTCAATAGTTAATCTCTCCCATCCTCCACACCTATAATTAAAATTTTTGACAAATTGCTTTTCTTAGGTAATATAACAATAAAGTATAATTTTTATACAAAAATCTTGGATTAGGGTTTGCAGGCCTCCTTTCTAATTACCATGAGACTCCCAACTCATGCAGTTCAAATTTTGATGGATGTAACACCCTATTTTTCTTAAAAGGAAAAGGACGAGATCAAGAGACCTCAGCACAAAGGACGAGATCAAGAGACCTCAGCACAAAATCATCTCCTTATAATACAAAATGAGAAAGGATACGAAAACAAGTTATATTATATTTACTAGTAACAGTTCACCAAATATATAATGAAGAATAATTGACGATGTATTTTATTGATTACCATTATCTCTGTTGTATACCGAGGTCATAAGAACTGTGACATTTATCCTTATTTTTTCCCTCCCAAATTTTCTCAACGAAAGCAACAAAAAAGAGAAAATTGCTCCCTTTACACTTGTTGACTCTCTTTACCTTCCCTACTAATCAGAGCGACAACAAGAATGAAGGTCAGGCCCGACGACGATAATCGATTCACTATAATTTAACACATGAAGAAAAAATTATGAGCAGTTTCATCCCTTCTCTTACACAAAAAATTAGACTCTCCTTATTGACATTCTTCTTTCAGAGGATACCATAAGAAACCTTTTCCTAATTATCAAACAGCATGTGAATTTCAACCTTAGAAGAAGCTATACGCTTCTACATTGCACCAATGCTAGAGTGTTTACATCTCCAAAGAGCATAAAATGGCGGAAGAATCTGACAGAGAATTTTCCACACATTCCATTTCCATTTTGCTCTCTCTATTATCATCTAGAGCTATAGGAATTGGAAGATTTAGTAAAGTGTTCAATTCTAATCGGAAGCTCACTTTTATTCAAAAATCCAAATCCAGGACGCTAGACATATGATCCTCCATTTTCCTTTGTCACATTTTCCCCTCCGAGATCTACTTCGAAAGTTTGAAACAAAAAGTGTAAAGATAAATGCTTTGTTCTTGCTTCCCACAATTACCAATTTGTTCTTCTTCTGTCCCCAACTCAGAGACAACCAGTTCATGTCCTTCAAAACTTTCCCCTTTCTATTCAATTTTAACATTACAATTTCGGCCCTAACAACCATAAATGCGTGCAGTCCTACCTACGAATCGATCGATTTCTAGAAATTCCAAGAATAATAAAAGCTCAAACATGAGTGAGATTCAATCCGAGGGGAATTTTGTAGCTAAAGATCATATTTTGATGAACATAAACACTGATTCTACTAAAATAGGCAAAAGTTTTCTCTCAAAAAAAAATAGGCAAAAGTTAGGGTTTTATGAGAGAACAAAACCTTAGCTTGAGAATGGTGAGGTTCCTCGATGAATACTTTTCCGATTGTCGGACGATTCGACCGCCGCCGCTCGCCGGAGTCCACGGCGGTCGCACCGCCGCCGTCGTCATATCTCGAGAATTTTTTTTGACTGCAAGTTATGGATGGAGATAGAATGTGTTTAGGTGGGCCGGGTCATTTTTCAAGCAAGAGGACGGTATTGGGCTTGATAACCTTTGGACGGGCATTTGTTATACAGCGGCGTTTAACTGAAATTTCTCGGAGTGCTAATATTCTACTTTTGCTTTTGAATACAGCTAGATTAAGATATATTATATATGAAATCCTAATCAAAATTTACCAATGGTTTTACAATTTAAATCTAACTAATGTTTTAGCCGGTGCTAAGCATGGTCTTACCGCAGTTCATCTATATTTCGTTGTGTTTCAATCACTCTCATCCGAATATAATTTTTAACATCTAGCAACTTAACCACCTTCGAAACATGTGAACGTCACTCTCACTCACCCCCCAATGAGGTTTGATAACATATATCCGTATGGAAATGATGATATTAAACAACTTACATAAAAGGTATAATTAAAATTAAGATCATTTAAACTAAATTTTTATAAAAAAATGAATAAAATGAAGATAATCAAAATATACTAAATGCAGCTTAAAAGAAATTAAGATATAAGACTATTTAATGTTCAAAAAACATTATTCACAAATGATGCATCATCAAAAAAGTTCTCAATCAATCAAAGAGTCATAAGATGTTATTAGCAAAATATAAAGAAGAGCTCTAATATTTGTAATTGTTTTTGCTCCGTCTTAATCCTCTTTTGGTTCTTTGTCAATTTCTACAAAATAAAAAATATGTTTATTTAGTAAATTTAACATTGAAAGTTATATATTGAAATTAATTAATATATAACCAACCTTATTTTATCCTTATTTTTCACTAGTTAGGTGTAGCATTGGGCGAAACATCTATTTTTTTTTATTTTTTATTTTTTGCCTTTGCTATTAGTGGTGGATATTGATGTGGATAAGTCTGGAGTTAATTTAACAAATTGATTATCAATGGTACTATCTTCATTCAATTCAATTGGTTTCTCATCCTGTGATAATAATACATTCATCTTAGTACAACATGTTAATGATTTAATTTTTAAAATAATAAAACTAATATTATATTTAGCAAACATCTTCTTCATCAAATTTTTGTCAATACTATTTCCAGGTGTCGATAAGTCTGGAGTATATTGAATTGATTGATTGTTATCACCGTTAACTAGCGTCATATCAAGTGATTTTCCATCATTTAATAAAAATAAATTTAGTATTACAACAACGAATACATTACAAACTATTGAGGAATATAATTTATTAATAAGATTATGAAAATGTTACCTTTTCGTCAATTAGTAATAACAGCCCATTGATTTTTTTTCATCAACCACGTCATCGTTAATGATTTTTAATAACCATGTAGTCTTCAATGCATCTACTTATGTTAAACTATGTAACCTTAACATGGAAACACATGTTTCGACCTATTAATCTCTTGATTGTAAGCGAAACCTCCTTGTTGTATGCATCATGTTTAAGCAAATACATATTAGTTTTAAATTTCAACTATTAGATTAGAAACATATAAAAATTTAATATAATTTTGATATAAATTACCAAACCTAGCGAAGATGCTAATTCTGAAGGATCAATTTTCATCAAACGAAGAGAGTCGTGATGGAATATTACAAATATGGTGATGCATGTTCTATCCGTCACTTGTAAGGTAAGTTTATACCTAAAGTTAAATACATATTTGTATTATATATTGGTTATTCAATTTAGTTTTTATAAATTATAAATAATTTATATTTATAAAAATTATAATATCATGTTTACCTTTCTTCTAGATATTTGATTTCTTTTTTTATGACGATTGCAGTAAAGAACTCCATTAACCTCTTTCAACTTGTTATTGCAATCAGCATGAGAAGGATATAGACAACCGGACAGCTCCTCAATTTCCATGATTTGAGTGTTGCAAAAGAAATGTTTCTCCTAAAAATAGTATAGATAAACAATATATTCATCATCAATTGAATTATCAAACACCAACAACAGAATAATGTGCATGATAAATTAATTAAAATATTAATATTTTAAGTATATTTTGTAATAATAAGACAACTTTTATTATTGTATCATGTTTCTTATATTGATATAGTGTTAAAAACTATAATTGAATATATATAAAGTTTAGAAAATAATTCAATACAAAGATAAATTAAAATTCACTTACATCGCCGTCATTCAATTCCTTTACTTTGAAACTGCCATCAAACGTACCATCGTAAATTTCAAATTTGACTTGTGTGCTTAGTAATCTTGTTCTCATCTAAATATTTTGGTATTGAGTTGGCGCATCAATATAACTGAGAAAAAAGATAAGTAAAATAATTACTTATAATTCTTATAATTGTGAATAAATTTTATGAAAAGATAATTATATTATTTCACAAAAAGTTATAAAATACCCTTGAGTTTGAACAACATCCTTATTATCACTCAGATTTTTATAAAACTTTGTAGCATATGTTGACGAAAGGATTGTCAATCCTTTCACTGTGAAAAAAAATTAACAGATATAAAATATAATATTATGTATACTTTAAAATCATGCAAGTTTATAATTAGACATACAAATGTAAATTATCATATGTGTGTGTATTTATTTATTTATTTATTCATACCTTCATATCTAGAGTAAAACAAACCGGTCACAATAATAACCAATAAGCTTTGATCCTCCCGTTTTAAATTTTCCTCCAAAGCACACGCTAAATCTTCCCACAAAGTGATAGCTAAGGTATTGAACCTGATAAAAGAAAAAATATATTAAATATTTATGTTATAAAATATATTTATGTAAATTTCATATAAAAATAATAATAAAATCATAACTTACTCATTATCATGCATTATAAAGCTTATAAACAAATTGTTTTCCATTCATGTCCATGCTATCAATCGCATAAATTTCATCAACTATTCCAATCACATCTATATAAGAAAATAATTAAAATTTAGTATAATTTGACATATGACAATCTATGAGGAATATAAATTTAGTACATACATATAAGAATTTTTTTGATTCGATTCTTGATTCAATCTCTCCGCAAGGAAGAAATTTTGAATTTGTATTTTTCTATATCATCATCATCCTCCTCTAAAAACCTTGATGTTTGTACGATAATACAAATGTATAGAAACTGGAGTGCTTACTGGTTTGTACATCTTACTTGTAGTAACAATCTTTACGTTTGAGAAAATATGAAATTTTCCCTATTGTATTAATTTTCTCAGTCGTATTGCATCATTCGTATGGGAAAAACTATGTACATGAGTGTTCTGTTTAAATTTAAATAAAACAAGTTATAATTAAACTAATTTTTTATTATTTAAAATTAAAATTATCAGTATAAATAAAATTTTAAATGTACCTCGTTATCAAGGAGAATAAAGTCAATCCCAGAAGAGATTTTACTATTTGTGTTTTGTCCTTCTCATATTCGAGTGATTCTTCCTTTCAAGACAATATCATTTTCATCTACTCGAAGATCAATTAATGGCTTATATGATGCATTTTATTATTTTGTCCAGACACCCTGATAAAATATTCAAAATTTAATTTAATATGAATTCAATTATCAGTAAATATTTAATTTGTAAATTTAGAAACTAATTTATTTGGAAAAAAATATAATTGTAAAAATAATTTAGAAAGATTGAGAATATATTTTAATTGCTATTATATATATAATACTTTTAAAATATATATTAATTACTATAATAATTTAAAAAATGTTTTTCAATAATATATTATATTAAAAATCATTTAAACTTGTAGGTTTGTAATAAAATTTATTTAATTTTTTAATTAACTAAAAAATATATATTAAGAAAATTAATATATATTTTAAATATATTAATAGCCATAATATTTTTAAAAATCGAATATATATTTTCAAAATATTTAATTACTATAATATTGTAAAAATTGAAAATATAAGTTTAGAAATTTAAATTGCTATAATATTTTATAAATCCTACAAAATATATTCAATTCAAAAAATTTAATTGCTATAATATTATAAAAAGCCTATCTCAAAAATATTCATTACTATAGTATTTTACAAAACTAAAAAGTATATTTTTTAAACATTTCAGCTGGTGCCATGCGATAGGGTGCGCGGGATATCGGGGTTGTTCCTGGCTGCAACTCAATACAGAACTCAACCTCTCTCACAGAAGGTAGTCCAGGTATGTCCTGAAAGACATCCTGATACTCTAAAACAACTCTAGTCTCCAATAAATCAACACCCTGATCCTGTCGCATCACTTCCTCGATGTACGCTAAAAATAACTCCGTAAAACGGTTGCCCTAAGAGGTTGCTACAATCATCTCAGACCCATCGGATGCGCGCAAATTGACTGTCTTCGTAAAGCAGTCAATACTAACATGGTAGGAAGACAACCAATCCATACCAAGGATGACATCGAACTCGGACATATGCAATACTATCAAATAGACAACAAACTTCGACTCATCTAAACCGATAGTACACCTCCTACAAACGCTCTCCAGAAGCGATATCTCACCTAAAGGGGTGGAAACTGATAAAGGGGTGTCTAATGGCTGAGTTACGAGCTGAAGTCTAGACATAAAATCATACGAAATAAAGGAATGTGAAGCTCCCGAATCGAAGAGAATACGGGCGGGAAAAGAATTCACAAGGAACGTACCCTCCACTACTGCTCCGCTAGCCCCATGATCACGCGGTACTACCGCATATACTCTGCTTGTGGATGGAGTCTGCTCTATTGTTGGTGTTGGAGAATACAGAACTATCTGCCCCTGAGGAACCTCCTGAACTGCACGAATCTGCCCCTTAGTCCTCTGTGCTGCTGGCGGTGCCTCAAGTCTCGTCTGCTGGCCCTGACCTCTGCTCTGCTGTCGCTGCTGCTACTGGTTCGGACCCTTGCCCTGTTGGGCTCCCGCTAGTGCGCTACGGCACTCCGATGCCTTATGTCCGACCTTGCGACAATTAAAACACGCTTCCTAGAACTTGCGATGTTAGTGCGCTCTCTGATCCTGCAGGGGTCCCTTCTTATGAGGGCCTTGCTGCTGATGCTGGGATCCAGAAAAAAGCTCTTGTTCTTGCCCTTATCCCCTGTCTGCCCTGCCTTGGTCTTCCCTTCCTTATCCTTTTGAAACATGGCGGTCTCAATCTCCTGTGAGGTGGCGCCTTCTGCTACTTCTCGAACTGAATAGAACTTCCTCGAGACGAGGTATCGACGAAGATTAGGGCGGAGCCCTACTAAGAACATCTGAGCCTGTCGCTCTCCTGTCCGCCACATGCCTGTGAAGTGCAGTAACTCCATAAATCTGCTCTCAAAATCTATCACTAACATATCCCCCTGAGTCAATCGGGACAACTCAAGCTCCTTCCCCGTCCGTGCTTCAGAAGAAATATACTGTCCATCGAAGAAATAAACAAAGTCCTCTCATGCGAGGGTCATCCGGTGCTCTGGAGTGAACTAGGGTCTATACCATCTCCCGGCGTCTCCTTTCAGGCTGTAGGATGCTAATCTATGCTTCTGGACCGAATCCACATTAAGTATATCGAGGATGTTACTCACATCCTCCTTCCACTTATGGGCTGCAAGAGGATCTGCTGATCCCTAGAACTCTGATGCTCTCATCTTCTGGTACCTCTCAACCATACGGAGCCAAACCTCCTGCTCTGTGGCTCTATATAGGACTGCTGGTGGAATAGCTGTAGGTGCGGTCTCTAGGGGTCTCTCATTAATAGGAACTATTAGTATCCCATGCGGCTGATCTGCTGGTGGTGGTGGTGGTGGTGGTGGCGCGACATGATTCGCCACAAGCTTCTCAATTGCTGTCATCCTAGCTATGATGGGAGTCATGAGATCAATAAGATACTGGGGAGCCTGTTGTGGCTGAAGTGGTGCCTGCTGTGGCTCGGGTTGAGCTTGCTGTGGCTCAGGTGGAGCCTGCTGCTACTCTGCTTGTCCAGCTCTCCGAGGACGAGGTCTACCACGTCCTGCCATCTCTCTCTGATCATAAAAAAAATAAGAGTTTATGAGTCAAAATAGACATATACACATACATAGCATATCACAATATGATTTTCACAACAATTTAGTATTCACACAAATACTTTAAATTTACACAAAAATAGTTGTCATAAAAAAATATTCTCAAATTTTTAGATATATGCATATATCGTCCTTACTCATACTAGGAAATCCTTAGTGGACTCTATACATGAATCCTAAGAAACTCTATCCTAGCTCCACGACTCGACACAGGATGATCCTAAGAATAATGGAACTAGAGCTCTGATACCAACTGTGATGCCCCTGGGTTCACACAAGGCTGCAGTCCAAGGTGAAATTAAGAATATCAAACCTGTCATGCACCACACCGTGCAATAACATGTTTCACCATCATAATTACTATCTCTCTAGTAGAGTCAATAAAAGGTGTAGGTACAAAAGCAACTAAAAGATAATACAGAAATCAACAGATGAAGTAATAAAGATCAAATTAATATTCCAGCATCTAGCATACTGAAGTACAAGACAATATCTGAAATAAATAAACTAAAGTACTCAATAACTCTCAAATACAAAATATCCGACAAGAGGAAATAAGGCACACAGCTTTTACAACTTCTAGAATAAAACTCTCAAATGTCTAAACAAAAGTCTATAGTGGAGCTCAAAAGAAAAATATCACTAAATAGACAGCTGAAGCTAAAATGCATCGCCATCAACCTGCGACTCTCCAGGCTTCTGGCTCGTTACCTGAAAGGGGAGGGACAACTAGCGTCAAAGCGCTAGCGAACAACATCACAACCAACCCCAAGGGAAAGGGCTCGTTGTATATAGAAAATACAATTAATACATACATACATACATACATACATACATACATATATATATATATATATATATATATATATATATATATATATATATATATATGAAATCACTGATCCTATTTAGGTCATTACAACGTGAGCATAAGTACGTCGAGCGAAATAATCCAAACAAGGAAACCCTCATGTATATACCATGTAGCTCAAATTGTAATTTACCTACATATAAGAGGATTTTAGTATTTAGAAAATTACAACATGAGCATAGGTACGTCGAGCGAAATAATACAAACAAGGAAACCCTTATGTATATACCTTATATCTCAAATTGTAAATCCCTAAATACCAAACCCAAAATCTAATGCAAGCACAATAATAAAAGAAGATAAATTCATCTCAGAACTTAATTACGGTGTCATGTCACAATTCATATAAGTGTCATGTCCAGTCTATACATGTATAAGTGTCAACTCAAGATCTAAACTGATGTCCAACACATGGAAAAATAGGTGAATATCCAACACGAGGACTTCAATGGATTATAGTCCAACACGAGGACTTCAATGGATTATAGTCCAACACAAGGACTGAACAAACTATGCAAGTATCGATGAGATAGGTGGAAAGATATACCTATACGAAATTTCACACGTGCCTCGGTGTGTAAACTTAAACT
>BQKN01000476.1:0-18854 GCA_022839385.1 Asparagus kiusianus | reverse complement strand
AGTCATAAATTGTTTGTTTGTCATTATCAAAACAAGATGATCCAACAGACTTTTGTCGCTGCGTGTTGACTTTTGTCACAACGCGTTGACCGGCGTTGACCTAGGGTTACGCGTTGACCGGCGTCTACCCTAGGGTTTCAAATCCGCATGGGTTGACTTTTGTCATCACGCGTTGACTTTTGTCGCCGCGTGTTGACTTTTGTCGCAACGCGCTGACCGGCGTTGACCTTGGGTTACGCGTTGACCGGCGTCCATCCTAGGGTTTCAAATCCGCATGGGTTGACTTTTGTCGTCACGCGTTGACTTTTGTCGCAACGTGTTGACTTTTGTCGTAACGCGCTGTCCGGCGTTGACCTAGGGTTACGCGTTGACCGGCGTCCATCCTAGGGTTTCAAATCCGCATGGGTTGACTTTTGTCGTCACGCGTTGACTTTTGTCGCCGCGTGTTGACTTTTATCGCAACGCGTTGACCGGCGTTGACCTAGGGTTACGCGTTGACCAGCGTCCACCCTAGGGTTTCAAATCCGCATGGGTTGACTTTTGTCGTCACGCGTTGACTTTTGTCACCGCGTGTTGACTTTTGTCGCAACGCGCTGTCCGGCGTTGACCTAGGGTTACGCGTTGACCGGCGTCCACCCTAGGGTTTCAAACCGTCGAAAGTTGACTTGTGGAATCCACCAATATTTTCAACCGTCGGCGAAGAATGGACATTTTCAGAAACATCGGGGGGTTGGAAAACAATTCGGGGGGTCAAAAAATTGTTCGAGGGGTCAAAACCCGGGCGAAACACCCCGGGGTGCCTCGGCAAGGCCGAGACACCCTTGGGGTGTCTCGGCATTGCCGAGACACCCATGGGGTGTCTCAGCAAAGCCGAGACACCCCTAGGGGTGTCTTTGCTATTTGTGGTCCCTCCCCTCTTCATTTGTCTTCTTGCTCTTTTGTCTTACTTGTTTTCCCCTTTAATTCAAAATTCAAAGAGATTTTCCCCCTTTTCTTTGTTCCAAAACCGAACTTTCCCCCTCTCCATTTTCGGTTTTGTGTTTTTCTTCCCCAAGCCTCTTTCCTCCATTGAAGAACCCATCAATCCTCAAGCAAGCTCGGATTTTTTTGGTGGATACCCATTTGGCCGAAGCTTCATCTCCTCCAATTAGGGTTTATTCCTCCATCTTCAAGTTCAAAGAAAACCCCTTTGATTTGGTAAGTCCCTTTCACAACCCTCTCATTTTTCTTGTAAAGATTGCATCTTTATGCTTTTAGTAAGCTAGGGGTTGCGTATGCACTATACTTCGGGGGGTTTTGTGCAAAAGAGGTAATGGCCGAAACTTTGGGGGTTTTATTTGCAAAATTCGTGGGGGATTTTATGCAAAAATGTAACTAAAATTTTGAGGCTTGGACTCATGCCCATTTGATCAAGAAATGTGGGGGGTGCTTTATGCAAGAGGATCAAAGAATTGTTTGAGGGGTTTATTTACAAAACAGCCCATAAATGTTTTAGAGGGGTTTATTTGCAAAAAAAGGTAGCGAATTTGAGGCTGAAATCCAAGGAGTTTAGATCCCAAGCTCATGATCAAATTTTTGATAAAGGCATGTGGAGACCAAATGAAAAATTTGTAGAGGGGGTTTTATGCAAAATTGGCTAAATTCTGCAAAAGGGCTTATTTGCAAAATTTAACCAAAATTGTGGGTACCGGGGTGTTAGATGATCGAATATGATGACCATAACCCGGATCACGCGTGTCATTGACCTGAATTTGGCCTTGAACACGAGGGGTATTTTGGGTATTTCACCAAAATTCACCGCGAAAACGACAATTATCGTTTCGTGCACACGAAATTTGTAGGTTTAATTAGACTTCAACTATAAAATCCTATTTATTTATAGGATTTTAGTTTAAGTGCTTAATTTCCCTTTTCAATATTTCGTGTCTGCATATTGTACCTGACGTACTGATTTTTATTGCAGATTTGCGATGTCTCCTCGTCGCGTTCGGCCTTCGAGGAGTCGCTCCCATTCGCAGCACAGCAAGGAGGAGGCTCCCGCTGTATCTTCTTCAGCAGCCTCTTTCTTCGGGGGTGAGAATTTATATTTCTGTATCCCGGATTGACCTCTTCGCGGGTCATGAAGGAAGAACCGATACCCCTCACGCGGGGGTTAAGGTTTCGGACTTGTTTTGCTTAGCCAATTCAAGTCTTCGGGTATATTGGGGCGATATCGTGTCGTCTTACACCTTACAGGTCGGTGTGTGTTATCATGCTTATTCACGTGATGATGCACACCGTCCTTTCGGTGTAGGACACTCGAAATCGTCTCTCCAATTATCCCGTGAATAATCTCATCTCGCCTTTATGGGATAGATTTTCTGATTCTATCTTTGTGATTTGTTGCAGTCGAGTTTCCCGGTGGTAGCCTTCCTTCTCATGCCAATACCGGTTGCAGCCGTGAGGTCTTCTCTTCGGCTTCTGTTAGGCAGGCCATTGATCCGCTCCCGCAGTTCGACAGAGATCGTTCAGATGAATCCTGTCGCTTGATACGGGATGGAGGGCGTCACTGTTTATGCCAACTTATCACCGATGCTCCCCTCACCGCAGATTCTTCGTCTACTCAAGCTTTGAAGAAGCCGGATTTTCTATTCGCGGACCATACTGAGGATCCCGCCACCCTGACTCTTACCGCGGAGCATTGGCTAACTCTTGATGAGGGAGCTCTTTTGTACATCCCCTCTATTCCTCGTCACTATTCCTTCACTCATCTGGAAGGACAGGCCGTGGAACAACGGATGTCTTGGCACCTCACTGATGACGCTGAGCGAGTCCATTGCGGGTATGCTTGTCATGGCAAGACTCCTGGTTCTGGCGGATATCATCATGTTCGTGGCCTTCGACCCGGGATTATGGGTCTTGACACTGCACCCCCAGGCGAGGTGTCAGCGGCTGCTCCTACCGTGAGGAATCGTCTGGCTCAGCTTGGGAGAAGACTACCTCCACCAGACTATCGATGCTATGGTTAGGCTTCTTCATTGGCCAAGGGATGGTGGACCCGCATGACCGGTTACGTCTTGGGGCGCTGGGAGAAGGATCTAAAGAATAATGGCTTGTATGCACCTATACGAGCTACCATGTATGGACTCCCAGTTAGCTGCCGCCATTTCTTGCCGTTGTTGGAGATGTATATGCCAGATAGCAACACATTTCTGACCAGCGACGGAGAGTTGGGGGAGTTGAAGGCTGGTGGAGCTTCCTCTTTTGCATCCTCTCAGATGGAGGATAGGTTGACGCAGTGGCGTGACCTGAGATCTTCCATCGGCAGCGAGCTTCGATCACGTGAGCATTCTGTTGCGCAGCTGATGGCTACCTTGGCGAGGAAGGACGCCAGTAGAGCCGAGTTACTCAGCTCCTTGGATTCCACCCGTGAAGAGATAGCTAGGCTGAAGGAGGCCTTGGGGCGTGCCGAAGAGTCCGCTACTATTATCGCCGAGGACTTGGCTGGATTAGAACGTTCTCGTGAATGGATGCTCGATAAGCTGGGATCGACACAGGAGGGATTGATGAAGCTGCAAAGTGAAGCCGCGAAGGTCTTAAGCAGTTCTGAAGACTCTGTCCGAGCTAGCCTGCAGGCAGAACTCGAGCAGGGCTACATGGACAGGCTCTCTAGTTTAGAGTCCCATGTTCTTAGTCGTCAGTTGCCTTCGGGCTAACGAACTTGTTGTTGTATGCTTTTGGCTTGATCTATTACTAGAGACTCCACATTTGCTTCTTTCACATGATTTTTTTTGTACACCCCAGCCTTCAATGCTATGACTTTGAACACATAGACTTCACCGCTTCTTATAGGGAAAAGGGCACCCCGCACCGCGTATTAGGCGATGACTTATCCCTTCTTAGGATTCGGGATAAAATTCCTCAGGTTTAGATCCTGGTGTCTTCTTTAATCGGTAAAAGACTAAACCGGCTATACGTGTTAGGTATAGACTTTGGGGTTTTTGGCAAACCCCCAGCCCTCAACGGGTTTGACGTGCCTTTACCGATTACCGTTTGAATCGGGCTAGCGTGTGGATTGCCTGATCCGTTCCACATGTGACGTTGTGCTGAGAGAATAAAAATTCTCTGAGACTTTGTGCTATGATGTCGAATACATAGACTTCGCCATTGTTATGGGAATAGGCTACCCAGCACCACGTATTAGGCGATGACTTATCCCTTCTTAGGCTTCGGGATAAAATTCCCCATACACAACGTGTCCGGATTGGGAAGTTGTGAATTATGTCTTTTCTGAAAGCAAAGACAAATTGGAAAATGAGAGAGGAAGAATTTTATATTCTATCTCCCAGTGCTGAAGAGGAAGAATTTTATATTCTATCTACAGCTGGAAAGGAAACTCAAGGTGGGATCTCCACCCCCAGAATCCGAAAAGTTCCAACGACTCTACCTTTTATAGGATTGGTCATTTGGATCTGAAGAGGAAGAATTTTATATTCTATCTTCAGCAGGAAAGGAAACTTGGGGTGGGATCTCCACCCCCAGGATCCGAAGGATGAAACTAGAAGTGGGATCTCCACTCCGAGAATCGAAAGGTTCAAACGACCATACCTTTTATAGGTTTGGTCATTTGAATCTGAAGAGGAAGAATTTTATATTCTATCTTCAGCAGGAAAGGAAACTTGGGGTGGGATCTCCACCCCCAGGATCCGAGAGGTTCAAACGACGGTACCTTTTATAGGTTTGGTCATTTGAATCCGAAGAAGCCCGGTTTCTACCCTAACTTTTATAGGTTTGGTGGAAAAAGGAGCAAAAGCAACTTTTCGTTCATCGAAAAGTGGTGACTCGGTCTCAGTCTTGGCTAGGATAAGCTTGACTAAGTGAGAGTGGTGGAACAACCCTAACTTTTATAGGTTTGGTTGTCCAGATTGAAAGTGGGCCTCTCGTTCCTGGGAGGAATCGAGAGGGGATTTTGGTTGTGGCCCTAACTGTAGGAAGGTTTGACCAAGTGGAAAGTTTGAGAACGATCATAACCGTAAGAAGGTTTGATCGCTCGATTTGTGGACCTCTCGTTCATTGGAGGAATCGAGAGGAGAATTTGGCTTTGGTCCTAACTGTAGGAAGGTTTGACCAAGTGGGAATTGTGTGGTGGAGACTATGAATCGTCAAACACCAATGAAAGTTCTGTGAGGAAAGATTAATCCATCGAATGATTAGATCTCATCTCATGAGAGTTAGAGTCCGACAAACAAGAACATTCGGAATTCGAATGTGGATTTCTTGTTCATCTCTCTTACAGCGACCGGGTTATCCCTAAGAATATCCTAATGCGGTATTCTTCCGGGAACTTTCCGGTACATCAATTTTTTTCTAAAGATACTAGGGATAGTATCTTTTCAGGAACTTGCCATTTATTGGCATCATAAGCCGGTCACCGTCCTTGGTGACTAAGCGATATGCGCCATTCGAGTAAACTGTTTCTACTACGAACGGCCCTTCCCATTTAGGTTCAAATTTGCCTTTCTTCTTGGAGTTAAGGATCATAGGACGTCTTTCAGTTAAGACCAAATCCCCTTCCTTAAAACTCCGTTGTCGAACCTTTTTGTCGAAGGCTCGAGAAATTCTGCCTTGGTAAAACTCAATATGTTGTTGAGCTTCCAGGCGCTTTTCATCGAGCATCTCGAGTTCTTTGAGGCGCTTCTGATGCTGTTCTTCGGTCGTCATCTGAGTTGCGAGAGCGATCCGAAGAGATGGAATTTGGATTTCCAAAGGGAGAACGGCTTCACATCCGTACACCAATGAATACGGGGTTGCGCCGGTTGGTGTACGCATCGTGGTACGATAGGCCCATAGAGCTGCGCCGAGTTTATCATCCCAATCTCGCTTGTTATTTTTCACAAGCTTTGACAAGAGCTTTATGATAGTCTTGTTGAAGGCTTCAGCTAATCCGTTTGCTGTGGGATTATAAGCCGTTGACGAGATGTCCTGAATTTTGAACTTATCACAGAACCTTATGAAGGCGTTGCTGACAAACTGAGGACCATTGTCATGTATGATTCGTCTTGGAACGCCATACCTGTAGATGATATGGTGCTTGATGAATGCAATGACGTTGCCCGTCTTAACTTCTCCGAGTGGAACCGCTTCAGCCCATTTGGAGAAGTAATCGGTAATTGCCAGTATGAACCGGTCGCCTTTGACTGACGGGGGATTTATAGGACCAACAATGTCCATTCCCCAAGTCTCGAACGGCCATGATGTTACCGAAGGATGGAGATGCTCTGGAGGTTGATGCATATAATTTGCATGTATCTGACACGCGTGACACTTTCGGGCGTATGCGATTGCATCGCTCATCATGAAAGGCCAAAAATATCCCATTCTTCTGATACGGTCATAAAGCTTAGGACCAGTTGGTGTGCGCCACACTCTCCTTCATGCGCCTCTCTAAGCACTTCTTCAGCTTCTTTGGTTGATAGGCAACGTGCTAGCAGCCCATCGTACCCCCTGCGATACAGCGTTCGATTCTCCGTATTATAGTAGAATCTTGGAGCTCTTCGTCTGATTGACTCTCTCTCCTTCACATCTTCTGGCAAGATTCCATGCAAGACGTAGTTGATGATGGGGAAACGTCAATCTCGGGGTTCGAACTCAGCATGAGTTGTGTACACCTCCTGGGCCTCTTCTTCCCTGTCATTTTCATCATAAAGCGGCACTAAGAGTTGGTGAGTTCTTACCGTAACAAACTGCTCTGTTCCGGGAGGCTGTGCCAGAGATACAGCTAAAGCTGCTAACGCATCTGCGTAGGTGTTCTGCAACCGTGGAACGTGCTCGATGAAGAATCCTTCAAACGATTCCGCTAGTTCCACCGCCATCTTGTGATAGGGGATTAAATCCTGACTTCGGACTTCGTACTCCCCTTGGACTTGTTTAACTATCAGTTGAGAATCACCGAAAGCTTCGAGATACTCAACCCCCAGCTCTTTGGCGAAATTGAGCCCTATAATCAGTACGTTATACTCTGCTACATTATTCGAGCATGGCTCGGTTAATGAGTAGGCTTGAGGCATCACATGGTTTCCTGGGGAAACTAAGACAACCCCAACTCCGGAGGAGACCTTAGAACATCCAGGAGTACCTGTGACAATAGCCGCTCGGGAAGCACCATCGAAGTACAAACGCCACACTTGTTGGTGCGAAGTTGCGTTGACTTCGTGGGTTTCATCAGGTAGGTCGTCATATATCTCGACGGTATCCGTAGTTGGATTAGATGCCAGGAGATCGCAGATGGCATGCCCTTTTACCGACTTCTGCTGTTTGAAGTGCAGATCGTATTGGGACAAGAGTAAGGCCCATTTTGCTAACCGCCAACTCATGGAAGCTGGTTGAGTCATGAACACCCGGACTGGGTTAACTTTGGAGATGACATAGATGGTCTGTCCAACCAAGTAATGCCGCATCTTCTGGATGGCGAACACTAAGGCGAGGCATTCTCTCTCAATCATGGGATATCGAGATTCTGTGCCTATCATGGTTCGGCTTAAATAATATACTGCTTGCTCGTGACCATTATCGTCATCTTGCGCAAGCAATGCACTTAATGAATGGCTCGTCGCCTTGACATAAATCAAGAACGGTTTGCCCGATTTCGGTGCAACGAGTACGGGAGGTTTCGAGAGATATTCTTTGATACTCTCGAACGCCTTTTGACAAGCATCATCCCATACGAATGACACGCCCTTCTTTGTGAGCCTGGAGAACGGTTGGCATTTCCCCGAAAGGTTCGAGATAAACCGACGGATATAAGCCAATCGCCCTTGCAGTCCTCTGAGCTCTTTGAGGTTTCTCGGAGGTTGTAATTCATTGATCGCCTTTACTTTATCCGGATCAATGTGAATACCTTTGGTGGTGACGACGAATCCCAGGAATTTACCACTGGACATTCCGAGGAAAGACTTGGTAGGGTTCATCTTCAACTGATGGGCCCGCATCAAGTCGAACATGGTCTTCAAGTCTTTAATGTGATCATTCTTGTCACGACTTTTCATAACCAGATCATCAACGTAGCATTCGACGATCTTTCGGAGATGCTCCTGGAAGATCTTCGACATAGCTCGTTGATATGTAGCACCTGCATTCTTCAAGCCGAAGGGCATGACTGTGTAGCAGAATACGCCAAGAGGCGTTCTAAATGCAGTATGCTTTTCATCATCTGGATGCATCTTTATCTGGTTATAACCAGAGAAACCATCCATAAAGGACATTCTCTCGAACCTGCACGTGTTGTCGATGATAACATCCATGATGGGAAGAGGGAAATCATCTTTTGGGCAAGCAGCATTGAGGTCTCTGAAGTCGATGCATATCCTGATCTTCCCGTTCTTCTTAAGGACCGGGACAATATTGGCAAGCCATTCTGGATGTTGCTCTTCTCGGATGAATCCCGAGTCGACGAGCTTTTTAACCTCAGCTTCGATCGCCTCCATCATTTGCGGACGAAACCGTCTTTGTTGTTGTTTGACTGGTTTGACATCCGGCTTAATGTTGAGACGATGCACTGTACGTTTGGGTCGAGACCTGGCATGTCTTCATAATTCCAGGCGAACACGTCGATGTACTCCCGGATAAGAGAAATCAACTCCTCCTTCTCCTCAGGCAGGAGGCTGTCGCTAATGAATATCGGCTTCGGATTTTCCTCGCTTCCCATATTCACCTGGACTACTTGGTCTTCGGTAGGAGGTTCTCTTTGTTCGAACCTATCACCGTATTGCATGTTCAAGTGATGAACCCATGGGTCTTCCCATGTTGGCATCTGATCATCCTCTTCTATTGTCGCCGGATCAACCGTAACCATGTTCGACATTAGTTTTTTGAACACTTCACCAAGACTAGCGTCGGAATCCCAAGTCGAAGAGTCGGAAGAGTATCCTTTTCTAGCCTTGTTAGCAATCTGATCGATGATTTGCCAGCAACACTCGTCGTCGGATGAGGAGGCATAGCCTAAGCCTCTTTTGTGACGATAATAATCATCGGGTTTTCCTTTTGGTACATAGGCCATTCGAGGTGGAACTCACGGACCTCGACCAAAGTAAAGACCCTCTCCGAGCTTGAAGTCATATCCCTGCTTTTCCATCATATTACGCGCTTTCGCATCGTACCTGAACAGATGCGGGGCAGGTTTATCGTCGTCGTCTTCCTCTTCCATGAAGTGGTCGGGTATCGGAGATTTTCTTCCTTTGCCGTAGACGACCTCCTTTCCACCCCCTATCCCTACGGGGATAACAAGCGTCGTTCCGCAAGGGTTGTGTACCTGCTTTTTCGTCATGCAAAATGACTGAAGAGGCATATACAAATCAGGGTTATCATAAAGCTCGTTAGTGACATCATCAAAACACATCGAGTACTCTAAATCATCGTTTATTGATAGTTCCTCGGCAAGTTGCCAATTATAACTATTTTCCGATGATTCATCATCGTCAAGATTGATTACAATGGGTACAATGTCATTTAAAACAAAATCGCCATCATAATCAAACCCAGGTTCGGTATCAGCTTCATCTCCGCTGTCCGTTCCTTGGGCCGATGGTTCAGTATCGGATTCAGCACCGTATAAAGGGGAATCGGTGAAATAGTTTTCCAATCCCTTAAATGGTTGCTTATCCGCGACCACCGTCTTGACTTCATTGTTTGTGTCTACATATTTGAGGCACTGATGTAGAGTTGACGGGACTATAAGATTACCGTGGATCCAAGGTCGACCCAACAGTAAGTTATAGGATGTTTCCGCGTCAATCACATAACAAGTGACTTCCGACCTCAAATCCCCAATCTGGCACTTGATTCGGATCTTCCCCAAGGGCCTAGACCCGCTGGTGTTGAATCCATAAATCGTCGTGCCAGTGGAAGCTAATTTGCTAGTCGGAATTCCGAGATGATGCATCAATCGGAATGGCATGATGCTAACAGCGGAACCCGGATCAACTTGGATCCGGTTGACAACGCTGGAGCCAATGTGACCAGTGAAGTACAAAGGTCGATCATGCCTCGAATTCTTTGTCTGCATGTCCTCTTTGGTGAAAGAGATGCAGGGAAAATGATGCGCCGCCAGATTGCATTGTTGAGCTGACGACTCTGGTTCTTCAGGAGATGGTTTGATTCGAGTCAAGAAGGCTTCCGAATCACTCAAGGCTTCTTGTAGTGCTTTCCTTGTGTCCTTTGAAAGGCGCAACAACTCGTATAGGGTTATCCTAGCCGGGATGTTGGCCAATTGCGCCATGATGTCGAAATGGGGTGGAGAGCTCGTATTTCCCGGTTTGTCTCTTCCAATCGGATGATTGAATCGAGACTGCCTCGGGTTTTGAGCTTCTTGTCGTACAGGCTCTTTCCATTTCTCCTTCTGCTGGATTTTCTCCGCGGCTACCGGCGTTGGGGGAGTTGCTGCAATCCCCAATTCTGCCAGCGTCTTGGAAGGAGGGGTTTTGGTACCTAATTGCTCGGAAGCATCTGGGTACTTGTAGTGATACTCGTTCCCGCTTCGGGTTGCAAAGGTCTCCTGTTCGTCCTCGGAAAGCGGGAAGGTCGGAATCCTGTCGTCCTCCTCTCCTGGAATGGCAGAAGCTCCGTGACAAGATTTCCCCTTTCTCTTAGACTTCTTCTTTTTAGAAGAGGTCCCGGTCCATTGTTCATCTGTGATCAAGTCCGGATGAACCCACAGAATCTCGCCGTTCGGGGCCGTGTGTGGCACGAGCCCTTTCTGGCGCTGTTGGTGCGGATCATCATTCACCGTCTTTACCGCCGTATTGATCACCGGCTCGTGTTGGAACCAACTCGAGGGAACAGACCCAAAGCTAATGGATACTGCATTTGCACCCACCTTCTTCTCTTTGGGTTGCTTCATAGTGATGACCCCAACATCGATTAGGGCCTGGATTTTATCCTTAAGAGCGTAGCATACCTTGGTAGGATGGTGCACCGCTCGGTGGAATGCGCAGTATTTCGGATCGTTGACTCTCTTGGCATCTTCTTGATCCTGAATCGGAGGCAACTTGATCTTGTTGTTCTCGACCAGGTATTTGAAAATACCGGGGACTTCATCCTCCTTGAATGAGTAGACCTTCGGGAACCTCGGCTCCGCGGCCTTCTGCTTCTGGGGTTGTTGTTGCCACCTGGATTGTTGAGGCGCCTTCTGCTGCTGCTGCTGTTGCGGCTGTGCTTGCACCTCAAATATTTGGTTTGCGTCCACAGCATTCGCATGCGCCTTTCCTTTGCCCTTGGGGATAAAGTTTTGCTGTGGAGCGTTGCCTGTGATCTGCCCTCTTTCAGCCTTCTTCCTCTTGAGGAATCGCTCGGCTCTTTCTCCCCGAACCTTCAGGTCTTTCCAGGTCTTTGGCGGCGCCATTCCCATGGCTTCAAGAATGTCGAGCGTCAGGTTATTGTGGCAAGTTTCGAGGATGAAATCTTCGCTGACTGGATCCCTGCAATTCATTGCTTTGTTTCGGAATCTCTTCACGAAGTTTTCGACCGTCTCGCCGTTCTTCTGCTTTTCGTCAAACAGCGTGGCGATCGAAATTTCGGTGTCATCATCGAAGAAATTCGTTAAGAACATATCCTCCATGTCGTCCCAGCTGCTGATGCTCCCGGGCTTGAGACGGCGATACCAATCGAAGGCAGCTCCGCGAAGAGTGCCGACGAATGACCGCACCATGAGGGCTCATTTCCGAAAATGATTCCTAAATGAGACTTAAAATAGATTAAGTGTTGGGTAGGGGAACCCTTCCCATCAAACGGCGTAAAGTTAATCAGATTAAACTTTGCCGGATATGGGATCGATTTCCACTCCCTTGGGTAGGGGCAAGGTATACCAGACCTCTTTACTTCTTGAGCACTCATCAACGCGTTGATTTTGCTCTCTAGGTCCTTCATCTTCTTATCTTCACTCGTTTCTGCCTTCGAGTGATCTTGGGGAGAAGTGACGTGGTCCTTCTTAGCGCCATCGTCTGCGGGACCGCCCCTATTGTCGTTGTTGACAGGAGGGATATTGACGTTATCTCCTTCCCGTTCGTTCTCATCTTGATTGCGTCGACTAGGCTCTGCTTGGTGAACCGTCAGCGCCGCAATTTGTTGGTCGTGCATCTCCCTCATTCGCTGCATGGCCATCTCCATTTCAAACTTAAAGCTCTCCTTCTGCTTAGACAGAGCCTCTTCAAGTATCTTAGACACTTGTTCAGCGCTGATCATGAGCTATTCATAAGGTTGGCCTGCACTCAAAGCCGTGTCATCGGATGCAACAGCCGAGCAAGAGTCCGAATCAGCATCTGATTCCTCTTCTTCTAGAGAGAGCCCCTTCGGTACCCTTCGGTAATTCTTCCGGCTGCTGGCTCCTGGCTGTAACCGCGTCATACACCGGGATACTTCAGCTAGCTGATCCAAGTTGAAGTACGTTGTTGATTTCCCCCTGCCGGTCATGTTAACCGACACTCTTGGATATTCGTCTTCTTGGCGGACGAACTTCTTCTTGCGGAAACGTTTCGGTGTGGAAATTCTTTTGAACACCGAGACTCTCCTTGGGGTTTGAGCACAACAGCATTCTGACAGCACCGCTTTGATTATATTGGCGCACGGGCAGCGAGGCTCCATGTCCTGCACATATCTTTTCCGGGACTTTTCCATACCCCCAGCTCTGTAGTACAACTCATCAGCTTGGTAGCTGGAGCAACCTACAGAGTGTTGGCATGTGTTCCCCGGTATAACACCCTCATCCTCAGATGAGTGTGCTCCCCTTCGGGGATGCAACGCTTTGTTAGATTTTTCAAGAGTGGCCCGTTCAAGTTTACGCTTTTGTGAGCGTAGAAACTGAACGGGCTCTTTTACTTCGACTCGCAATCCGATGCGGTCGGTGATAGGAGCTTTCCCCTTGTCATCTTTCTTGGGGGGGGTTAACTCGACCCCCGGTCTGATTTATAACTTGGGGACCTTTCAATGGTCCCAGTCATTCCTTGACGGGTACTCTACCTCGGTTTTCCTGTAAAGGACCAAGGCGACCCATCAAAGGAACCCGGGATCTTGAATGATCCCCGTTCTTACCTAGCCCCGTTGAAGGTGCCGGAACAGGAGGAACATCATCTGGTTTGGAGGAACTTCGGGCGATAACTCCACCCTTCTTCGCTGGAGGTGCTGGTTTTGATTTGGGAACCCACACCAATCTGCTTGTAGACGGCTTTTTGACAGCCGTTTCTTGCTGCATCTCCTCCGCCTTCTTTAGGAGGAGTCGGGCATGCGCGAGCAACGCCTGATGCTTCTTGATTCGCTCCTCGAGGGTGGAGCGATTCCTCTTGACGCGAATCCATTCATTCGCTTCAGTTTTGGAGGAGGAGGAGTTGGTTGTTTGCCGTTGTTCTCGGTGGTACCTAGATTTCAGATCCTCATTGTAACGGATCCCATCCAATGATTCAGCAACTTTGGCTTGTTGTAGGGCGAGGCGTTGACGCCGTCTTTGGCGAGCCCTCTTTGACAGAACTGGAGTAGCATCATCAATCGCCTTTGTGGCGGATGGGAAAGCCAGATCTGTAGCCTCGACCACACTGAACGACGCGGGGATGTTGTGTGGTACGAGTGCTGCAGCGGCGGGATCTTGGATTGAGGAGTTGGAGATCCCACGAGCCCTTTTGGGAGACGGAGTCTTCCCACGCCTATTCGGAGAGGCGGATCTGGAGGAGGAGGAAGAGAGGTACTCTTCAAACTTCTGCTGATCGAACTCGTATTCGATCTCTTCATTCATCCGGATCTTGAAGGCCGGTTACGTCACGGCGATCTCGGCAGCGAGATCGGCGGCTCCCACTGTGGTCGCCAGCTTGTTTTTGGGAAAAGTTGCTGTTTTCATTGCTTTCGAATCTGTTACAACTTCAAGCGTTATAACAAAATCAAATGAAAAGTCGATCTTTTTATAAGATCTACTTGTGCAATAAAACAAAGATTACAACTTTATCGAAAATAAACACGAGATCCCATTTTGGTGCGGTCTCGCTTGCGTGGGTCTTTAGCCTGTGACGGGGACGTAGATATCCGTTGACCACCGGTCAATCAGATCCGTTCCGGAAGAATCTGGCAGAGTTTCGTCTATCCACGAAGGGATATAGAAACAGAACTTCGTCGATCCGCGTGAGATCTAGAAGTTTTTAAAGCGTATATCTCGGCTAAAACGAGACACTAGCTCTTCTTAGTATCACCGCTAAGGGGCAACACTAAGGAAAAAGAGAAGGTGAATGAAGAAGAAGACTCCTTTGCTGTAGAGGGCTTGATCACTCGTCGCTGCAGCAGGGCTTCGCCTTAGCTCTCCAAATTTCTAGATCCACCAAATGAAGGCCCAAGGGGTCTATTTATAGGCAAGAGGAGGCCCTAGGGGGTGCGAAAAAGGTGTTTCGGCATGTAACAACTTGGAGACACCCCCAAAAGGCGTTTCGGCGTGTAACAACTTGGAGACACCCCCAAAAGGCTTTTCGGCGTGTAACAACTTGGAGACACCCCCAAAAAAGGCGTTTCGGCGTGTAACAACTTGGAGACACCCCCAAAAAGGCGTTTCAGCGTGTAACCACTTGGAGACACCTCCGGGGGTGTCTTGGCCAGGCCAAGACACCCTTGGGGTGTCTCAGCCTGGCCGAGACACCCCAGGGATCTCTCGGCCGGGCCGGACACCCCTGGGGTGTCTTGGTTTTGCCAAGACACCCCTCGGGTGTTTCGACCTAGCCGGGACACCGCCGGGTGCCTCGGTTCAGTCCGAGACTGTCCGCCGTTATTCCGCCGTTGACTTTTCGTCCCAACTCAGATTTGAGTGATTCCGGATGCGTTGGAATTCTGACGAAGAGCTCTGTCGGTCCCGATGGTTGGATTATCAGTGGGGCGAATAGGACACGAAGGGTGTTGCTTCTTTTGCAGCGGTCACGGGGTTCCCGGTCAGTCCGTATCCCCGTTATTCTGAAATTCTGTCGGCTCACGTAATCCGTCGGTTCACTTCAGGCGCTCACCGACGTCAATGGAACTCTTATGAACCGGGTAGTGACGTTCATCGTTGCTCGTTAACACTGAGCTGCTTGCGGGGACCTATCAGCAATTTTTGTTGCCTACAACCCTACCATAAGTTCCTCGTGCGATGGCTCCAGACTGCAGACGGGTTAGACGCCGGGATACTTTTAGAATCGACTCGAGATCATCCCGTGCCGATGTCCCTTTGCTGGTCATGTTAGCGGTGACCCTCGGAAATTCTTCATCTTCAACCGCCCTTCTTCTTTGCCGGAAACGCCTATACCTTGGTTTTGGCGTTTCGGTACTAAGCCTTTCGAACACTGAAACTCTTTTGGGGACCGTCTTGATGTAGTTACACTCAGACAATACCGCCCGAATGAGTTTGGAACAGGGGCATTGAGTCTCTAGTCTTTGAGGACTCCTCTTCCTGGTTTTCCTTGTACCCCCAACACGATAGTACAACTCGTCTGTTTGAAGGTCGGAGTAACCTATCGTGTGTTGGCACAACTTCTCAGGTATAATGTTATCATCATCGGACGTCAACATTTCCTTCTGAGGGCGAACTGCCTTCTTTGGGCTTTCAAAAGTTACGCGCCTCGAAACATGCCTTTGTGGGCGTGTGTTCTCAGTGGACTCCTGGACTTCGATGCGCAAATTGGCGCGCACAGCTACCTTGAAATCATTGTCGTGCTGAAAATGACGGCAACCCCCAGCATGTTGAGTCGTTCGAGGCTTCTTCATTGGGCCCAAACGTTCTTGAACTGGAGCTTTACATCGTCCATCGGGAAGTGGGCCGAGGCGCTCCAAAACTAACTTCTTTCTCCGGGATAATTCTGTGTGACCTCCCGGAGTAGCCATGGGAATTGTCGGCGACTTCGTTTGGTTCGCCGGAGGTTGAATCTGCTTCGAAGGCTGCGAAGGTTGCTCTTTGGCCTGAATCGCCACTTCGGACTTCGGCCTCCAGACCTTGTGGGTTGATGGCGGCTTCTTGGCCACCTCTTTCTGTAGCCTTCTACGGGCTTCTTGGACTTGAGCCCGTGCCTGCGCTGACATCGCGCGGCGCTTGTGAATGCGCTCTTCCAATGTCGAACGGTTCCGTTTAACACGGACCCATTCGTTGGTTGGCGGCTTGGATGAGCTGCCACTCATCATTTGTTGAGGCTGTTTGCCTCTCTTGTTCTTCAGATCCGCGTTGTAGCGGATCCCGTCAACTGACTCCATGGCCTTTGCGAATTGCTTCGCAAGGCGTTGACGTTGCCTTTGGCAGGCTCTCTTCGAGAGAGTCACCACGCCCTCTGTGGCGGCAGGGTTGGCCAGAGCAGATCCGACCTGGTTGGGAATTGGAGGGATCTCACCCGATGCGACTTTGGCATCCAACGGGGCAAGATCTTCGTTGGTATTTTCAACGTCTTCATACCTACGAGTTTTTCTCTTGGAGGAGAACTTCTTGGACTTGCGGGGGGAGGTTGATCCGGACGAGGACGACAAGTACTCCTCGAACTTCTGCTGGTCGAACTCGTATTCGACCTCCTCCATGACCGGGATCGGGATCCGCAGCTGCGACGCAACGATCTCGGCAACGAGATCGGTGGCTCCCACTGTGGTCGCCAGATTGTTCGCGGAAAAACTGTAGCCTTCTTCATTGATGATTCCATTGCACACTCAGTAATTGTTTATCGATTACAAAGATCCGGTCTTTTTATAAGATCCGGTTATAAGAAATCAACAAAAAATAAAAAGATTACAACTTTCCTTATTTGTCGAACAAATCGGGAGCTCCTGTTTTGCGGTCGCTCGCTTGCGTGGGTTGTTTGCCTACGCCGGGGGTTTATCCGTTGACCACCGCGCGATCTAGATCCGGGCAGATCTACACAATTCGACGGATGCTATTTCACGAAGGAAATAACAACCGAGGGGTACTATTTCACCAAGGAAATAGTAGCCTTTAGTTCTCGGGATCAAAGGCCAAGCTTTGATCCGGAGTGTTGCCTCGTGTAGATCTCAGATCTGATTCCCTCTCTCGAACTCCTGCCTTTTGTGACGCGGATGCTCGCCGAGTACCAGATCTGAATGTCCAAGTCTTCAAGCCTTTAAAACTCTAGAATGAGATCTCAATTCGGCAGAGTTTTGGCTCTCCAAAAGTCCTTGAAGTCCCAAAGTTTGGATCTTTTTAAGTTTTGAGCTTCGAATCCTGCAGGGCTTCGCCTCTCTCCAAAATTTCCAACCTCTTAAAATGAACCACCCCCTCTCCTATTTATAGGCCCTCTTCACTGTGCCCGTGCGCACGTGTCTGAGGACGGCCACCCATAGGTGGCCGGCCACCCATAGGTGGCTCGGCAACCGAGCCACCATGGGGTGGCTCGACCACCCCATTGGGTGGCTCGGCCGCCGAGCCACCTTGGTGGTTCGGCTTTGGCCGAGTGGCCCGGGTGTGGCGTCGTTTTGTCCGTTGTCCGGTTCTGGCTCTGTCTGTGATTCGGTTGTGTGGTTGATTGGTTCGGATTCGATTTGTTATCCTGATTTAGCAGTAAATCCGGTTCCTGATTTTGCAGTAAATCCGCTTCTGAGTTCGAGTCCGAAACTGATCTTGATTCGATCATGATTCGTCTGAGTCCGCTCTTGTTTGGATAACTCGTTGACTCCCCGAACCGTTGGCTTGATTCCGCACGCGAATGGATGCATTCCGTTACTCGCGTGCGATTCGTCAGCTTCGTAGCCTCGTTAGTCCGCTTCGTCGCGTATCGTTTGGCTTCGGTGTCATCGGGCTAACGGTCGTGTTCAGATACGTCGCCCGATGGTCTGTTTGTCGATTAGCGTCGTCGAGCTGTGTTAAGGGACCTATAGATAGTTTTATACGCCTACAAAAACCGCATTCCAAAATGAGTTTTCAAACTATATATATATTAACTGCAAGTACTTTTCATAAATGCTTAATAGGCTAGTGGAAAGTTAATGTTTTGGTGTTTCAAAAGGTTCCTTGTTCGAGGCTTTCCAACGGTAAGCTGAGAAGTATTTTATTTTAATTAATCACTCATAAGTTCTCGTAGGTTGTGGGTCGTGGTCTCGTGGGTCGTGGGCCGTGGGACAATGGATCGGAGATCTGGGCTAATCAGGTAGAGGTTCTAAGTGGTACTTTGTTAGGCGCACTTTGCACTTCGCATGGAGGCATCGGGGTTGGTGACGCCACGTTGGCTACCACTATGGTCGCCAAGAAGGTCACCTCGCAGGCTTGGTTCGTAGCATGTGGACAAGCTACGCATTCGCACGAGGTTGTGGCTCTGGCATTCTCGATGTTTGACGAGGTTCGCTCATTCGACGAGGTTCTTCTGCCGTACGAGGTTCGCCTGTTTGACGAGGTTGGCTCGTTCGACGAGGTTCGTCTGTCATACGAGGTTCGCCTGTTAGGTTGGTGCATGTAGGCGTATAAAACTGCCTATAGGTCCCTTAACACAGCTCGACGACGTCAATTCGACAAACAGGCTATCGGGCGACGTATCCAAACACGACTGTTAGCCCGCAAACACCGAAGCTAAACGATACGCGACGAAGCGGACTAACGAGGCTACGAAGCTGATGAATCGCACGCGAGCAACGGATTGCATCCATTCACGTGCGGAATCAAGCCAACGTTTGAGGAATCAACGAGTCATCTAATCAAGAGCGGATTCGTTCGAGTCACGATCGAATCAAGATCAGTTTCGGACTCGAACTCAGAAGCGGATTTACTGCCTAATCAGGAATCAGATTTTCTGCCAAATCAAGACAACGAATTGATTTCGAACAACAGAGAACCGGAAACAACGAAAAACAACGGGAAACCCAAACACCTAGAGGGGCTCGGCCGAAACCGAGCCACCTCA
>BQKN01000475.1:244779-284925 GCA_022839385.1 Asparagus kiusianus | reverse complement strand
ATTAAACAAAGGGGAGAGTCAAATTCATTCTCCTCTCTTTTGTAATCGGAATCCAAATTGTAATTGATTTTGAGAGAATACAAGTCAAATTTTCTTTCATTGTCTTTTTACTGCAAATTTCCAACAAACAAACTCAAACAGATTCAACTGAAGAAGTACAAAAGAAGGAAACTCCTCATCAGTCAACTCATTAGTCGACTCATAAGTCGACCAGACAAAGCACACAAAACTAAGATTTTTCCCATCAGTCGACTCATTGGTTGACTCATCAGTCGACTCATAAGTCAACTCATGAGTCGACTCATTGGTCGACTGAGCAGAAAAATCCTCAGTTTTCTGTTTTCGGTGATTTATCTGCAAAAACGTTAACTAAAATTCTCTTTAATCATGTCCAGCAATATATTTCCGATTCTAACTCATCAGTATCAACAGAAACTAAAGGGGTTTGCATGTGATCACTTACATTAAAACCTTAATCATATAAACATGTTTAAAAACGTATTGAAAACAGTAAATCACATTGAATCTCATGTTTAAACAAATTTCCAGATCTGGATCTTAATTTACAGATTCGTTTGTGAGCTTTTTATAACTGAAAAAATATAGATCTTGCATCTCATAATGTAAAGTACCTATTTTTATGTATAAAAATACGTTTTAGGCTCAAAATCCGAAATAAAATTCAAGAAAGCTATATAAACAGTGGGTGTAGGATTTGGCGAGATGTTACTCACCTCTGAAGTGCTGTAAACTCCTGAATCCGATGAGAGGACGATCCCCTTCGACAGCACCACAAAGATCCGCCGAAAACTCCTCCAAAACTCCTCCAAAATCACCAAAACGAACTAGGGTTTGAGGGGAGAGAGAGAGGCTAGGGTTTCTCTGGGGTTCTGATGGGTTTATGGGTTGGTTTCGGGTAAAATAGTATATATATATTACGGTTAGAATCCAAAAAAAATCCAACCAAACCCGTAACTAAAAGAAAACCCGACATCAGCCCGTCAGTCGACTTATTGGTCGACTCATTAGTCGACTCATTAGTCGACTCATGAGTCGACTCTTAAGTCGACTGAGCAGACACTAAATCCAGATTTCGTGCATGTTTTGATGTACAGCCCAAACCAATGCACGAAACTCTATGAAACCACACTCATACATGTCTAACAACTTGTTACCAAGTATATCTATGACCTCAAGTCATTTATCACAAATAAAATTATTTATTCACTAATAATTCATATATACTTCTAACAAAATACGGGATTCTACATTCTTCCCCCCTTAAAAGAATTTCGTCCTCGAAATTCAGAAAGCATATTCAAACAAATAGTATCACTGTAGACGAGCATAAAAATGATATTTATATTTAACAATCCAGGATGACTATATTCACACTCAATCCTTAATCAAATGGAACTAGTACGTCGGGCGAAAAATCCAAACAAGGAACCCCCCATATATATACCATGCGTTTCAAAAGGTTAAAAATAGAGCGGAATTATCCTCACCCTAGCGTTAAATCTAAATATAATCACACAGATACTCATGCACATAAATCAATTTACTTTCTCAATAAATACAGGAAGTAGCGCTACATATTATCTTCGCGCTCTCGAAAAAAATCATCTTCGATGCCTACACTTAACTATCTAAAATGTAAATATCCCCACTTAACCCCTAACTAAATGAAACAAGTACATCGAGTGAAAAATCCAAACAAGGAACCCCTCATATATATACCATATGTTCCAAGTACTTAGGAGATAAGTGGTAATACCCTCATTTTAGTGTTAAGTATAAACCTCGCCATAATTGAATCTATAAACCATATATAAATCGTACAAAAAGCTTTAATTTACCTGCTCAAACATGTGTGGATAGTCGCGACGCATGTCCTCTTCGCGCTCCTAAGAAATCTCCTCAACGCCTTTTCAGTTCCACCGAACTTTCACTAAAGGAATCACTTTGTTTCTAAGCCTCTTGTCCTCCCTGGCAAGAATACCAACTGGAATCTCGATAGTAGTCAAATCCTCCTGAAGCTCAATCTCTGGTGCATCCAATACTCGTTGCTGCTCCTCATCATGCAAGTGTTTCTTGAGCATAGAAACATAAAATATATTGTGTATACTAGACATCGATACTGGAAGATCTAGTCTGTATGACACAACTCCAATGCGCTCCAAAATCCGGAAGGGTCCAATATATCTCGGTGCAAGCTTCCCCCGTCTTCCGAATCACTGAACGCCTTTCATAGACGATACCTTCAGCATAACCACATCTCCAACCTGAAACTCTAAGGGTCTTCGTCTCTTATTTACATAGCTCTTCTGCCGACTCTGGGCGGCCAGAATCCTCTCTCTGATCAAGGCTACCTTCTCAGTAGTCTGCCTCACTAGCTTTGGTCCAAGCATTAAGCTATCCTCCGGTTCTGCCTAACATATCAGTGATCTACAAGGTCTCCTGTACAATGCCTCATATAGGGCCATACCGATCGTCGCTTGATAACTATTGTTATAAGCGAACTCTATCAGTGGAATATGCTCCTCCCAGCTACCCTGAAAGTCAATGACACAAGCCCGCAACATGTCCTCTAACACCTGGTTTACCCTCTCTGTCTGACCATCCGTCTGTGGGTGGAATACACTACTGTAAGATAACCTGCTGCCGAACGAATCCTGGAAACTCCTCCAAAAATGTGAAGTAAACACTGAACCTCTGTCTGACACGATTCTTTCTGGAACTCCATAAAGTCGAACTATCTCCCGAATAAATATCCTCGCGTATGCCTCGGTGGTATAAGTAGTCCTCACTGGAATAAAATGGGCAGACTTCATCAATCGATCCACAATCACCCAAACTGAGTCGTTCTCCTTCTTCGACTTCAGTAACCCTACAATGAATCCATAGAAATATCCGCCCACTTCTACTCTGGGATGGGTAAAGGCTGAAGTGTTCCTACCGACCTCTGATGCTCTGCCTTCACCTGCTGTCAGGTAAAACACTTAGCCACATACTCTGCAATCTCTCGACGCATACCACTCCATCAGAAGTGTCTCTTCAAGTCCTTATACATCTTAGTGGTCACTGGATGTACTGTATACCTAGTACGATGTGCCTCATCGAATAACTCTCTCTTCAGCTCGGCATTGGATGGCATAACCAGTCTACCCTTCATCCGTAGACCTCCATCTGCTCCAATGGTCTAATCAGCCTTAGGCTCTTTGGAAATCTCCTCCTTTAGGATTTAAATCCAAGAGTCTTCCAGCTGAGCTCTAACTACTCTGGTACTCCAAGATGGTTGAACTGACATAGCTCCTAAAAATGCACTGGCTCCACCAATCTCGGGTCTAAAATCAAACTGGCTAAGAGTAAGAAGATCTCTATACAATAAACACCTCAAAGCCGCAACCCGATGTCGACGCTTCCTACTCAAAGCATCTGCTATGACGTTCACCTTCCCGGGATGATACTGAATCGCGAACTCGTAGTCCTTGATAAACTCAATCCATCTTCTCTATCTCTGGTTGAGTTCCTTCTGAGAGAAAAGATATTTTAGACTCTGGTGGTCTGTGAACAACTCAAACTGTACTCCATACAAATAGTGCCTCCACGACTTCAATGCAAATACCACTGCTGCTAACTCCAAATCATGAGTGGGATAGTTCTGCTCATGTACCCTCAACTGCCGTGATATATATGCTACTACTCTTTGAGTTTGCATTAATACACCTCCTAAACCTGCCAACGATGCATCTGTGTAGACGACGAACGTCTTGTCGCTACTCGGAATAGTCAAAACTGGTGCTGAAGTTAACTTAGTCTTCAAGATATCAAAGGTCTTCTGGCACTCTATACTCCAAATGAACTGCACACCCTTCTTCGTAAGGCGTGTAAGTGGCATCGAAATCTTCAAGAAGTTCTGGATGAACTTCCTGTAATAGCCGTCTAAGCCCAATAAGCTACGAATCTCTGACACCGTCTTCGGCGGTTCCCAGTCAAGAACTACTATCACCTTAGCTGGGTCCACTGCTACGCCCTCTCTACTAATGACGTGGCTGAGAAATCTGACTTCTGAAAGCCAAAATTCACACTTGCTGAACTTGGAATACAACTGATGCTCCTGTAGAGTTCTCAAAGCTAATCGTAGGTGCTCCTCGTGGTCTGCCTCCGATCTCAAATAAATGAGAATGTCATCGATAAAAACAATCACGAACTGATCTAAGAAGGGACGAAAAACCCGATTCATCAAATCCATGAATACCGCGGGTGCATTGGTCAGTCCGAATAGCATGACCATGAACTTGAAAGATCCATATCGAGTAAGAAAGGCGGTCTTGGGAACATCCATCTCCCAAACCCGTAACTGATGATAACCAGACCGAAGATCAATCTTCGAGAAGAACTGCGCTCCCTGCAGCTGGTCGAACAAGTCATCAATCCTAGGCAATGGGTACCTATTTTGGATAGTGATATTGTTCAACTCCCTATAATCAATGCACAATCTCATACTACCGTCCTTCTTCTTCACGAAGAGGACCGGTGTGCCCCACAGAGAATGACTCCGACGAATAAAACCCTGAGCTAATAACTCGTCCAACTGGGTCTGAAGCTCCCTCATCTCAGTTGGTGCTATGCGATAGGGTACGCGGGATATCGGGATTGTGCCTGGCTGCAACTCAATATAGAACTCAACCTCTCTCACAGGAGGTAATCCAGGTATGTCCTGAAAGACATCCTGATACTCTGAGACAACTCTAGTCTCCAATAAATCAACACCCTGATCCCGTCACATCACCTCCTTGATGTATGTTAGAAATGACTCCGCAAAACAGTTACCCTGAGAGGTTACCATAATCATCTCGGACCCATCGGACGCCCGCAAATTGACTATCTTCGCAAAGCAGTCAATACTAATATGGTAGGAAGACAACCAATCCATACCAATGATGATATCGAACTCGGACATATGCAACACTATCAAATCAACAACGAACTCCGACTCATCTAAACTGATAGTACACCTCCTACAAACGCTCTCTAAAAACGATATCTCACCTAAAAAGGTGGAAACTGATAAAGGGGTGTCTAATGGATGAGCTACGAGCTGGAGTCTAGACATAAAATCATGCAAAATGAAGGAATGCGAAGCTCCCGAATCGATGAGAATACGGGCGGGAAAAGAATTCACAAGAAACGTACCCTCCACCACTGCTCCGCTAGCTCCATGATCACGCGGTACTACCGCATATACCCTACTTGTGGCTGGGGACTGTTCTGCTACCAGTGCTGGGGAATACGATACTATCTTCCCCTGAGGAACCTCCTGAACTGCACGAATCTGCCCCTCAGTCCTCTGTGCTGCTGGCGATGCCTCAAGTCTCGTCTGCTGGCCCTAGACTCTGCCCTGCTACCGCTGCTGCTGGTTCGGGCCTTTGCCCTGCTGAGCTCTTGCTGGTGCATCGCGACACTCTGATGCCTTATGCCTAACCTTACGGCAGTTATAGCAAACTCCCTGGAACTTGCGCTGCTGATGCGCTCTCTGATCATGCTAGCTTTTTATGAGGACCTTGTTGCTGTTGCTGGTATCCAGAAAAAGGTCTCTTGTTCCTCCCCTGATCCCCGCTCTGTCCTGCCTTGGTCTTCCCTTCTTTATCCTTTTGGAACACGACAGTCTCAAGCTCCTGAGAAGTGGCGGCCTCAGCTACCTCCAGAACTGAATAGAACTTCCTTGAGACGAGGTATCGACGGAGATTAGGACAGAGCCCTGCTAGGAACATCTGAGCCTGTCGCTCTCCTGTCTGCCACATGCCCGTGAAGTGCAGCAACTCCATAAATCTGCTCTCAAAATCTGCCATTGACATATCTCCCTGAGTCAACCGGGATAACTCAAGCTCCTTTCCAGTCCGTGCGCCAGAAGAAATATATTGTCCATCAAAGAAGTAGACGAAGTCCTCCCATGTGAGGATCATCCGATGCTTTGGAGTGAACTAGAGTCGATACCATCTCCCAGCATCTCCCTTCAGACTGTAGGATGCCAACCTCTGCTTCTGAACCGAATCCACATTAAGTATATCGAGGATATTACTCACATCCTCCTTCCACTTATGGGCTGCAAGTGGATCTGCTGACCCCTGAAATTCTGGTGCTCTCATCTTCTGATACCTCTCAACCATACAGAGCCAAGCCTCCTGCTCTGTGGCTCTATCTAGGACTGCTAGTGGGATAACTGCAGGTGTGGCCTTCGGTGGTCTCTCACTGATAGGAACTGCTAGTATCCCCTGCGACTGATCTGCTGGTGGTGGTGGTAGTGTCGGTGGCGCGATATGACTCGCCACAAGCTCCTCAATTGCTGCCATCCTAGCAACGATAGGAGCCATGAGATCGATAAGATACTGGGGAGCCTGCTGCGGCTCAGGTGGTGCCTGCTGTGGCTCGGGTTTAGCTTGCTGTCGCTCAGGTGTAGCCTGCTGCGACTCTGCCTGTCCAGCTCTCCGAGTACGAGATCTACCACGTCCTGCCATCTCTCTGATCATAAGAAAACAAAAGTTTATGAGTCCAAATAAACGTAGCATATCACAATATGATTTTCACAACAATTTAGTATTCACCCAAATACTTTAAGTTTACACAAAATAGTTGTCATAAAAAAATATCCACAAATTTTGAGATATACGCATATATCGTCCTCACTCATACTAGGGAATCCTTACGGACGCTATACATGAATCCTAAAAAACTCTATCCTAGCTCCATGACTCGACACAGATGATCCTAAGGATACTGGAACTAGAGCTCTAATACTAACTGTGACGCCCCTGGGTTCACACAAGGCTGCAGTCCAAGGTAAAACTAAAAATATCAAACCTGTCATGTACCACACCGTGCAATAACATATTTCATCATCACAATTACTATCTCTCTAGTAGAGTTAATAACAGGTGTAGGTACAAAAGCAAGTAAAAGATGACACAAGAGTCAACTGCTGAAATAATAGAGATCAGATTAATATTTCATCATCTAACATATTGAAATACAAGTCAATATTTTAAATGAATAAACTGGAACTCCTCAACAAGTCTCAAATACATAAAGTCTGAAAAAGAGGAAATAAGGCACATAGCCTTTACAACTTCTAGAACTAACTCTCAAAATGTCTAACAAAAGCCTACAGTGGAGCTCAAAAGTAAAATATAACTATAATAGAATAGCTGAAGCTAGAGTGCCTCGCCATCAACCTGTGACTCTCCGGGCTCCTGGCTCATTACCTGAAAGTGGGAGGGACAACGAGCGTCAAAGTACTAGCGAGCAACATCACAACCAACCCCAAGGAGAAAAGGCTCGTTGTATACAGAAAATATAGTTATAACATATATATAAAATCACAAAATCCTATTTAGGTAATTACAACGTGAGCATAAGTACGTCGAGCGAAATAATTCAAACAAGGAAACCCTCATGTATATACCATTTAGCTCAGATTGTAAATACCTATATATAAGCGGATTTTAGTATTTAGGAATTTACAACACGAGCATAGGTACGTCGAGCGAAATAATCCAAACAAGGAAACCCTCATGTATATACCTTGTATCTCAAATAGTACATCCCTAAATACCAAATCCAAAATCTAATACAAGAACATTAATAGAAGAAGGCAAACTCATATCAGACGTAAATTACGGTGTCGAGTCACACTCATATAAGTGTCGTGTCCAGCCTATGCAAGTATAAGTGTTAACTCTCAAGGTCTAAACTGATGTAGTGGATGTCTAACACATGGACTGCATATGTAAACTGTCCAACACATGGACTGAAAGTGATAAGTGTCCAACACATGGACTACACATCATAATTACCCAACACATGGACTAGATGAGTTATATGAACAGGTGCATATACCCTAATTTCTCACGTGTCTCGGTGCGCAACCTAAACTCGTGTCCGCATGTCATCTCACATGTAAAGATACATGTTATACATTAATTTCTAATACCCGTCATTCGAGGCGACTCATCGTTCATATTTAAGCACGCAGCAACAATAAACAAACATAAACAATTTTAGTTAAACTGAAATAACTCAAACAGATTCAACTGAAGAAGTACAAAAGAAGGAAACTCCTCATCAGTCGACTCATTAGTCGACTCATCAGTCGACTCATAAGTCGACCAGACAAAGCATACAAAACTATGATTTTTCCCACCAGTCGACTCATTGGTTGACTCATCAGTCGACTCATAAGTCGACTCATTGGTCGACTGAGCAGAAAAATCCCCAGTTTTCTCTTTTCAGTGATTTATCTGCAAAACTTTAACTAAAATTCTCTTTAATCATGTCCAGCAATATATTTCCGATTCTAACTCATGAGTATCAATAAAAACTAAAGGGGTTTGCATGTGGTCACTTACATTAAAACCTTAATCATATAAACATGTTTAAAAACGTATTGAAAACAGTAAATCACATTGAATCTCATGTTTAAACAAATTTCCAGATTTGGATCTTAATTTACAGATTTGTTTGTGAGCTTTTATAACTGAAAAAATATAGATCTTGCATCTTATAATGTAAAGTACCTATTTTTATGTATAAAAATACGTTTTAGGCTCAAAATCCGAAATAAAATTCAAGAAAGCTATACAAACAGTGGGTGTTGGATTTGGCGAGATGTTACTCGCCTCTGAAGTGCTGTAAACTCCTGAATCCGATGAGAGGACGATCCCCTTTGATAGCACCACAAAGATCCACCGAAAACTCCTCCAAAACTCCTCCAAAATCACCAAAACGAACTAGGGTTGAGGGGAGAGAGAGAGAGGCTAGGGTTTCTCTAGGGTTCTGATGGGTTTTTGGATTGGTTTCGGGTAAAAAGTATATATATATTACGGTTAAAACCCGAACAAAACCCAATCAAACCCACAACTAAAAGAAAACCCGATATCAGCCCGTCAGTCGACTTATTGGTCGACTCATCAGTCAACTCATGAGTCAACTCATGAGTCGACTCATAAGTCGACTGAGCAAACACTAAATCCAGATTTTGTGCATGTTTTGATGTACAGCCCAAACCAATGCACGAAACTCTATGAAACCACACTCATACATGTCTAACAACTTGTTACCAAGTATATCTATGACCTCAAGTCATTTATCACAAATAAAATTATTTATTCACTAATAATTCATATATACTTCTAACAAAATACAGGGTTCTACAAAGGGAATGAGTGAAAAGCTTACAAATCTCTTGAAATCCTCTCTTTATGTGCAGGAATTCGCCAAGATCTCACCTCTCTTTCTCTGAAATTCGTGGGTTCTACCCTCAAACCGTCAGCAACTTGCCTCTAAGCCCAAAATTCTAGATTACCGGTGTATAGGGAAGCTAGGGGTGTATTTATAGGCTTCGGATGTCATGTTTGTGGATAAAAAATTCGTGATTTGGACGTATCTTCAACTGGTAACGACTTTCCAGTTTTTGAGGATATTCACAAAGCAGTTAAGAAGCCAATAGATCGCACGAATCCCGAGAAATCATAGAAAATGCATCAGGAGGCGTTACTTTGCGAGACACCTCTGTGTCTCAGAGGGCGAGACACCACTTTATGTCTCGCCCGCGAGACACATTATTGTGTCTTGCGCAGGTGAAACACAATGATGCGTGTCTCGTTCCGCGTTTCGTCGATTTGCACGTTCCGTCGCTTCTTCGTTTCATCTTTTCACACGTTCTTTTGCTTCCTTTTAGCATTAGATGATCTTCTTTGATTCAGATGATTACAGTTGACTTTGTCCAATAGTTCAGATGAGGTTTGATCAGTTCAGGCGGACTTTAGAACATGATGTGAAGAACGGGTCATAACTTTCAAACCGTAAATCGGAATTGGAATTATTATTATGAAAATCGTGTATTTTTTCGAGACGGGGCTGACCAAATCCACCGAAGTTCGGTTTGCCGCCGTCTTTTTTACTAAATTCCCTCTGGTTTGAGAGATATCAACGTTTTTTATCAGCTTTGAGTTTCTTTGCAATCTATAGGCAAATTTTACTGCCTACAATTAACACTAATTTAAGAAATTTTTAACCATTAATGTTTGTTGAATTTACTGTTAAACCTGTCACAATTCTATTTTAAAATATAATTTAGATATATCTAACCAGAATTTGGGTAAATTGAGAAATCAATTTAATAAATAATAGAGGGAAATTTTTTTAAAGTTAGCACGTGGGTGTCATAAGGGAATGTTCAGCAGAATGTTTTCATGTTTACATAATAAAGGGGACAACGTGCTAATTTGAAACTATTTAGGGTATGTAAATTTTGGAAAATTACACCTACGCGTATATAAGTGTAAAGCTAGTGAAACTATGAGGTGTGTAAGTTCTACCTAGCCTAAAGAAAATTGTAGGCCAAAGTGATGTATTATATGTGAAACTTTATCTTCAGTGTATCAACTGTGAAGCGTGCTTGGAGATAGCGGTGGCCCCACCACGTTTCAATCATGATGAAATATCATGAACAGTCATGTAAAGGCCCACCCGATTGAGCTCTATATAAATCCTAGTCTTCTAGGGTTCCGTGGTAGAAGCAAACACAAAAAAAGAAAAAAAGGGTCGGCTGTCTTTTTTGGCTGCGGCTTCAAGCAGGGAGAGGGTCGTGAGCAGCGGGTGAAAACTTCGCTGGTTTCAAGGGGAGTTTTGTGTAGTCGTTTTGTAGAGTTTGGGCATCCCCTTTTGAGAGAGATATTGTGAGGGGTTTGAGAGTTTATTTGAGGGTTTAGATTGAGTGATTGTAAATCCTAGTTGTAATCTCTCCCTCTAATAGTAGATCTCCTTCTCCTTGCCCCGTGGACGTAAGCAATTTGCCGAACCACGTAAAATTAGTTGTCTCGTTATTTGTATGATTTGCAATAGCTTTTAGGTTCCCTCGACAGGTCAGTCCTAGAATTGATGAGAGGAAGAACTGATATCTCACTTGGTTGAGATATTTTGCTTCAGATTCTTGTTTCCTTGGTGAGACAGGAATTCTTATTGCTACCTGACTCTCTTGTTGTGCTGCCGAAGTACTGTCGAAATCTTCGTTGCGCGCAACAAGTGGTATCAGAGCCCAGATTTCAGATCTAGTATTTTGGAGTTTGGTGGAGGAAGATTTTTGTGTGAAGCTTGGTTCTTGGAGTTTTAGGCTTCAGTGGAGATAGCATTAGGAGTTGCCGTTGGAGATTTTACTTTCCTCGTGTGGACAGGAGATCTATTTGGAATCCGATCTAGGGTTCAGTTGGGTGATTCCTAATTTCTATCAAATTTGTTCTTTCTCTACAATTTGAAGTTAGTTTACAATGAGAGAAGAAGGTGAAAGCAGCAAGTCGATGGCGAGTACAATACAAGTTGGTTTTCAGAATACTAATATTAGTGTGGCGAAGTATGACGATAAAATCAACTTTGATTTGTGGATGAGCAACGTACAGGATGCGCTCAATGCTCAGAATCTAGAAGAGACCATCATGGTCCATAAGAGGTCACCTAAATATGAAGAGGCGGTATGAGAGAAGATGAATAGGAACGCATGTGGGGTGATCAGGTCCTGTTTGGAACATGAACTAAAATATGATGTGATTGGGGTGATATTTGCAACGAAGATGTGGGAAATTCTCAACAACAAGTATCTCACGAAGAGTGTTGAGAACAGGTTGTACTTGCTGCGAAGACTCTTTAGATTTCAGATGTCCAGAGACACCTCACTAGCAGCGCATATGAACAACTATACTAAGTGTTTGGGTAGGAAATTATTTTCTTCATTGTATAACTTATTACAACTTCGATCGTTATAACAAGTTCAAAAAGATCGGTCTTTTTATAAGACCTTTACACAATAAAAATAAAAGTTACAATTCTTGTTCAAACAACACGCAACATGTGTTTATCGCCTATTGCTTTGCGTGAGATCTTTGCCTGTACCGGGGTTTATCCGTGGACCGCCTTAGATCTGGATCCGGTTGATGGAAAATTAGGCAGAGCTTCGCCTTCACCGAGGGAGTGTTTGATTTGAAGCGCTGAAATCGACCAAGCGAAATCAGGGCTCTTATCGAGATTAAAACCAAGCCTAATCTCAAGGAACTAACAGACGGGGTTCAGATCCTTCGAATAGCTCCTTCTTTATACCGAAGTTCGCCGGGATCTGATTTGCCTTCGCTGAATTTCATTCTCCTTAACTCCTCAATCCAGCAGCACCTTACGTCTTGATAATAATTCGCCCTCCGTGAAATGAGCCCCTAGGCTTGTATTTATAGGGCTCCGGATGCGGGTATGTGGATGAGAATGAGTGATTTGGCCTTATCTTCAGTCAATAACGGCCTAACCATATTTGTAGATGATATCTAGGTAGTTGGGAACCCTTGGAATAGATAAATCCTGAGAAAACAGCTCAAAACCATCGAAAACACGTTTTCGAGTCAAAATAGTGCGAAATACCCCGCTGACCCGCGTAGCCGCGGGTCGGCAGTGGCCGACCCTCGCGGTCGCGGGGCTGCTACGGCCGACCCGCGCGGTTGCAGGTTGGCGCGGTTCGATTTGCTCGGGTACGGGTAGTTCGGCCTTTGCGCTGAACTGTTTAGTGTTTTCCGACTTTTTCGGGACTTGTATTTTCCACCGTTTTGCGTATTTGACCGTCTTGTTGACTTATACGATTTGCTAACTTGCTTCATGCGCTCGTTAGCTTCTTTACGGCACTTGGAACTGATTGATGCGTGCGAGCTGATTGACGCGTGCGAGCTGATTGACGCGCGCGAGCTGACTGACGTACGCGCATTGACTAACGCGTGCGAACTGATTGGTGCACGCGTGTTGATCGGCGCATGTGAGTTGATTGACATGCGCGTGTTGATTGACGCGCACGAGATGATAGACGCGCGCGAGCTGGTTGATGTGAACCTTCTCGATTCGTCCACTCTTTGATTCGAGTTGTATTTGGGGACCTATAGGCAATTTTTGATGCCTACAGATACCCCCTTTAAAGTATTTCAGCCTCATTCTTTTATAGAGGAGTCTAAAATACTTTGGATGTGATAGTCCCCTACCTTCAATCGGTGTCAAAAGACCTATATTTGGCTTTAGTTTTTGACTTCTCCACTTTTTAGTCTATTCAGTATTTAGTCGAATAGCTAAAAAATTTTCGGTGTTGTGTTTATCGTCTGACCATTATCGAAGTCTTGAATCAAAACTGATAAGTTGATTTTGGCTCATGTCATCGAGCTGACTTTGAACTAATTAGTTGCATCATAACGCCTTGATTGGCGTTGACCTTGGGCTACGCGTTGACCGACGTTGACCTTAGGCTTTTGTATCGATCGGTGTTAACATAGTCTGGAGTCTATATAGTTTAAGCTCTTAAGGCGTTGGAGCATGGCGATCCTAAATATTAGGGTGCAGGACCAACTATTAAAGCTGATTCATCTGCATGTGTGGATCTTATCCCGAAGTTGTTAGATGATCAAGTCATGAGACCAACTAATGAAGCTGATGCGTCAATGACTCGTATTTATAGAATTTTTGGCAAATTCTCAGCCATGGTTTGATGAGCCTTTACCGACTACCGTTTGAGTCGGGCTAGCATGTAGATTGTTTAAATCTGTTCTGCACATAACGTTGTGCTAAAAGAGTTAACTCCTTTAGTGCTACAATATTGAATATATAGACTTCGTCATTCTCCTGTGAAAAGACTAAACAGCAACGTGTATCAGACGTAGACTTAGGATTTTTAGCAAATCCTCAGCCTTTAACGAATTTGATGTGCCTTTACCGATTACCGTTTGAATCGGGCTTGCATGCGGATTGTTTAAGTCCGTTCCACATGTAACGTTATGCTAAGAGAGTTAACTCTTTTAGTGCTACGATATTGAATACGTAGACTTTATCCTTCTTACGGGAATAGACTACCCGGTAACGCGTGTTAGGCGCTGACTTATCCCTACTTAGGTTTCAGGATAAAAGTCCCCAGACTTGGATTCTGGTATCTTCTTCAATCGGTAAAAGACTAAACCGGTAACGCGTGTTAGGCGTTGACTTATCCCTACTTAGGATTCGGGATAAAATTCCACATGCGTGTGAAGCATGGATTTTAGTGTTATGAATAACAACCTGTCACAATGTCGAATATGTGAGCTTTTATTCTTTTTATGGTTAAGAACTAACCGGCAACGCATGTTAGGCATTGACTTATCCCTGCTTAGGATTCGGGATAAAATTCTTCACGCATAAAAGGCATGGATTTTTATTGCTACGATACTGAATACGTAGACTCGGTCATTTTCACGGGAACGAACCACCCAACAACGCGGGTTAAGCACTGACTCATCCCTACTTAGGCTTCGGGATAAAATGCCCCAGACTTGAATTCTGGTGTCTTTTTCAATCGGTGAAAGACTAAACCGGCAACACGTGTTAGACGCTGACTTATCCCTACTTAGGCTTCAGGATAAAATTCCCCGTACGTGGAAGGCACGGATTATGGAGTTGAAGGGTGGTGTTGAAATATTGTGTCTTCTCTTAAGGCAAAGACGAACCCGATGCGGGAGAGGAAGAATTTTATATTCTATCTCTCAAAGCTAAAGAGAAAGAATTCTATATTCTATTCCCAGTTGTAAAAGGAAACTCAAAGTGGGATCTTCACTTCAAGAATCCGGGAAGGTGAAACTAAGAGTGGGATCTCCACTCCGAGAATCAAAAAGATTCAGATAACCCTAACTGTCGGAAGGTTTGATTACCGAACTATAGATGGATTTCTCATTTATCAAGAGTGAATTATGGTTTTGGTCATTACTGTAGGAAGGTTTGACCAAGCGGGAGTTTAAGGTGATCCTAACTGTAGGAAGGTTTGATCACTTGGTTTGAAAGTGGACCTCTTGTTCATTGAAGGAATCAAGAGGGAATTTTGACTGTGGTCCTAACTGTAGGAAGGTTTGACCATGTGAGAGTGGGAGTGTGAGATGACCCTAACTTTTATAGGTTTGATCACTCGATTTGTGGACCTCTCGTTTATTGAAGGAATCGAGAGAGGATTTTGATTGTGGTCCTTACTGTAGGAAGGTTGGACCAAGTGAATAGTGAGAGTGTGAGTACAAATAACAGTAGGAGTATTGAATGCACAAACGTATAGAAGTTTGAGTGGATTCAACCGAAAAGAATTTTGGTGGTCCCATCGTTAATTAGTCTGATCGGTGGGGGATTTTGTGGTGGAAGACTGTGAGTCGTCAAACACCAATGAGAGTTTTGTGAGGAAAAATTGATCCAACGAAGTGATCGAATCTCATCTCAGCAAAAGAGTGTTCAGAAATCACAGTAGGAGTTTAGTGTTTATCACTTTGTTCGTAATGATCGGGTTATCCCTAAGAAAATTACATGTATAATTCTTCCGGGAACTTCCCGTTACATAAATCATCCACCCCCAGCTTTCTTTGCGAAACCGGGTCTAATATTGTACTTAGTTAAATGACCGGGTTATCCTTAAGAGTACCAGACATGGCATTCTCCAGGAACTTCCCGTGAAAGAAAGGAAACAGTTTAGACTCATATACCTGTTGGAGTTTTGAGAAGCAGTTTATACTCTTATACTTGTCGGAGTCTTCATTCGACTTAATTGAGCGATATAATGCCGGCTTCAACCAATGTTTGGATGCTATTCTTGAGAGCGAAGCAAGCCTTGGTAGGATGAAGGATCTTCCTGTGGTACGCACAGTACTTCGGATTCGTAGTATTATGAGCTTCCTCCTGATCTGGGATAGGTGGTATCTTGATCTTGTTATTTTCAAGGAGGGACTCGAAAATAGCTGGAACATCTTCGTCCTTGAAGGAGTACTCTTTTTGGAGTCTCAGATCCGAAGTCTTTTGCTATCTTCGAGGTTGTTATTGCGATGTCTGATTAACGTCAACAATTGCTGTAGGTACCTTGCCCTTACGACGGGAGGCGAAGTTCGAGTTTGGAGGATTGGCCGTCGGTTGGCTCCTCTCGGCCTTCTTCCTTCAGAGGAAGTGTTCGGGTCGCTCTTCGCGCATCTTCAACTCTTTCCAGGTGTCAGATGATGCTACTCCCATAACTTCCAACACGTCCAAGGAGAGGTTGTTGTGACAGGCTTGTAGGATAAAATCCTCTGTGATCGGATCTCAGCAATTCATTGTCTTATTCCGGAAGCGCTTGACAAAGTCGTTGACCGTCTCGTCGTCTTCCTGTTTCTCATCGAAGAGTGTTCTGATTGACACCTCGGCGTCATTATCAAAGAAGTGAGCGAGGAACAGATTCTCAAGGTTGTCCCAGCTATTGATGCTTGCAGACTTGAGACGGCGGTACCAATCGAAGGTGGGCCGGCGAAGGGTGCTAACGAATGACCGAACCATCAAGGCTTCATTACCGGAGATCATACCCAAGTGGGACTTGAAGTAGATCAGATGCTGGGTGGGCGAACTCTTCCCGTCGAACAGCATGAAGTTAATCAAGTTGAATTTCACCGGGTATGCTATTGAATCCCACTCCCTTGGATAGGAACATGGAATGTCAGTTCTTTTCACCTCTCGAGCAGACATTAGAGCGTTGATTTTGCTCTCAAGGTCTTTCATTTTCTCATCCTCGCTCGTATCAGGTTTTGGATGATTCTTTAGAGGAACAATGGGGCCACCCCCGATATTGTCGTTTTCGATGGGACCACCCCCAGCGTCATTGTTTTTAGTGGGGCCACCCCTAGCGTTCTGGTCAACGGGAGGATCATAAGCATTAATATATTCATCCACGTCTGAATCGCTAGCTGCTTGGCTAACATCGTTGCGACGACTGGATTCACCTAGCTGATTCGATAAGGCTCGGATCTGTTGGTCATGCTCTTCCCTCATCCATAACATAGTCATTTCCATTTCGAATTTAAATGCTTGCTTCTGCTTGAATAGAGCATCCTGATCCTCAACCATTTTAGTTGCTTCCTCGGTGTTAGTCATAAACACTTCGCGGGATTGCCCTGGGCTAGATACCGTATTGTCAGAAGCAACTGTAGAGTTAACATCTGATGCTTTATCATCCGAGGATAACCCTCTCTGCATTCTTTGGTAGTCCATGTGTCTAGTGGTCCCTACGCGTAGCTGAGTCAGACAATGCGATACGAGGGGGTCGGAGCTAGAAGGTCGAGTTGACTTTCCCTTATCAGCCATGTTAATTGTAACTTTTAGAAGTTCGTCACCATAAACAGCCGATCGCTTCTTATGGAGACGCTTTGGTCTGGACTTAGCTATTCCGTCAGAGATCCTCTCGAATACCGAGACCCTCTGCGGAGCGGTCTTGGGGCAGCTACACGCTGATAATACTGTCCTGATTATCTTGGTACACGGACAATGAAAGTCCGTCTTCTGGAAATCTCTCTTTCGAGACCTGTTCGTACCACCAGCCCGATAGTACAACTCATCGGCATGATGACCGGAGTAATCTATCTCGTGTTGGCACGACTTCCCTGGTAAAATATTGTCATCGTCAGATGAATACGTTTCTTTCAGGGGATTTGCCGCCTTGATGGCGTTCTCAAGAGTCACACGTTTGGAGCCACACTTTCATGAGCGCGAGACCTTAATGGGCTCTTGGATACTAACTTGTAGTCCGAGGCGGTCAGTTACAAGAGTTTTCCGTGTGCGACTCCCAGCTCGAGTAGATGCTCAGGGTTCAGTCACCGGACCCAAGCATTCTTTAATCGGAACTCTGTCTCGATCCTCATGCAAAGGACCTAGGCAATCCACCATCCTTATCTTGAAACTGAACAAGTCCATGCTATCGCGGGGTTCCACCGGAGGTGCGGAACTCGATGGAATCAGAGAAACACGTGCAGAACGTCTTCTGTCTTGACCCTGGCGTGGGTCAGACTTAAGTGACCCGCGGGTTGGAGGGTCAGACTTGGGTGACCCGCAACATGGAAGGTCTGACTTAGGTGACCCACGAGCTGGAGGGTCGGATCTAGGTGACCTGCGTCATGAAGGGTCGGACTTGGGTAACCCGTGGCATGAAGGATCAAACTTGGGTGACCCGCGAGCTGGAGGGTTGGATCTAGGTGACCCGCGGCATGGAGGGTCAGACTTGGGTGACCCGCGATATGGAGGGTCAGACTTAGGTGACCCACGAGCTGGAGGGTCGGATCTGGGTGACCCGCAGTATGGAGGGTCAGACTTGGGTGACCCGCGAGCTGAAGGGTCGGATCTAGGTGACCCGCGGCAAGGAGGGTCAGACTTGGGTGACCCGCGGTATGGAGGGTCAGACTTGGGTAACCCACGAGCTGGAGGGTCGGATCTAGGTAACCCGTAGCATGGAGGGTCAGACTTAGGTGACCCGCGAGCTGGAGGGTCGAATCTGGGTGACCCGCGACATGGAGGGTCAGATTGAAGTGACCCGCGTTTTTTGATCTTTTCGGCCACTTGTTCGGACTTTGGCCTCCAAGTTTGATGCATCCTTGGTTGTTTCTTAGCTATATCATTTTTATGTATCTTTTGTGCCTTTTGCAAAAGAATTCGCGCATGCACAAGTAAGGAACGACGTTTCAAGATTCGTTTTTTGAGCGTTGAACGCGTCCTTTTGACGCGGACCCATTCATTGATGTTGGCTTGGGGAAAAGGCTATTCGTTGGCTGTTGAGGGGGTTGACACCTTCTGGACTTCAGATCCGCTTCGTAATGAATCCCGTCAACTGGCTCCAAAGCCTTATCAAGTTGATGTGCACGGCGTTGGCGCTGCCTTTGGCGAGCTCTTTTCAATAAAGTAGGCGCACCTTCAGTACTCAACTCCCTAATTGAGGAGGAGTTCAGATCTGTAGATCCGGCCTTGTTGGAGACCGGAGGGGCGTTGTAAGGTGCATCTACCGTAGCAACAGGGGCATTGATCTTCCTACGCTTGCGAGCGGTGAAAGGTCTGGAGGAGGAGGACAGATAATCCTCGAACTTCAGTTGGTCGAACTCGCATTCGACCACTTCTTCAACCGGGATGCAGATCCGAGGTCACGACACGACAGCTTCGGCAGGTAAGCTGTTGGCTCCCACTGTGGTAGCCAGCGTGTTTGGATAGAAAATTATTTTCTTCATTGTATAACTCATTACAACTTTGATCGTTACAACAAGTTCAAAAAGATCGGTCTTTTTATAAGATCTTTACATAATAAAAATAAAAGTTACAATTCTCGTTCAAATAACGCGCAACAGGTGTTTATCGCCTATTGCTTTGTGTGGGATCTTTGCCTGTGCCGGGGTTTATTCGTGGACCGTCTTAGATCTGGATCCGGTTGATGGAAAATTAGGCAGAGCTTCACCTTCACCGAGGGAGTGTTTGATTTGAAGCGCTGAAATCGACCAAGCGAAATCAGGGTTCTTCTCGAGATTAAGACCAAGCCTAATCTCAAGGAACGGACGGACGATGTTCAGATCCTTTGAATAGCTCCTTCTTTATACCGAAGTTCGTCGGGATCTGATTTGCCTTCGTTAAAATTCGTGCTCCTTGACTCCTCAATCCAGCAGCACCTCCACATCTTGATAATTATTCGCCCCCCGTGAAATGAGCCCCTAGGCTTGTATTTATAGGGCTCCAGATGCGGGTATGTGGATGAGAATGAGTGATTTAGCATTATCATCAGTCAATAACGGTCTAACCATGTTTGTAGATGATATCTAGACAGTTAGGAACCCCTAGAATAGATAAATCCTGAGAAAACTACTCAAAACCATCGAAAACGCATTTTCAGGTCAAAACAGCGCGAAACACCCCGCTGACCCGCGGGGGTGTGGGTCGGCGTGGTCCGACCCGCGCTACCGCGGGTCGGATGTGGCCGACCCGCGCGGCCACGGGTCGGCTGTGGCCGACCCTCGTAGCCGCGGGTCGGCTGCCTCCGTCCCTCGCGGTCGCGGGTCGGCTGCGGCCGACCCGCGTGGCCGTAGGTCGGCACGGTTCGATTTGCACGGGTGCGGGTAGTTTGGCCTTTGCGCTGAAGTGTTTGGTGTTTTTTGACTTTTTCGGGACTTGTATTTTCTAACGTTTTACGTATTTGACTGTCTTGTTAACTTATACAATTTACTAACTTGCTTCATGCGCTCGTTAGCTTCTTTACGGCACTTGGAACTGATCGACGCGCGCGTGTTGATTGACGCGTGCGAGTTGATTGACGCGCGCGTGTTGACCGATGCGCGTGAGCTGATTGACGCGTGCGTGTTGACCGACGCGCACGAGCTGATTGACGTGCGCGTGTTGACCGACACGCACGAGCTGATAGACGTGCGCGAGCTGGTTGACGTGAACCTTCTCGATTCTTCCACTCTTTGATTCAAGTTATATTTGGGGACCTATAGGTAATTTTTGACGCCTACACTAAGTTGTTGTCAGACTTGGCAAATGTTGATGAGAAGATTTCGGATGAGTACAAGTCTATTATCTTATTGGGTTCCTTATCGAATTAGGAGTATGATATATTCGTGCTCACTTTGTTGAACAAAAGATCTTCTATCAGCTATAGTGAAGTGACTAACGTATTGACCAATTACGATTTGAGGAGGAAGGACAAGGAGACTTCCCGTGCTAGCACTTTAGGCGAGGCCTTGTCGACGAGAGGTAGAAGCCCATATCCGAAAGGTGGTAATAGAGGGAGATCAAAGTCAAGAAGCCACCACCAATTAGCAAAGAACCAATATTCATTTTGCAAGGAGCAGGGACATTGGAAGAGAGACTACCCGAAGCTCAAGGAGAAAGAGAATGGAAAGAAAAAGGGCCCGAAGGCCAATGAGGTGAACGTTGCGAAAGTCGATGATTCCAATGATTCGTGCTTTTCTCAACTGATTACTCCAGAGGTGAACCATGTGGATGCATCAGATTGGATGCTTAATTCCGGCGCTACTTATCATGTGACCCCTAGGCGAGACTGGTTTGCATCTTTTGAAAAAGTCGACGGGGGTGTTGTTATCATGGGAAAGATCAATCCTGTGGCGTTTGTACCGTGCGGATTAGGATGCACGATGGACTAGTCCATGAGTTGAAGGAGGTGAGATTTGTTCCTCAACTGGAGCTTTGAATCTTTGAAGGCGAAGGGATTCAAGGTGACTTTCGAAAATACTATAGCGAAGGTTACTAAGGGATCATTGGTGGTGATGAAGGGAGTCCGCAATCAGAATTTGTATTATCTGAAGGAAAGCACCGAGATTGTCCAGATTGCTTCGGCTATTTCAGAAGCGGACATGAGTAGACTTTGGCACTATAGGTTGGGGCACACAGATGAAAAGTCATTGCAGGCATTGTGCAAGCAGGGACTATTGAAGGGAGTCAAGAGTGGTAAAGTAGAATTCTGTGAGCACTGTGTTCTTGGCAAGAAGACGACGTTAAAGTTCAGGACTACTATTCATCAGACGAGGGGCATCCTGGACTACGTGCACACAGACGTTTGGGGTCCCATCAAGACTGCATCACTTGGTGGTCGACATTGGTTCGTCACGTTCGTTGGCATTGTTGGGTGTACACCATGATGAAGAAGAGTGAAGTCCTAGATATATTTGTGGAGTGAAAAAAGAGATTGGAACTGCAGACTGGGAGAAAGATCAAGACGTTACGATCCGACAACGGTGGTGAGTGTACTTCTGACCCCTTTCAGTAGCTATGTCGAGACGAGGGCATAGAGAGATACTTCACGGTTAGTCATACACCATAGCAAAATGAGGTGACAGAGAGGTTGAATCGGTCTTTACTGTAGAAGATCCGATGCTTATTATCGCAGAGTGGTTTGGAGAAGATCTTTTGGGCTGAGGCACTTACATATGCGAGCCACCTCATTAATAGGCTGCCTTCATCTGCGATTGAGGGGAAGACCCTAATGGAGAAGTGGTCGGGAGAGCGAGCACACGACTATGACCAGCTCAAGGTATTCGGATGCCCTGCATTTTATCATGTGAGAACAGATAAATTGGAACCTCGAGCTAGGAAGGCCATATTTGTAGGATTCAAGCGTGGTGTTAAGGGATACAAGCTTTGGGATCTAGTTGATAAGAAGATTGTGCTGAGTAGGGACGTCACGTTTGATGAGGCTTCTATCTTGAAGCTTCCCAGCTCTCATCAGGTAGAGAGCGACCCGACGGAGGAGATATCGCAGGTGGTGGAGATCAATGCAGCTCCATATTGTCCAGATAGTACAGTATCCATTAGAGTGTCGACTGAGGTGACGCCAGGTGAGCACGACGATGACTCGGGGGATACGAGTACTGATGTGCAGGATCAGGGACCGACGGCTCAGGTTCAGGATTCGATTACGGTTCGTAGATAGAGGAGAAACATACAGATGCCAGCACGGTATGCCGATATAGTTGCGTATGCACTTCTGGTGGAGAGTATCGATGAGTTGATGCCTATTACATTCAGAAAGGCCGAGCAGAGTTCGGAGACTGATTCGTGGTAGGTGGCTATGCAGGAGGAGATGGAATCTCTTCATAAGAATGATACGTGGGAGCTTGTTGAGCTTCCAAAGGGGCGGAAGGTAATTGGTTGCAAGTGGGTATACACGAAGAAGGAGAGCATTGAGGAAACTCCATTGAGGTTCAAAGCTAGGTTGGTTGCGAAGGGCTATGCACAGGAGGAAGGTATTGACTATAATAAGGTTTTCTCTCCGGTGGTGAAGCATTCTTCGATTCGGATTTTGCTAGCTTTGGTGGCACAGTATGGTTTAGAGTTAGATCAATTGGATATGAAGACGACATTTATTCATGGTGATCTTGATGAAAAAATATATATGACTAAGCCATTAGGATTCCGAGCTGTAGGGAAGGATAAATTGGTTTGCAGGTTAAAGAAATCGCTATACGGTTTGAAGCAGTCTCCTCGATAGTGATATAGGCGATTCGTTTATGATTGGTCATTCGTACACTCGGAGCCAGTTTGATCATTGTGTATATTTTCGCAAGTTGAAACGAGGTGGGTACATCTCTTTGTTACTTTATGTCGATGACATGTTGGTTGCCTCTACTTCCAGGTCGGCTATTGATGAGTTAAAAGTTCAGCTTTCAAATGAGTTTGAGATGAAGGATTTGGGTGAGGCGAAGTGCATTTTAGGGATGGAGATCGGTAGAGACAAGAAGAAGGGCATAATTTGTTTGATACAAGTGACTTATTTGAAGAAGGTTCTATAGAGATTCCATGTTAGCATGGATACGAAGCCAGTTGGTATACCTTTGGGAGCCCATTTGAAGCTTTCAGCTGATCTTTCACCGAAGACAGTTGAAGATCGAGAGTTGATGTCGAAGACTCTATATGCGAGCGTGGTTGGAAGCTTGATGTACGCGATGGTATGTACGAGACCAGATTTATCACAGGCGGTGAGCATGGTTTTGAGATACATGCACGATCCAGGAGTGGGTCATTAGGACGCTGTGAGATGGATTTTGAGGTACATTCAAGATACACTCAATGTTGGTTTGGTTTATGAACGGGACACTACAGGTGGGCAACTATGTATTGGTTATATTGATTCGGATTATGCTGGAGATTTTGATAAGCGTCGTTCTACGATGGGGTATGTGTTTACTTTGACCCGTGCGGCGGTGTGTTAGAGATGCACCTTACAGTCAACGGTGGCTTTGTCTACGACGGAGGCAGAGTATATGGCAGTTATGGAGGCTGCGAAGGAGGCTATTTGGCTTTGAGGACTTTTGGAGGAACTTGGTATATCGTAGAGATCCGTCACTATTCATTATGATAGCATGAGTGCTATCTATTTGGTGAAGAATCAGGTTTTTCATGCGAGGACGAAGCACATTGACGTTCGTTATCACTTCGTTCGGGATGTTCTTGAAGATGGTGATGTGAAGATTGTGAAAGTCCACATGAAGGATAATCCGGCGGATATGCTCACAAAGGTGGTTCCGAGCAACAAGTTTGATCATTATCGATACTTGTTGAATATTCATGTTTGTTGAGGCCGTTGACGGCCATTTGGATGAACTACGTGAGGCTTGATTCCTTGGGCAAGAGGATACGTAGGCAGTCTTTATGATGCAGCCGGTTTGGATTAGTTGATGGGGGTGAGACCGATTTGTGAGTTGATACCGACATTTGGAGAGTGTTTGCATTCTTATTTGGGTTCTCGACTTGTTGTGGATTGAATCCGTTGTCGTGAATCGTTTCACTTCATATTGGACGTAACAAGTGAGGCATTTGTTTTGGTTGGTGTCGGCTCAGTTTTGGGAAAACTTCACCGGTGTGGAGAATTGTGAAGCGTGCTTGGAGATAGCGGTGGCCTCATCACGTTTCAATCATGATGAAATCTCGTGAACAGTTATGTAAAGGCCCACCCGATTGAGCTCTATATAAATCCTAGTCTTCTAGGGTTCCGTGGTAGAAGCAAACGCAAAAAAAGAAAAAAATGGGTCGGCTGTCCTTTTTGGCTGTGGCTTCAAGCAGGGAGAGGGTCGTGAGCAGCGGGTGAAAACTTCGATGGTTTCATGGGGAGTTTTGTGCAGCCGTTTTGTAGAGTTTGGGCATCCCCTTTTGAGAGAGATATTGCGAGGGATTTGAGAGTTTGTTTGAGGGTTTAGATTGAGTGATTATAAACCCTAGTTGTAATCTCTCCCTCTAATAGTAGATCTTCCCCCTCCTTGCCCCGTGGACGTAGGCAATTTGCCGAACCACGTAAAATTAGTTGTCTCGCTATTTGTGTGATTTGTAATAGCTTTTGGGTTCCCTCGACAGGTCAGTCCTAGAACTGATGAGAGGAAGAGCTGATATCTCACTTGGTTGAGATATTTTGCTTCAGATTCTTGTTTCCTTGATGGGACATGAATTCTTATTGCGATCTGACTCTCTTGTTGTGCTGCCGAAGTGATGCCGAAATTTCCGCTGTGCGCAACATCAACCAATCTTAAGGAATGACCTCTAATACTTAAGTAATTATTTGTTGACATTGTAGTCAATATTGTTACATTGACTTACTATTTTCTAAGCATGATGTTTTAATGTTGTTTCAATTTATGTATTCGATAACTTGTTGTTCTACTAAACTAAATATAAATATTGTTATTATTCTGAATGAAATTTAAGAAATTTCTTTGCGAGGATAGGATTGTCTATCTTTTCGGTAAGTCTAATTTGATGCTTAGAAATACTAATTTATTTTTAGGGTATATTTGGATATCAGAGTGAATTTTTTGTGCTCTTTTTCTTAGCAAACATCATATGCCATGATGTTTTTTATCGAGAAGTGTTTTCAAAACATAGCAGGTGTTTTTTTATCAACGCTAAATTTCATCTTTTTTAACATTGGTATGAAATATATTATTAATGTATTAAATATTAATCATGATAGACTATAATTAATAGATTATTATATTATTATATTATATTATTATATTATATATTAATATTAGTTATAATACCATACGTTATAGCAACGATGAGCTACATAGTGTCTAGTAATGTTAGAGGACACCATTAAATTTCCTACTTTATACATATTTTTTATTTCTTTAATCGTCTTTATTACTTAACACCACTAGAACTTATACAAGACGACACTCAAATGAATAAAGTAGTGAATTTAGTAATATATGATAACTTGTAGATGGGAGAAAATCTCGGCTCCGCCACTGAACTAAAGTATAATATATTATAATATTATGCAACATTTTAATATATTATATTATATTATATTATAATTATTAATTGTTATTTAAAAATAATATATTTAATTACTTTTGTATATTAATATTTTATTATCAGACAATATATATTACTATTAATATAATATTTTATTGTTGCCAATATAATGTTAGTATATTATTAATCTTATTCATATTTTAACATTATAGTTATTAATATATTATATTTATTAATAAGAATGTAATAAGATATTATTATTTTACAATGTAATATAATATAACTAATATACTTTATTATTATTATGTTAATTTAGATATCAATATATTATTTTGTCATTAATAAATTATTGTACCATATAATATATTATTATATTATTACTTATCATATTAATATATAATATATTAATATTTTGTATTTTATTTTGTTGTTAATATATTATTATTATTATTATTATTATTATTATTATTATTATATTATAGTTGTTAATGTGTTATATTTTATTTATTAACACATTAATAAGATACTATGCTAATTATTTAACATTATATTTTGATATTTTTATATAACACATTATTATTTCTTCACTATATTATTATATATTGTTAATAATTTTTATATAAAATGCTTATTAATAGATTTTAAGTTTATTTGATTAATATATTATTGTATAATACACCATGAATATATTAAATATTATTATTTAATATGATATTACATTATCATTAGTATATTACTATCATATAAAATATTTTAAGTTTGGCTATATTTTATTTTAATTAATAATAATAGTAATAGATTATATAACTATAATATAATATAATAAGCATGCTAATAATATTAAATTATATTAATATAATGTAATGTTACGGTGTACCCATTTCGCCAAAGTGCCAACTCATTGCGAAGTAACGGACGAGTGTACTACATGATATACCCCAATCAACTTAGCGGCCAGAGACTAATAGGGACGACAACTCAGCCGACTTGTCGAGTCGACATTCTCTCATGTCAACTCAAAAGGCGGTATTTGTCGCCTCCTTTTGTCGAAGATGACTCACCACGAGTCCACTCGACCATTTGCCAGACACCTCGCTAAGACGACTCGAAAGACGTTACTTCTCGGCGAAGCTAAAAGATAACTTCTGTCTCGAGTCTATCCTCACTGGCTACGTGTCAACATCACATTTAATGCATGTCAGACACATCATGCCTCTAACCCCGATAGTCTTCATGACTCATTGGACCATGTGAGCACTACCATGTCGCCACTCCTTCTCATTTAATGCCGAAGTGATTTTTCGCCCAATCACCAACCGACACTTGTAAAGTAGGTGCTGACTCAGTTGTCAGCCCACACTTTGCCACCGTCTTCCTGTAGTCGGCCGAAGTGACCAATCTATCCTTATACCCTAGGTATAAATACATGTACTATTCTACCTTTATAGAGAGAGACAAATCTGATCCCTAAGCAAACATACTGCACACACAAGAACACACACTGTTCTTTTTCCCCACTCAAGTTCATCAGATAACTTGAGTGTCGGAGGTACAACGAGGGAACCAAACCCCGCTCTCTCACGAATTTCTACACATGCAGATTTTTCAGATACCCAACTCAAGAACCAGATATACAGTCGAGAAAGAAAGTGGTCCCTCATCAATCCCCAACAAACTCATCCAAACACGGATATATATTGACTGTGTGATCACTAGTACATCAACATGTAATATATTATGTTAGATTTTAATCTCAAACTCAATATGTGTGGTGTTTTGAAGTAAGTGTGGTGTTTTTAGTGTGAGAATGTTTTAGCTCAAAGACCACTTTAGTTTCTAATGCATTGTGTTTGTATTTTGACAAAAAACATTATAGAAATAGCAAAGACAACATTGTATCCAAACGCTACCCTTTGGTTTCTAAAGTTTCATATTCTTCTAGGAAGGGGGAAAAAACCTAAGTGATTGCATACCTTGCATGCAAATTGACCGTTGTTAACTTATTATATGTGAAATACTTAGTGCAATAGATTAATTGCTATAACATAAATATGCACTTGAGTTGGAAAATAGTTTGAAGTTTGTTTTGCTGTGATTCATCTTTTTAGCTAGAAAAAACACGAATGATGGAGCTAGTTCTCAACACCCTAATTAGGGGGTACTCACCTAGAACTTTTTAAGTAGAACTGGGATAATTGGTAAAGTGAGATAATTTTTTGACACTGGGATAATTTAGTGGGAACAATGATGGGTAATTCTTAAAGTGGGATAATTTGGTAGAATAATTTGGTGGGATAATGATGGATAATATTATGAAGTTGCATAATTTGGTAGGATAATTTGGTAGGGGTAATGGTGGGTATAAATTACTATTGTTAATAATTGTATATTAAAAATAATATAATATTAATAAGCAAATTCTAGTGATAACTATAAAATATAATGCAATAAAGCATCACTAACTATAAAAATTTAAATCCCTAGAGTGACTCGACTTCCATCATCCCACATGGCTTCTATCATCCCACATGACATCTGCCATAGAATTTTTCCAAACTCCTACAGGTGCTCGTTGAGTCTATAACTCGTCTTCTTTATCGAAGTCATCATCTGCATCAACAACATTTCGTGGAGCTTCTAGTGGAGGATCATAAATGTCGAAGTTCAAATCTCATAACATCATAAAGAAAGAAAAATAAGCATTTTTCAGCCATTAACCCTTTGGACCAATCTCATCATGATCGCTGAAACCAAATCAGCAAATAAATGAAATGTACACATGAATCATCCGTGGCCGCTAAACAGATGATCGATAGATGAACTATAAATATCCCAATCAATTTACTAAGCTGATTTAATAATAATAGATATCACCATTAACCATTCAACATATAATTATCAATGTGATCGCAAAGTTGCTTTCTAACTTATAAAAAAACATAAATAGCCCGCATATCTTTAGAACTAACCCACCAACACTATATTCTTAACCTAAATCACTGTTGTGGAGAGAAAACTTAGATCAAACAAATAATAATAAAGTAATTTAACGTCAAAAAGCTATCAATAAAGTAATACATCTTGAAGATAATAATAAAAGATCTAATCATCACAAAAACAAAGTAAAGACAGAAAAATGAACAGATGATTGACTTCATGGTGGAGAAATTTTAACCAAGAGAGAGGGAGGCGACGTTTCACTTTTTTTCCCAATTGTATTCTTTCCAATGTGTAGGATACTTTGAGAGAGGAGAACTTATGGTTATATATATAGGTAGTATAATTTATGGGATAATTATGACCAATTATCCCAATTCTAATTCTAGTAGAATTCTACTTGACTAACCCACCAAAAAAATAATACAGTTCTAGTTCTACAAAAGTTCTACTTGACTAACACTATAAAAAAAATATCCCATTTCCTAGTTCTATGTGACTAACACCTTAAAAATTTATCCCACAAATTATCCCAGTTCCAGTTTTAAGTTCTAGATGACTAACCCCAAGAGACAAAATGTCAATATCTATAATTAAAATTTGCAAAATTAGAATTGTAGTCTTGAAGATGAACCATTCTTTTATATTCAACTAGTATCGTGTACGTGTGTTGCACGTAGGCACACTTATTAATCAATTTTTTGGAATTCTTTTGGTTCTATTAAGTTAGAAAGTGAATAGTTATTAAGATATTATAGTAATTAATAAAGAATTAATATTATTCAATGAAATGAGACTTAATGCGTAAAGATTAGATGGGTATATTTGTAGGAGGTCATGAATAAGTTATTTTTATCGAAAACAACAACTCTCTGCATAGAAAATTAGCTTACACATGTTTCTTTTATAAAATATAAACTACTTGTAAAGCAAGAAGCTCAAGTACATTTACATGAGAGAGAGGGATGTCATTTTGAAATTATCTTTCTAGAAATTATTAAACCTCTTCTAGTTTATTATTAGCTCTTAGAGTCCCCCAATTTATATTTAATACTTGCAATTTATATCTCTAAAATTGCATTTCAAGGGTATTAAGTGCTAGTATATTGAGGAGGATTTAGTGCAACTCAAGATATAGAAGAGGGAATTATGTGTAAATTTCCCTATTTGTTATAATAATGCAATTTACAGATGGTTAATGGAGAAATGGGTAACCCTTCATGAATGAGTTCCTTATTAGGGGGGGGGGGGGTTAAGAAGATAGTGGAATAATGAAAAGTTGGCGACTTTTCATATTACTGTAATGTTATGTTATATATTTATTTATTTGAATCGATAAATAAATAACTTTTTAATCATATTATATTTGATAATTGCACATATTTAATAATTCATATAAATATTATATATTAATGTGATGTCAATATACATTATAATTATCATACATTAACTATTATACTCAAATAGTAGATTAATAGAAGAAAATTAATAATTAATAGCAGAAAATTTATAATACTCTTAAACTTGTAGTAGTAATCCATTCTATAAGCATCCTCAGACCAACTAACTATATCATTTTCTAAATTGATCTTCCTGCACTTTCTATTTGTCCTTTATAACTCAATAATATTAATGTATTACCTTAGTGACCATAGAACGAAAATTAACCCTTTACACATATATAGTGAAAGCAATTTCACTTATAATGCATTATCATGGACAAAGATTTCTTTATCCCGAGAATAAGCATAATGCATTAAGAGATTCAACCAAACTATACAAACAATTTAGCATATTTACAAACATGTCTAGGAGCTGGAAACCAATTTACATGCTAAGGAAAAAACATATACGAAGATGGAAGGGGGAAAAACCAATTAGTTTATGACTGAAATGGCTACAAATTTTGATAAAATACAGGACCGCCTTCTTTGTCGCCTTCACCGGTTTTTTCTCTGTTCTCTAAATTGTTACACCGATGCTTCCATTACCATCTCCTCATTCAATTCGATTGTACTCCACCAGGGATGTTACCATTGACACACTCACACTTCTTGCGGTTTGTAAGTGCTGTATTTGTGTCTCCTTACTTTTCAATATGAATAAATTTTGATTAAAACTTAGAATTTTGATTAAAACTTAGAATTTTGATTAGAGAATTTTGATAAGATTCCATAGTAATTTATAATGATATATGGAAGATGAATATTTGTAACGTTTTTCATTATTAGTGTGTAATATCAAGAAATAGTGGGGGAATGTTATAATAGTAATTTATAGAGATTTATGGAAGATGAATAGTTATAACGTTTTTCATTATTAGTGTGTAATGTCAAGACTTAGTGGGGGAATGTTATTAATGAGTGGTTAAATAAAAATTTGATGCTAATAAATAGGGAGGTTATGAAAAATTAAGTATGTATATATCTTAATGTATGCATGTATGGATGTGCTAGAGATGTATCCATGTATGTGTTTCAGAGTGTATTTTTGAAAGAAATGTTTTAACATGACAATACACTTTTATAATAGTATTAGATTAGATAACGTATATATTTTATAATGTGGGGTTTTGTTATGACATAATTATAACTGCAATAGAAGTTACATGCAAAAAATATTGCATGCCACATTTTTTGCAGAAAACTAACCACATATTCATCATTTGGATATTTACAAGTTTATTATATGAAATGCATTTTCAAATCAAATTCACTCTTTGCTTCGTTTGTTAACATATTTATGATAAGAATTGCATTTCTATTGCAAATCAAGCATCTATTTTTCTCAAATTTTATATGAACTATACTTTTAGTAGTTGGCATCTATTTTTGAATGATGGGGACATTAATTTAGACTTTTTATATAATGCAATAACATGCAATGTTTATTTTGCATTCAAATTTGTTGCAATTGTTTTTGCAGAAGGAAAATTTAAGTATCATCTTCAACTAATTTGTTGCCAACCAAACAGTAGAATAGAAATATAATTGCAACATTTATTATTGAAGATCTATTATGTGTCTAGAGGCGGATCTTTGTTGGGCAATGTAGTGCCACACACATGACACCACTTTGCCCAGCAAAGACCAAGAACCCACCCCAATTGGTAACCCACTTCTCCAAAAACCCATCCTATAACAAACTTTGAGCTTGATAATTCTTTTTATTCTATAGGTTGAGTTTGATAATTCTTTTTATTCTTACTTATTCTTATAGATTTATCATGTTAACTTACCTAGAAATAGGGTCGGCCCTAGCTTAAGGTAGTTAAGACCTCAGCCTTGGGCCTCATCTTGGTTAAGGCCCACCCACCCACAACTTGTAGTTATAGTCCTCATCCTGGGTAGGCCCTAACCCTAATTTCTTTGTCTCTTAACTCTCTTTCTCCCACTCCCGCCGCCTCCTCAGTCCTTTCTCAAACTCCCGACTCTCAGTCTCTTCCCCAAGCTCTTCCTCTTCCTACTCCCGTCGCTAACCACCTCCGTCATGGAGGCCTTGCCGACAATCACCCTAATTGAGGTAAGCGATCCTTGATCTTGATTTGATTCTATGCGATTTCTTTAGGATCTGCCTGATTTCTAGGGTTTCGTTGATTTTGGGATCTTTTGTGATTCTTGGGGTTTTCTTTTTGGACAGGAGAATGGTGAGGGGATGGCTGACTCAGGCTGAGGGGTACAGTGTCTATGCAATTTGCTTGGAGTGGATCTTGATTCACGAGGCTCCCCTTGTGAAAGGTTGCGAGCACGCTTACTGGTTTGTTTTACGACTTCCTTCATTTATTTTGTGTTGTTTTTTATCTGTTTTAGTAAAGATTGAATCTGTGTGTTTATTGTGGATTCACAGATGTTAGGTTTGGTTATGTGCTCTTGTTTGGGGGTGAGGAAAGGGGTATTGATAATTTGGAGGTGATTGAGTGCTGGATTTAGCTGGGTGGTCTATATTATCATAATGGATTGTTGCAAATGGGTTCCAAATGGGTTCTTGGAAGTAATATTAATGCATGTATGTGTCGTTGGTTTTATGGGGTTTAGTATTGTTTGGAAAATATAAATTACTATGTCTATTTATGATGCGAAGAAAAGGATGTTGATTAACTTGAAGGTTTAAGGTTTAGGTAGTTAAGGGTTTCACTACTGCAAAGGGGACTATTGGCGACGGACAAATCCGTCGCCAAAAGTCGAAAATCCGTCGCTAAATGTTTTAGCGACGGAATAATAGGAATTCCGTCGCTAAAAAGCCGTCACTATTACAAAGGTAGGTAAATAGACATTTAGCGACGGAATATCCGTCGCTAAATATTACCGACGGATATATAGCGACGGAAAATCCGTCGCCAAATTCTATACTTTTTGGCGACGGAAATATCCGTCGCTATACATTTACCGTCGCTATACATATTGGCGACGGATTTTTCATCGCCAAAAGTTGTATTAGTGCATGTCTGGCATGTCAGTTTTCCGTCGCTAAAAGGACTTTTAGCGACGGATATTCCGTCGCTAAAAGTAATCTGAAATTTTTTTAAATTTTTTTTGAAAATTAGAAATTCCTGTACAATATATTTCACAACAATAATATGTACAATAAATTTACACAACACAAGCACATATAACACATATTTTCATTCTCACGCATATATAACAATTATTTCACTAAAAACATAATAAAAACATAATAACAATTATTTCACTAAAAACATAATAAAATCAGTCCCGATCATAATAAAATCAGTCCCAACATTATAAATGTTATTTATACAGCACACCCATTGTTTTCAATGTTAAAACACATAAAATCAGTCCCGATCATCATCATCCTCATCACCAACTCCACCTTGTCGAGAAGTCCCAGCCTAAAAATATAAATAAAACATTATAGAGCAATACGTACATCATCAAAAACTAAATTTTATAGTAAAGTAACAAATTATAAAACAACAAGGCATGACATGCAAGTATAGCAATAATAGAGTATCATGGCATATTCTTACATGTTATATGATTCAGAGAGTTTATGTATTATACGCAAGCACGCACATGTTTTTAACAACGCACGCACACACTCTAACCTCACCCGCACACACGCACGCACCCGTACCTATCTCCACCAACACGCACACACGCACACACACAATACAACACATGCAACACCACAACACAACAATAACAACACCACCACCACCACAATAACAATCCCCCAACCCCACCCACCAACCAACCAAACTCCTACCCCCCACCCCCTCCCCCTCCATCATCATCATCACCACCACCACCACCACCACGAAAACACCCACCAACCAACAACATAACCAACGACCCTACGCACGAACGCCCCACAACAAAACAAAATAACAACCAACTAACCAACTCACTAACCAATACAACCATCGCTACGCACGCACGCACCATCAACACCACCATCACATAAAAACATTAAGTATATAATTTTAGTTGTGTTTCGGAGAGAGATATAGTTTGTGTGTAACAGTTTGTGTGATATCATTTAGTCACATGGCATACTCATAACTAAGTAAGAATTTTATATTTAATTCATTTAATTAAAATATATATATATATATATTACCTGATCCGCCAAAAACCGTCTCCTATATGCCTCCTGAGAATCAGAAGGCAGAGTCGATATGAACTGGGCGAATTCCAGCTCCCTCTGCTCCCGGCGCCTCCGTTCTTCCTCCGCCATCTGGAGTAGCTCCGACTCCCGACGCGACTGCTAATCTTCCATCGCTTTCATCCGCTTCTCTATAGTCAGGTCTTGAGAAGAACTGCATCCTGGTGGAGCTGCAGACTCGTAGGTGCTACTGGACTCGTACGGCCGATGCTCGGATCCTCTCCACCTGTATCTGTTCTTCCTACTCTGTCCAATGACCGTCTCGATGATGCTATCCTCCTCCTCTCTACTTAATCGGGTTGGAGTGTTAGAATCGACCTGAGTCTGTGATAATTGCTCCTGCACCTTAGCATGTAATTTCTCCTGCGATATACCAAAACAACCCGGTCAATTCTAACACATTTAAAATGCATTGTTATAAAAATTAAATATACAAATTATCTGCTACTTACAGCCAGATCCTGGTTCTGCGCTTTCTTCACTTCATCGGCGTAATTTGGACTCCAACCAGTCAGAATACGATCTGCAAAATGCCCGAGTTCTCCCCTTCCCTATTTTATTCACATATATCATTAACTCATAACACATAAATTATACTCAAATTGATAACCTAAGAGCTAATATATTATATACCTCAAGCGCCAATTAATGATAATGTTGGCTGAAAGACCTGGAGCCCCCGTGATGCTCGTAACTGCGGGGCGCATTGCGGTTCCTCCTTGCTGTTTCAGCTTGATCCTGCAAAACAATGTTAAATAGATATAATATAGAATTTCAAACAATAAACGAAAATATATACTTCAATAATACCTGAATTTCGGCCGTGTCCCAATAATCACAAAGTGCAAAAAAATCTACTCCATCTACGCGCTCATCAAGATGCCAGTAACGCTCCCAATCTTCTGTTCTTTGAATAAAATATTTTTTCTTCAGCTCAAACCGCCACCTCTTGAACGATAGATTAATTTGCGTGAAGCAGTAAGTCCAGGCACAAGCGTAATCGTCAAGAAAGAAAAATCGCTTCAGCATACAATGAAAAAAGAGATACAAATCAGTGTGTTAAACAAAATAATAAAATGACTAATAATTATGAGAATTAAAATAAATGACTCACATATATATATCTCCAACAAGCCACCAGCGCATCAATCCGCTGCGACTTCCACGTCAAAAATATATTGAAGAAATCATGTCTCCTGGCTAAAGCGGCGAGGAAATTGTTAAAAGAGTTAGCAAATGGCCCGACAGGCACGCCGTTCTCCCATAGGATCACGGCCCTCCGATGAATATCTGGGATGAGGTTCTGTGGCTTGGTACCACCGCGGCCGCGCCTAGTAGGTCGCTCGGTACCTACGAAAAAATAAAATTCAGGCGAAATATAAATCAATCAATATCGATAATACAAATTAAAATATTAACAGATAAAATATAAAAATCTATACACACCTTTCAATTCGAGGCATCTACGCCTTGCTTGTTCATACCTATGCTGTGCGATAGGTCGCAAATCATGATAAGCATCCCAATCCCCCTTCACCTTGGTCGGGTCGTGGGCTCGCTGATCCGGAATAGAATCCGGCGGTAGTGGCGCAGCTTCTACAGCTGCGCTATATGGCTCATATCGACGCTCCTCCAATACATCTGCATGCGGAGGAGGCGACGGCGGCATCTCTGCATGCTGGGTAGGATCAACGAGGGTCTCCACATCAGGTGGAGCATCTCCTCGTCCTGTGTCCTATGGCGGCGAGTCATGTGTAGCAGCGATGTGGCCTGCGTAGGAAATGTTAAAAATAATGTTAGGCTCGTATTAATAGTTTATAGAAATATACAGATATAATAAATAAATAAAAATATCTGACGTAGATCCATGTGCGTCGCCTCCAGAATGTCTACCAAAAAGTCTCTCAAGCGCTCTCTTACGTAATCCTTTTGTCATCTATACTTTGAAAACATAATGAGTACCCAACAAAACTATAATACATGACAAAAACTGATACATGATAACCAGTCAAACAGATAATATAAAGGTAATATTATAATACATGACACAAACTGATACATGATAACCAGTCAAACAGATAATATAAAGGCAATACTATAATACATAACACAAACTGATACATGTTAACCAGTCAAACAGATACATGAATGTTCTTTTTAAATCATAACCAAGTATTATATTATTATGATGATGTTGAGGCTCTACTCTGCGACCGTGTGCGGTTAGCCTGCGACCGTGTGCGTGCCGACAAAAGGACTGTCCTTATAGTTTTATCGACTCTACCGTGGACTCGTTTTTTGACTTTACGCCTTGGCTCACATATAATCGCAGGTACATCAGGGCGCGCCAGTGCAATTTCATCCACCAGATTATTTTGTGTCAAGGAAAACTCAGCAACTGTTTCGTCGGCCAAGATAACATCTTCCTGATCTTCATCAGACACGGCTTCATGAATGTAGGATCTAGGCGGATTCTTAAGGACAACCCATTCGTCATTTTTCATTATATCTTTGACATAAAAGCACTGTTTGGCATGAGCAGCTAACATGTACTTTTCAGTCTGATATATTTCCTTGTTAAGATTAATAAGTGTGTAACCGTAGTCATCCTTCGCCTTTTTCAGCTCACACCAACGAACCTTAAACATCACATGTCTGACTTCATTATTAATCCCATAGAAAATCTCCACAATGTCTTCTACCTGACCGTAGCAATAGATTTCACCTTGTATCGGATTTAGATTTTTTGAACTAGCGTATGACAGTTGCGAGAAGGAGCAGAACACACCGCTATTTTGTGTTTGTTGTCTCTCTTCAAAACCGATGGTGTTAAACCTAAAGCCGTTGATACAGTAGCCTCCATAACGCTTAACCACGTTAGAAGGACCTTTGGCATATAAACATATTTTCTCAGACAGGTTAACCCCATTCGTAATACGTCGGTCAACCTTTAGGAAAAGAAACAAATAGTTTAAATATCTGTTGGCAGGCACATATTTGATATACGAATCAGAAATATAAATAAATCTTACTTCACCCTTCAGCCATGCAGGGAATTGTCTAGAGTGTGTGTCCATAACTCTTTTATTTTTTGTTCTGCATTTAAGGATAGTCTGGACATATCGGATGTGAAGCCTAGAATAAAATCATTTATAACAGTTAAATAGAGATAGTTATTGTGATGTGATATGATCTGATTCAAACAGTTAAATACTTACGCCGCGTATATGTTAAATATAGTATCATTGCTCAAGATATATGTGTGGGTTTGATCTAGCTCCATTCTGGGGAATCTAGTGTCCTCCCCACGATCATTATAGAATGTTCCGTCAATTATTCGTTGGGGACGGTTGAGCCTTGTCTCCTCACCCCGCAAGTAACGAGAGATGAAATTCAAACTCTCATTACTTATATAGTTCTCTGCTATCGATCCTTCAGGACGTGCACGATTATGCATCAAATGTTTCATGAAACCCAAATACCTACAAGCATATAGTTTCATGATTTGTGACAAAATAAAACTGAGTAACGTAGTTTAACAAATACTAATTGAGCATTATAATAATAAATACCTCTCCACCGGGTACATCCAGCGATATTGAACTGGTCCTACGATGCGGGCTTCATATGCTAAATGTATTGTGAGATGCACCATGACCGTAAAAAACGAGGGTGGAAATAGAATTTCCATTTTACACAGTGTATTGGCTACACGTCCCTCTAATTCTTCAAACTCCCTGACATCAATCACCTTGGAGCACAACTGCTTGAAGAAACCGTAATATTCTATTACCACCATGGCGAGTTCCTTCTCAGCATGTCGCAACGCAACCGGGAGAAGTTGATGCAATAGAATATGATGGTCATGTGTCTTGAGTCCCAAAATTTTCCTGTCCTCAATATGCACATTTGCTGAAATGTTTGAAGCATAACCATCCGGTGTCTTCACGGACTTTAGAAATAAACACATATTGTGGATTTCATCCTTCGACAGTGTGACACGGGAGGCTGGGAGTTCAAACTTTCCGTCACCCTTATCTATAGCTTGCAGTTCGAGACGGATGTTCAATTCTGCTAGGTCTCGACGTGCCCTTAAGTCATCTTTTGATTTTTTCCCGTCCTGCAACAAAGTGTTCAAGAGATTCTCGCATATGTTCTTCTCGATGTGCATGACATCCAAGTTGTGACGTATTTTTAAACTTCTCTAATATGGCAATTGATAAAATATGCTGAATTTTGACCATCCATGCGGAAGTTCAGTACCCTTAGAGACACGCCCATGCGATTGGACAGTGCGAGGTTTATTTCCTTTCGAATTGCCTTTGAGAAATTGCTTACCCTTTCCCCTTCCCTTCCAATTTTGCTTCAATATTTTTCTCCTAACCCCAAATGGATTTTCTTTGTTGAATCTTTTTTTTCCAAATATTTTTTTAGGTAGAGGATGTAGAAGCTCAAATATTTCTTCCCCGGTCAGCCTTGGTGGTGCCGGTCTGTTTTCTGGATTGCCGTCGAACTTTCCTACTAACTTTCTGAACTTGTGCCCTGTAGATAACCATCTTCTGTGTTGCCAATAACAGAACTTACGGCTGTATTTCAGGAACTTTCCCTCATAATCTGACATGCAAATCGGACAAGCAATCTGACCCTTCGTCGACCATCCAGACAAGTTAGCATATGCTGGAAAGTCATTAATTGTCCACATGACCATTGCACGCATACGGAAAGTCTCCTTACCATAAGCATCGTAAGTGCTGACGCCTTCATCCCAGAGAAGCTTCAAGTCGTCAATTAATGGTTGGAGGAAAACATCAATGTCATTTCCAGGAGAATATCTTCCAGGGATCAAGAGTGACAGTATCATGTATGGTTGCTTCATGCACATCGACGGCGGCAGGTTGTACGGTGTCAGCAACACTGGCCAGGTAGACCAAGCAGAGCTCATTACTCCAAACGGATTAAATCCATCGCTAGCAAGCCCCAGCCTAATATTCCGAGACTCCTTACCAAAGTCAGGGTATATACAATCGATGTGCTTCCATGCCTCACCATCAGCAGGATGTCTCAATTTCCCGTCCTCTTTGCGATCGGTCGAATGCCATCGCATATTCTCAGCCAGCTCGGCAGACATATAAAACCTCTGCAGCCTAGGAATAATTGGAAAATATCGGAGAACCTTCACAGGGATTCTGCTCTGTTTATTGGATGATATGCTTTCAGATGTGCCCGTATGTTCTTTCCAGCATGATACATGACACGTCGGACATTCCTCTAGACCTTCATTACCCTTATTGTACAAGATGCAGTCATTAGGACAAGCGTCTATCTTTTTGTAATCAAGCCCCAGGGTATCAACAATCTTGTGAGCTTCATAATAAGTTGCGGGGATGCTCTTCTCGCCGCCTGGAATGACTTTCCTGAGCAAGTCTAATAACATCTCGAAATGTGTAACAGCCATCCCACTTAGTGTTTGGATATGAAGAAGCCTCAGCATAAAAGAAAGCCTTGTGAACTCGGTGCAACCCTCGTATAACGGTGACTCGTTTTCTTCAACAAGTCTCATCAATCGGGCTACATCTTGAAACATATCAGTAGTGTTAACATCACTCGAAGATGGCACGGTAAGAATATCTTCCAACATATCAGTTGTGTCAATTGTCGGATTGTCGACATCAGTAAACTCTTCCTCTAATTACATCACCGGGACGCCTTTACCGTGATGACTCCAAAATACATAAGAGCTATCAAATCCATTGATTGACAGATGGAAACTTACGTCACTCCTAGTGAGCATTTTATCATTCCTACAATTCTTGCAAGGACAAAAAATCAACCCGGTGAGTGACCGTAGAGGGTTAGTGTCAGAGTAGGCTAAGAAAGCTTCTATCCCATCCTTGTATCGAGTGTCTAGATGCCTTCGATCACGTGGTATGCCCATGAACGATTTGTCAGGAATTGTCCGCATCTAGAATT
>BQKN01000475.1:224165-238131 GCA_022839385.1 Asparagus kiusianus | reverse complement strand
ATATATATATATATATATATATAAAGACACTTCATATCTTGCATGGATCCCTAGGAAATATCAATGGATAGAAAGTTCGGTGGATGATCCACTTAAGTTGACATAAGAATCTCTCTCTCTATATATATACATATATATTCCTTTTTTTTTAAATGAAATTTACAGTTTTCTTATTAAAAAGACCCACATGTCAGTTATAAACGAAAACAAAAACATGCGACGAGGAAAGAGCAAAAGGAAAAAAGGAAAGGAAAGACGTGGCTTACATTTACTGGGTTCATGGATGGCCCTGTATATATTCTGCCAGAAACAACCATGGTAACAGTCGTCGTGGCAAGCATCAGTGTTTTGAGAAAAGCATTGCTAGGACCCTTGATGATTATCCAAAGCAAAGCAGAAGTAAACACAAAAGTTATAATGAATTCTGCAACTGCCCCTGTATGCAAATCCACCTTCAAAGAAGGCCCTTTAAGCAGGCTCTTGTACTGAGAAGGCATCACCTCTCTGATTGCAAGAACACCACCAACAGACCCAAGTGCCTGATAATAAACATTGAATTGATCAGTAGTAAATATTGGAGTACCCATCAAATGATGTGCATATAAGATATAATATTCTAAAATGTAATCTGAACATATTTAACAAAATGTAAGCATAATCAATTGAATATAAAGCTAACCCATTCATTTAAAACAAATAGAGATCCGAATCGACATCTCAACATTTTGGCTGATTTGTTTGAGACCAAAATGTCACCTGATACATTAGGAAGATCATGATATGTCGCCCAAAAATTGCCAAATGCTCGATATATTATTTTGTGACAAGCCACATAATAGGACCTAACAGCTATGTATCGGCCAAGTTTGGGATATATCACTCAAAAATTACCAAAAAGCAGTAAAGGATATCAAAACCATATCGTTTTGTGATTGTGGCAACCCTTTTAAAAGGATATATAGGCTGACATATCAGCTATATTGGGGATATTCAAAACAATAATACACCAATTCATTTTCTCATAGCTTTTACCTCTTCTTTTTGTTTCAAAAACTATTCATCACGCCACAAAATCATGCACAATGCGCCATTAGGCCATTGCAGCACCCTAACCAATCTCTTATGGGCTTCAAAGATATAGGTTAGCCCCCTATTGGATCACTCCCGTCAAAAATTAATACTCAAATACAGATATACATCAGTTCTGAACTTGAACACAAACCTATATCAACAAAAATGTTAGAACTTAAAACAGAGCCAAATAAGATCATCCAGAGATGAACTTCGTGTTTGGACAAGGAACTATCTAATAACATTTTTGTTTGACAAAATAAATAATATATGCATAACAGTGAGTGTAAGTACACCAAATCATGAAAATTAAAATGTCTACAAGAGTACAATTTCAAAATGTGTCGTCATATTGCAATTTCAGGGATCATTAAAGGAAACAACAGATCAACTCCAAGACTTCTAACTTTTAACACCTCCCAAATCTGAAACCAATACACGTTATTCAATAAATGTTATTTGTGCGTACAAATAACAGGATTCGGATCCTCTCCACTACAAAAAAATAGTGGAGGAACCACTACATAATCACAGCCATTGATTATCTGGTTGATGGTTGTGATTTTTTCTTTTAGTGCAAATTAGGAATGAGTGCAATACACGTGGGTATGGTAAGTATTAAATTTAGATTGTATCATAACCGTCTACTAAATAGTCAACGATTGAGATTAAAAGCAGTGGTCTATCCACTACTTTTTTGTAGTGGAGAGGATCCAAATCCACAAATAACATGTATTTTTTAGTAGTGTTTTTGAAATGAGGAAGGATTTCTTGAAGCATCATCATCATTATCAGCCAAAACTTTCCTAACTAATATGTCACCAGACCATCTATAAAATAATTAATTTAACAAAATTCCTTCAAATTTACAGAACTTACCTAAATTAGAATGTCAATTTTTTATGATATAACTTTTTCCAACAAGTTGAAACTTAAGAGTTGTCATAAAATTCGACGACCAAATTCCTCTATACTAAAATGTTTCTTAATTTTGTAAAGAACAAAGGTCTATACACGGTACAATTTTAAAACACGTTACTAAAAATTTCACAATCCAATACATCCTTATTCTAAATCAATATTCAAACTTTAATGAGAGAGAGAGAGAGAGAGAGAGAGAGAGAGAGAGCAACCTTTTGGAATTAAAGGCAAGAATAACTTGACATTTTACTTTCACCTCAAAATTAAAATATCCAAGGATATATTGCAGATAACTCCCCCAGTCTTCAACTAATTAGCACTGGTCGTGTTGGTAGTTTAGAAGAACAAATTGCAAATAGCCACCCAAAAATCATTAGCAAAACCAAAATTCAACGAAAACAAAAAAAGAAAAATCGTCGAAACCTGAGCGGGGAATCTGAGGGCCATGGAGAACAAGCTGTCCTTGCTGACTCCGGCGGCGTAGAAAGCGGCGGTGTTGGCAGGATTGAAGCTGGCCTTGCCGAGGAGCTTGGAGATTTGGCTGAAGATCAAAAGCAGGGCGGTGATCAAGAGAACGGTGATCCCTAGGATCAGAGGGAGGCTCCTGAGCTCCAAGTGCCTGGCGATGACCGCCGTCGTGGGGCCCACCGTGGAGATGCAGAACATCCACAGGAATGTTATCACGCCGTCGCCGATCGCAGCCTTGAGCGCCTCCATCGGGGCGTTGGTTGGGCACAAGAACCACGGTGGGATTTTGAAGGGGACGGGTTCTTCGCAGCTCACTTCGAGTATAAATAGGGGTCCACTCCACTGAATCTGGATATGTCAGCGTAGATGTCCATTTTTCCCGTTAATTTCACGAAACCCCCTTTTAACCTTATTTTTCTCACATAATCCTCTAAACTCTCCTATCTTTCTCACGTAACCCCCTAAACTCTCCTGACCGTAAACTTTTCTCATCGGACCTCCTTGCATATAATTTGTAAATAACTAAAGTTTTATTTGAGAGGAAAAATATAAAAATTAGGGGAAGTGGGTGTGATACGTATATATGACAAAGTTTAGAAATTTTTCTTAGAAGGAAATTTTAATTACTTACAAATTACAAGTAGGGATGTCCCATAAGAAACGTCAAAGTTCAGGGTGTTTTGAGATAAAAACAATCTAAGGGGCTTACGTGCAACACACTCCAAAGTTTGGGAGGTGTTATGGTGTTCACTCACCCCAAGCCTTTGTAAAATGATACAATAAGAGTCCTAGCAAAATAACCTCAAACCCACTTAAGTCGCCCAAGCCCAACAGAGGCCTCGACCCCGCCGACTCATCAAGTCGACATTCTTTCATGTCGACACGAAAGGCGGGATCAGTCGATCCTATCGCCGAGGATGACCCACTTAGGGCATTCAACCACTCACTGGGTAATTCTCGGAGATGACTTGAGGGACATTCCATGTTGTCGGCTAAGTTGAGGACTCGACCCTGGCCTCAAGCCTCTCCCTCAGAGCATATGTTAGCATTTCAGTCCACATCAGACAAACCTTATCCGGATGTTAGATTAATGGTCTCCATGACTTGTCAGCTGCCCACGTACCTCCTGCTACGCTCTCAATCACTTCCTGAAAAATGCGGAGACACCATCTTCCATGCCGAAGTGACCCCCCTCCAGTCGCCAGTCGACACCTGTAAAGCGAGAGATGGTTCAGTATGCCAGTGTGTCTCCTGCCACGCTCTCAATCACTTCCCAAAAAATACGGAGACACCCTCTCCCATGCCGAAATGACTTACACTCTAGTCGCCAGCTGACACATGTAGAGCAAAGGATGACTCACCTTTCAGCTCACACTCTGTCACCGCCATTTGTATGGCCGAAGTGACCAATGTTCCCTCGGCATCCCCTATAAATACAGATGCTATTCGTCATAGCCAGATGTTCGTAATCTAAAATCCCCTAAAGCACACACTGCACAAAAACAAGAACACACAGTTCTTCTTTGACCTCACTCAAGTTCATCAACTGACTTGATCGTTGGAGGTATCACGAGGGAACTCATCCCCGCCCTCTTACGATTCTTTGTGTGTAGATTGCTCGGTCATCCTATTCTGGATTATTCTATGTGATTTGAACATCAACAGTTTGGCGCTCATCGTGGGGCCCCTTTTCTTTTTCAAGAAGACATGGCAAGTTCTGAACAAGGGTCCTGTTCTACCCACCCTGAAGAACAACATCAGAGTTGCATCATCCAAGCTAACTAAAGTCAGGAGTTGTATCATTCAAGCTAAGGAGGGTTAGATTTGGCTAAGAGGAACCAACGGAAGTGTAGTCCTCGAAGGCCTCTCAGCGACTTATCTGGGGAGTGTTTACCAAGCACACCATCTGCTAGATGGTAGAATGACCTTCAGCCCCTCTAAAAACCCTCCAGAAGAAGATACACCATAAGGGTGGTTGTCTTTCTTGAAAAGCAACTCTGGCTTCTAATAGCCATCATAGAATAACTTTGGCCAGAACATAGGATCTGATCAGGCCATATCACTTAAGCTCCAACTAGCACTAGCTCATATAAGCATAGGAGTAGTGATTAAGTCTGTGATAGGCGCCTTGGACCATGGGGACTTTTTGAAGGGAACTCCTGTATATCAGGGATGAGATTGCGGGAAAAGCTTAGGGCCTATCAGCTAATTGTCTTCTCAAGAAGAATAACATTGGCCCTTCAATTGACGCATGCACCACTAAAGCTGCCTAAGCTCTGGTGGTCGAAGCATGCGACCCGCATGATCCCCAAAAGGGAGAGTTATTCATTCTCAGCATGGTCCAGCCCCCAGTGCTCCCAAAGCTCATTTGAGGAAACTGCTACGGTTTGTCATTTCCAGGTAGTACAATATCGGTTGGTGGACCAAGAGAATTAATTTCTACTACAAAAGGTACCATGTAGCTTCTGGTCGTGCCCCCAACCCTCGTGAACCCGACTTGGAAAACACCATTCAACATGATTCTTGGTGTCTGGGCAATTCCTTTTGCTAAAAGTCGGCATGCTAACCATCCGCCTTCAAGGCCTTACTGAAGATTCAGACTCAAAAAGAACCTTGGCTGATGAGATGACAAATAGAGTTTTGACTCGTCTTCATCTATCATTGAGTAGTCCGCTATAAAAAAGCAAGAAAAATCCAATTAAAGAGCTTTTATACTGGCAGCCTCATCCGTTACAAAACTGCCTTTTAAACAAAGACAAAGCAAGATCACAAGTGGTTCAATCCTCTTTGAGCATCAGATGCCTACAATGAATATTTTTCATAATCATGTAAATTTCAGAACTAGTGAAATCTTATTAAATATGAATTAACTCTTATCTCACAGGGTTCAAGGCTTCACTATGGCTGAAGACCTAGTCGACTAGGCTCGACTTTCGAGTCAGATTTTTAAGCCCTTGGCACTTTATCAGGAATAAACCTAAGGCACAACCCTTTGGTTGACTCCCACAGTCGTCTCTCGGTCTTAGGGGAAAGGAAGACCTAGTTAACTCTCTCGAACCTAGGTGTTCGACTTCTGAGTCGAATTTTTAAGCCCTTGGTACCTTATCAGGAATAAATCCAAGACACAACCCTTTGGCCGACTCCCACAGTCATCTCTCAGCCTTAGGGAAAAGAAAGACCTAGTTGACTCTCTCGAGCCTAGGCATTCGACTTCTAAGTTGGATATTCAAGCCCTTGGTATCTTATCAGAAATAAACCCAAGGCACAACCTTTTGGTCGACTCTCACAGTCGTCTCTCAGCCTTAGGGGAAGGAAAGACCTAGTTGACTCTCTCGAGGCGTTCGATTTTCGAGTCGGATTTTTAATCTCTTGGTACATTATCAGGAATAAACCCAAGGCACAACCTTTTGACCGACTTCTACAGTCGTCTCTCAGCCTTAGGGGAAGAAAAGACTTAGTCGACTCTCTCAAGCCTAGGCGTTCGACTTCCGAGCCGGATTTTCAACCTCTTGGTACCTTATCAGGAATAAACCCAAGGCACAACCTTTTAGCCGACTCCTACAATCGTCTCGCAGCCTTAGGGGAAGGAAAGACCTGGTCGACTCTCTCGAGCCTAGGCGTTCAACTTTTGAGTCAGATTGTTAAGTCATAATAAAACCCAAGGCACAACCCTATGACTGACTCCCACAGCTGTTATTCGATCATATGGGGATTCTGAAGACCTAGGCACCTACGTAAGACCTAGGCACCCAACCTCAGGATTGTCATTTCGCAAAAAAAAAGGTATTCATAAGTCTAAGATATGAATATTAAGTATATGGTTAATACTTAATTGATCTAAAAACTTAAGCAGTCATCTGTCAAGTTTTGGTCAATTAAATGTTTAGCCAAACTAAGACATCAGGTGAACTAGTTGTCATAAGTCCCTAGCACGGGTCGACACATTATTACTAACTCACTTCAGCCAACATTTCAGACAAGAATAAAGCTACAAAGCTAAAAGAATATAAACAATTAAGGCAAGCTCAAGAATGGAGACAAAAGTTAATTTTCATTCAATAAGAGTAAACTTCATTACAAACTTCTCTACAAAAAAAAGGAAGAGATATGCATGTCTTCAAAACTCTCGACTAGATTTGAGAGTTAGACTTGGCGGTCTCTTGGTGGTAGCAATTGCAGAAGATTCCCCAGGAGCCCCAGCAACAGGCTCGACCACATCATCACTCGCTAATAAATCCAACCCACCTCCACTTTTCTCGACATCTTTTAACAAATCAAGACAGCAAGAGATGCAGGAAGGATAGAAGTGATCTGGAGTAGGATGAGAGTTATGAGGCACTAGAAAAGCAAAGTAGTCGACCCCGGCCTTACATGCTAAGGCCACCTCGGCTTTTCCTATAGGACCATGACGCTGGTTGTCGATCACCTTCTTTTTATGCTACTCAGAATCCAGATGAACGAGTTTGTTCTCCAGTTTCTGGACAAGGGCCATGGACTCCCGAAGCTTTGATTGCACCTCTTCAAAGTCCCTCCTCGTTTTCTCGAGAGATATGTGACTTGATCGAGCCTCTATCTCAGCCGTCATCCTATGATGCTTCTCGGACTCTACCTCCACCTGTAGATGAACCATCTCCCTTTGAAGGTCATCGATGTTCCCTATCTGCTTAGAGAACTAGATTCGAAAGCTCTTGAGGAGCTCTTCCTTCTCATCCAGACTTCGGCGCCACGTGCTTTCTTTGTGAGCTAACTCGGCCTCCAAGACAGTGATCTTTTTCTCTGCCTCCTCCTTGACCGACTTCTCCTTAGCCATCCCTGCTTGGCATTCCAGGGAACGCTCAAGTCGATTGAATAAGGCGTGCTCCAGCAAAGCCCCTCGAACCAAATAAGCCTAGAGAGCTTGGTGTATGCTAGTACTTGGCATATCCTCTAAAATCATCCCATTAGCACCATTCTCCATCTGGTATGATGGAGTTTCAGCTTTCTCCTCGACACCATCGTCCACCCTAATCGGCTCCTTGCCAGGATGACGAGATGCCTCAGGAATAGTACTAGGGCCGATGACATCCTCCTCGACAGCTAGGGCCGTTGTCTCCTTGCCAGGAGAAGACTCGTCTATCTGCCCCATATTTTCCAAGCGGTTAAGCTGATTTACTGGTAGACCCATCCAAGTTGGTTGGGGCCCCACAATCGGTCCGATTAGGCGCTATCTCTTGATCCTTGTCCTCCGCCTCAATTCAGAGACAATTTTAGCGGCTTGAGACATTAAGACAGCCACCTCCTCAGCACTGAAGGCCCCCCTCAGCTTTTTATGGTGCCTAGCAGCAGAACTTAACCCCTCGGTTCCTGCATTCCTCTTGTGATTTTTCGCCAACAGAGGAACGGGGCTCGCCCTTGCCTGGAAGCCAAGGGAAGATAAGATCATGGATATGCCCGTCGTTTGGAGAGACACATCATCAAATAAAGCATCGCTCTCTCGTGGCCCGACATAAGAACATACCTTTTTCATATCCATCATCTCGAAATCACTAAGGGTGGCTAGCCTCAAAGCGTCTTCATTCGCCTCCGGCTAGCCCGAGTAGGCAAATACGTTGTCTCCACCATAGACCCACACGAATTGCCTCCTCCAGTCCTCATCCAACTCTAAAGAATCTGAGACAAGCTGGAACTCACCACAGTAGTGGTAGAAGTAATGCGGGTCTTTCTTAGCCAACCCCGTGCTGATCAAATGCCCAAGCAATCTCAAGCTTGGTTAGACTCCAACACGGTGGTAAATGATGATGGAAGCCACCAGAACCCCCACTGCGTTTGGATAGAACTAGGATGAGGAGACTCCTAGAGCGGCGTGCACCTCCTTGATAAAAGGGTGCAATGACAGCCGTAAGCCATGCTCCAAGTGGGCTAGGTACATCAACACTCAACCCTCACCATGGCAGTATACTGGCTCGTTCATCTCTGGCTCTGTCAATGTAAGAGTTTGAGGGATATTGTATTGATCATACAACCCCACCAGATTATCCATATGGACCTTCGAGCGGATAAGTAGAAGAATAATGAGTCTCCCTCACTACAGCCAGAGTTTGAAACTTGAGAGGTCATGGAAGACTTTTTCTTAAAAAATCTTAGAGGAATATCAGGAATTTGTTAGAGCGAAAGTTCGTAAAAGAATTATCTTAACATTAAGAGGCCATTTATAAGCTTTCAAGGAAGAGTATAGAAGAACTTCAAAGGACGCGGTGATTTTTGAAGCAACCAGGCCCGATCCACTTTGGAATCTGAAGCGGTTCACTCGAAACACGAAGCACCACCCTCATTTAATACCCTACGGCCCATTACTCAAAAAGTGGAAGATCCTCCATTATGTCCATGACACTTCATCTCCCAAAAAGACGGTTCAGATCTTTGATAAAGTTACCTATGAGAAGCGGAGTCAACAATGGATGCCCGATAAAGACAACCACATCTCTAAGATAAATACTTCTCATTTTTTCGTCCCTAGCAGACTTGTATTGATCAGAGCATATCTTATTTCCCTCGGAGCCGACTAAAAGTCGACTTCAAGTGAAAATGACTAACTGTTATGGTATTCACTCACCTAAGATACATGCATTTGTAAAATGATACAATAAGAGTCCTATCAAAATAACCTCAAACCCACTTAAGTGGCCTAAGCTCAACAGGGGCCTCGACCCCGTCGACTTATCAAGTCGACATTCTTTCATGTCGACATGAAAGGTAGGATCAGTCGACCCTATCGCTGAGGACGACCCACTTTGGGCACTCGACCACTCACTGGGCAATTTCTCGGAGACGACTTGAGGGACGTTCTCTGCTATCGGCTAAGTTGAGGACTCGACCCTACCCTCAAGCCTCTCCCCGAGAGCATATGTTAACATTTCAGTCCACATCGGACAAACCTTATCCAGATTTTAGCCTAATGGTCTCCATGACTTGTCAGCTGCCCACGTGCCTCCTGCCACGTTCTCAATCACTTCCTAAAAAATACGGAGACACCCTCTCCCATGCCGAAGTGACAACCCCTCCAGTCGCCAGTCAACACCTGTAAAGCGAGGGATGATTCAGTATGTCAGTCTGCCTCCTACCACGCTCTCAATCACTTCCCAAAAAATACGGAGACACCCTCTCCCATGCCGAAATGACTTCCCCTCCAGTCGCCAGCCGACACATGTAGAGCAAAGGATGACTCACCTTCCAGCTCACACTTTGTAACTACCATTTGCATGGTCGAAGTGACCAATCTGCCCTCGGCATCCCCCTATAAATACAGATGCTATTCGTCATAACCAGAGGTTCGCAATCTAAAACCCCTTAAAGCACACACTGCACAAAAACAAGAACACACAGTTCTTCTTTGACCCTATTCAAGTTCATCAACTGACTTGATCATCGGAGGTATCACGGGGGAACTCATCCCTGCCCTCTTACAACTCTTTTGTGTACAGATTGCTTGGCCATCTTATTCTGCATTATTCTGTGTGATTTGAACATCAACAGGAGGATATCTGAAATTAACCCTATTTTTTTCCCTACAACTATGAAAACTAAAATGAAGTGCTTTGTGGGGAAAAAATATTTTTAATACTGAAAAAGTAAAGATGTGTGGCAGAGTTATTTAGGGGTTTTTTGCACTTAAATACTCCAAAGTTTACTCTATTTTTAACTTTAATATTCTTAATATTATTTTGCTCAAAATATACCTCACGTGAAAGTTTAACTAAATGCCCACAAGTTCTTCCCCCCACCCCCCCCCCCCCCCCCCCCCCCACCCCCAAAAAAAAAATGGTCCAAAGTTTTTTTAACCAAAAATATTCCTAAAGTTTTACAAACTTTAAGTATTGTTATTGATATAATTAAAGGAGACTAAAAAACCAATTGCGCCAATTAATATGATGAAGGTAGATAAAGTACGTGATGATAAGAAATTTTAGCAATGAATATAATCGAGGTTTAAAGTATGGTCTAAGGTACATGTTACGCTATTAGGGTTGGAATCAAATTACTTTTCGGTCAATTATATAAACTAATGGGGATATCAATTTTAGATTTAATTGCACTTTGGGGTATAATGTTTTGAGAAAAGCACTTTAAGATATCAGAGTTAAAAAAAGGGATAAATTTTGGAATATATTATGGATATCAAAGTTAAAAATGGGGTGCACTTTGGAGTGTTTTAGTGCAAATTAAGTTTCGATGAAATGTTAATAAATTAGTTTCTTAATTAACGATGGTTCTATACCTTTACATGGAGCATGAAATTTACATCAGATCTGATATGGATATATTTTGTGTTTCACTTTTATAATATTTTTAATAGAATAAGCATTAAAAGTGAGTGAATTTGAGTTCATTTTAACACACTCAATTTTTTCACTGTTCATTCAACTCCGGATCCCCCCCCCCCCCAGGCCCACACACACACACACACGGTGTTGACGTTAAATAATGCTTTAATGTTATATTGTAGTAGGATAAAGTAAAGGTTAATTTTAGAACCCAACACGTACCCCCTTCCCCCCTCTTCTTATATAGGGTGTCTCAGAAAACCCTATTAATTATTTCATTTTTAGTAAATCTCCTCAAATTTTTTGTGTTGTAGATAACTTCTCTTGAATTTGACAAGTTTATTTAACATCCCTAACTAACACCAATAAGTCTAATGTACCGCTGATAAGAAAGTGATTTTTAAGGATAAAGATACCCCTAAGTCACAAAAAACATAAGCCTAGACTTCCTACGATGAATTGGTAGGGAATATTTGTGGGTTTTAATTTAAATGAGTTTTTCGCAGAAAGAATATTTATATCATTTATTAGGAGGGTTTGCTAAGAAAAGTATAGAATTTAGAGAGTTTCATGAAACACCATATAGTTGAGGGAGTTAAGTGAAACTTTCAAAGCTGATGGTTCGGTTGTTTAGGACGTAACCAAAAATTGAGGGGGTTTCCTAGAATTAAAAAGTTGAGACGGCTCTCTCTTCTGAGCCACCCCTAATAATTGATGTGTTTTTCTAAAATAAACCATAAACTAAACCGACATGAAAGATCTGTGATAAATGCAATGCACGTGATGCTTCTAACATGCACATGTATGAAAGTATCTAGTAAACTAAAATCCACAAAATTTCTATATTATTATGATCCATAAATTTTAAGGTGACATTGTGTCACAATTGATAATTTTCAGTTTGCTAGAAAGTCTCTAGTAAAGATGGTTCACAACATTAAATGTGCATTTAGATGATGTCAATCCTTAAATCTCTACATGAATCCGAAGATCCAATAATCTAAGCATTGATATCCATTTGATGTAGTATCACACATATCTTAAATTTTCAATTCAAATAATCTAAGGATTGACATTCTAACTCATAAGTGTAGTTATTGCTATTTTTTTATGTTATTTTGATTTTTACAAAAGTGTATAAATCAAAAAAACCTGTCGAGTAAAACATATTAATTATCTAGCCTTTTTAATTATCAATGGATGTCATGGTAAATTCACTCTTCAAGTAGTTTGTTGCGAGTCCTAATTACCATACTTAAGAGTAACACTGGATTTTAATTTCAAACACAATGAATGATTTAGAACTGAACGGGTTTACAAAATTCAGTCAAATTAAATAATATGGGTCTAAATAAAAAAAAACGGTTTTTCTATAGAATGCCTATGAGCACTCTATAAGAGAGTAAAGAGATAGAGAGAAATGAATTATGCACAGACATTAATACAAATCAGGAGGACCCATGAGCTATTCATTTCTCTATATCTCTCTCCTCTCTTGTAGAGCGCCCATGGGCACTCTATAGAAAAACCGTTTAAAAAAAACCTTATTTTTAGATGTTGTTTTGACTTTTGATTTCTTATATGAGTGGCTGTTGATGCTGCTTTATAATACTTTTAGTAGGAAAAATAAAATAAACGGATATGAAAAATATGAGATGTGTAATAAATGCAATGCACATGATCCTACAAGGCAACTGTGCAAATGTAAGAAGTATCTCTGTTATTTTTAGTAGGAAAAAGACAACATAAACTGATATGATATATATCTATAATAAAATAAACGGATATGAAAAATATGAGATCTGTCATAAATGCAATGCCCTTTTTCTCTCTCTCACACATGTTATGGCTTAACAAAAGTAACATAACTGATTTGAAGATCTAAAACTCAAATGAATATGAAAGAACTTAAATAAATTTCAGGGTTCAACTTGAAAAGTAGTCAATATTTGAGCGTTTTCCATAAATTAGACATATCTATAGCACATGCATCCGGGGACTAAAACACAATTTCAACGACTTGAGAACTAATTTAAAAATATAAAACATTTAAGAGACTAATATTCGTAGAAAGTCGCTATAATCGTCTGGGTACGTATAAATGTTTTGGTTAACATTTTTGGATCAGCTTCTATCCTCCACAAGGCTTGTTTTCTTCTAACTTTCGTCATTAATAAACAAAATACTAGGAAGGTTTAAATTTATAAAGATGTGATCAAAAATATGATTCTACCAAAATAAATAAATAAATAGATAAAAACAAAAACAAAAATTCTTACTCTTATTTACTATCAAACAACTTCACTATTGCAAATTTTGATGTTCCCACAAACAAGCACGGTTACTTACTTTCATATAAACAATAAACGCGCATGGCCCCATAAGCAGGTGTCTCGATGCACGAAAATGACTCTTCGATCACCTTTCATTATTTCAATGTTTCAAAATTTAGGTTTTATTTCTTACTAAAAAAAGTTAATTTAGCCATGACTTTCTGTTCTTTCATGTATCTATTTTGACATTAGGACATGTTTTATTCATATAGCTATATATATATACAAACTTGTTGGGGATGCACAACCCCCCTGATGCGATTTGGAAATAGAGATTTAGGAGAGAAGAGAGAAAATCAAACAATCTCAAACACACAAGATTTACGTGGTTCGCTTCTCAGTGTGAGAAACTACGTCCACGGCCGCCGCAGGAGAAAAAATCCACTATTTTTCGTCTTGATACATCATGCCCTAATCAACCCTTTTATAGACTTAAGGGTTTAACAAGTAAAAAAGGAAACAGAACAAAACAGGTTAAATTCCGAATCTGGGCCAATACCCGACTCCGGTCGACCGCTGCACCAAATCCGGTCGACCGCGACAAATCCCAATCCTGATCGAAGTCACTGGACTTTGGGCGGTCGACCGCAGCGCCACGTGCGGTCGACCGCGATGCTGCCTGCAATCTGCCTGGCTCTCTGGACTTTTACCGGTCGACCGCAGCAACATGCTCGGTCGACCGCGACGAAGGCAAAACTCAGGATGGCTCTCTGGACTTTTGCCGGTCGACCGCAGCGCCACAGGCGGTCGACCGCAATGCTCTTCCAGCCTGTGCACCCAGCTGTGCACGTCGCCGGTCGACCGCCGTGCCATGGCCGGTCGACCGCGATACTGCCAAATCACCTTTTCGTCGTTTTGCTTGAACTTCGTCGT
>BQKN01000475.1:199605-222555 GCA_022839385.1 Asparagus kiusianus | reverse complement strand
TATATATCCTTGCACCTATTTCTATCATATAGGATATATCTATCTTGCAAGAATACACTTGTTAATTAATTTTAATTGGCATTTAATCGGATTAGATTAGCATAAGACCCTAATCACCCCCCCTCTAGGGTCTAACAACGAGATGGTCCACCAGTACTTCTCCAAGAAGATCGAAGCTTGCATCATCAAGATTGACTTTAGCAAAGCCTTCGATTGTGTAAGTTGGGATTTTCTGCAATCCCTTCTTCAAGCCAGGGATTTCGGTCCCAGATGGTGCTTCTGTTTTAGATCCATCATGTTTTCTTCCAAATCGTCTGTCCTAGTCAATGGCACTCCTTCCAAACCTTTCCTATGTCATAGAGGCCTCAAACAAGGTGACCCCCCCTCTCTCCCATGTTGTTCCTTCTAGTGGTCGATGTTTTATGTAGGATGCTCCACAATAGCTCCAACCATGGTGACCTCTCAGAGCTTCATCTCAATGGCTTACTTAATGACATCAAATCCCTTTAGTTTACAGACAATACTATTATCTTCTGCAAAGCCCTCCCTTTCTGACATTATTAACCTCAAGGCCATCATGTACCTATTCGAAAATGTTAGCGGCCTAGCAATCAACTTCAATAAATCCAATCTCTTATATAGTGGTAAGTCCCCTTCCAAGGGACCTCGCCTGGCCAAGATTCTTAACTGCTCCTATGCTACTCCGCCATTCAAATACCTAGGGCTCCCGCTCAAAAGAGGTTCCCTGTCCAGATCTGATTAGCAGTCTTTACTGGACTCTCTTCATCGCAAGCTATCTCTTTGGAAAAGCAAATAGCTCTCCTTTGGTGGTCATATTGTTCTCCTTAAATCTATCATGTCTACTATTCCTCTATATTACATGTCCTTCAAACTCCCCAGCTGGCTCATCAAAGATATCGATAAGACCAGACGTAATTTCCTCTGGGGTAGATCTTTCGATTGCTCTAGGGGCAATCATTCTGTCAGATGGACTAATGTCTACTCTCCTAAAGCCAACGGAGGGCTGGGGGTTCCCAACCTCCAGCTATTAAACTCTTGCCTCCTCTCTAGATGACTATGGAAATTCTCGGACAGCATCATGTGGGCAGGGTTCTCCGGTCCATCTACCCCTCCAACCTTCTTAATCCCCAATGTTCTAACCAATGCTCCAAATTATAGAAGGACGTTCACTCTTGCTTCCACCACTTCTCATCCTTTGTCAAATGGTCTTTGTGCAACAGTTCTAGGATCCAATTTTGGGAGGACAAATGGATAGGCGACAACTCCTTAGCTAATCTTTTCCCATTGGCCTACCTCCTTGCCTTTTCCAACCACACTTCTGTTGAATCCCAAGGCAGATTTCTTGGGGTGGGATGGTCTTGGAGACCTATCATTAGGAGGCCTACTCACGAGACTACGAGAAGGCAAGTTCAAGCTCTTAACCAACTCTTGACCGATAACAACCTCTCTCCCTCCTATTCTGTCGACAAGCCTTCTTGGTCTCTCACTGTTTCTAAGTCTTTCTCAGTTAAATCCCTATACTCTTTCTTAGCTGATGGGGGAACCCGATACCCTCACTCTTCCATAGTCTGGAACAACTTTCTACCTAGAAAAGTTCAATTCTTTTTCTAGTTACTGAGTATGAACATATTGAAGACTAATGACAGATTAGCCTCCCATGGTTGGTTACATGATACTTCTTGTATATTTTGTAGAAGAATCACATAACCATCTATTCCTCTCATGTATCCTCACCAGCCAAGTTTGGCTCTAGTTCTTACCGAGGATTGGCATCAATGCTATTCCTCCTGACATTCCTATGTGCTTAGCTTTATGCTCTGACAGCTTCGTGCATGCTTCTGTGCGTCTGTGACGCCCCTGTTTTCACACATGGCTGTAGTCCGATGTGAACCCAGAGATGTCAAACCTGCCATGCACCCACACTGTGTAACAACAAGTTTCACCAATCACAGTAATATCCTCTAGTGGGATCAAATAAAAGCATAGGTACAAAACAGGCAAAGAAGTAGAACAATAATAATAGACATGATAAAGAGGATGATATCTCATAAATAAAGTGTCACGCCCCGCTTCCTAAAATACCAGGGAATCGAAACGTGAATAAGCCCGCGACGTATTAGACTGAGGAGAGATAAGTGCTAGACCTCTTCTTCTCAATCTAATACGCTAAGCGTCTGGAAATAAAACAAAGCGAAGTCACAGGTCCCCGATCACAATAGCAAGAACATAAAGACAACTCAGAATAAAATAATACATATCACAAATGAATATCATCCCAGACATAAAATGCGGATCAAACATGCCTTTATACAAATCTGAATAAATGAATACTGAAGAGATACAAAATACACCGATCAATTAGAAATGGAAGGTAGTACAAAAGAAAACGGATGACCAATAACTAAGCTTCAGCTTCTACTGCTCCGTCTGCGGGGATCTCCGACTGAGAATATCCTGGCTCTGGCGTATCTCCAAGCTGGACCTGTTCTTCCTCTAAATCTGACGTACACCAGAGAAAACAGGTGTACGTCAGGTGCATGGTGCACGGCAAGACCCGACAAAACAAAATAGGACAACCGAAAACCAAAGCGAGAAATGATATGATAACAGAACGACAAAAGCATGTGCAACTGATAATCCAACAAAATCAACATGCAATCCACTACCAAAACATGATAATCATAAGAATCCGTAAATCAATCGGGTAACGAAATCATGCAGCTAGCGATCAGAATAATCATCCAAGAAACAGAGTCATACACTAGATGAAATTAATACTTAAAAATCTACAACTCGAGACGTAGTACGTCGAGCGAAATAATCCAAATAAGGAAACCCTCATGTATATACCATATGTCTCAAATTGTAGATAATTAAATATTAATCCTAATCTAGGTATGGAAAGAAATACAACTGGCCTACATCTCACAAGAATCATACTTAGCTAAGAATCGAGTCATGTAACTAGCCATACTATCTCAACTCACTGGTCCACATCTCACATAGAGTCAACGCTCATATTACCGGATAACTGACTGTTCACAAATCCTCTACGCGCATCCAATACCGCTACACGAATTGGTCAGAGGACTACACGCAATCCGATCTCGGCCTGGTCCGAACTCAGGCAAAGCTCAGGTGACTACACAAATTCACTGACTAAAGTGACTACACGAATTCACTTTAGCCCAACAAACCAACCCCAGTGACTACACGAATTCACTGGCGCGAGCCTGGAAGATACATCAACAGTCTTATCCGATCACATGAACATGGACTTCCCCATCCCAACTCTCTTGTATTTTCTAAGTCAAACATAATCCATATTGAAACTCGGGTTCACCACCTAACTCGGTCAACGCACCCACACATGTCACTAAGTCTGTTCATGACGCACGAGACCACTAAGTCATGAACTACTAAGGGTTCTCACAACAACCAGAAATAATAAAAGTAGACATGTCAAATATAGTACAATAATCGTAAAACATAAAATGTAATCCTGAATCAATAAAACATGCATACAGTCTGGTTTCATCAATATCTTGTTATCCAAAATAAATAATTCTTTTTGTTTTAAATAAATTCTTTTAAATCATCATAATTATTAAAAATATAGTACTTTTGTCGAAAATAATTTAACAACTCAAAATGACCCCTTTTCCAAAATAATTAATTTTAAATTATCTATTTTAATACTTATTCGAAAACTAACTCATTTTCCCATTAGTTCATTCTCTCATCATAATAATTCTAAAAACATCTTAAAATAACCAATTTTGCACAAAATAATTATATCTTTAAATTACTTATCATAAAATCATTATTTGATATTAATCGTCAACAAACCCACGCAGATATATCACAATAGACAACATAATCAAAATACAGTCTATCTATGCACATAATTAAGTTCACAGATCTAAAATTGAAATGACAGTGAGCAAGAGGGATCTTGCCTCGGGGTTTTTGTCGAACGAATCGACACTGTCGATGCGGGTCCGCGGTCTGATCTGGACGCGGGTAGGAACGACGGTGAGGCGTGTTGGCGCTGCTGGAGACCCGACGGAGGTCGACGGGGCTGAGGGAGGCTGTGGTGTCGGATAGATCTGTAGGGGGTCGTCGGGGCAGTGAGGCGACGACGAGAGGGGTTCGGATCTGGGTGGCGCGGAGGGATGTCGTGGGGAAAGAGGAGGCTGGCGGTGATGGATGTGGTCGCGTGGCGTTCGGCGACGGCGGGTTCAGGTGGTCGGAGGTGGCGCATCAGCAAGGGGTTCGTGGCGAACACGGTTGGCTGGAGGTGATCGGGATCTGCGGCGGCAAGAGGCGGAGCGGCGAGAGGGGGCGGTGATGGCTGGTCTAGGCGGGTGTAGGCGGTGGTGGGGCTGCAGGAAACTGGAGGCGGTGGGGCAGTGCTGGAGGTGGGAGGTCATCAGGATCTGAGAGAGGGCGGAGGAGGAGGCGGTTCTGGTGGAGGGCGTGAGCATTGGTGGAGCTCGTCGACGAGGAGAGGTCAACGGCGAGGGCAGTCAACGGCGACGAGGAGAAAGGAAGAAGGGGTCGGGGACTCGCGGCGACGGGGCTAGCTCAGGCGGCGAAGGTCAGGCGGCACAGGGGGTCTGAGGCGTTGGCGGTGGGTCACGGCGAAGAGGTGGTGAACGGCAGCGTTCGAAGGCGGGCGAGGGGTTCTCAGGGCAGCGGGGATGTGAGGGCGGCGCTGGAGTTCACCGGCGACGAGCGGGGGTCGGGGAGGAGGAAGAAGGAGAAGATGATGAGGGCGTGGAGCTCAGCTTGGCATTGGCTGAGTTCTCTTGGGGGAAATCTGAGGGGGATGATAATAATAGAGGAGAGAGAGGTGGACGTGGAGTGTGGGTGTACAGGAATTAATGGGGAAAAATGTCGTGGGGTGAGCTGGCAGGGAGTTAGAAATTGATTGGAGAGAGGGAATAATGGGACGTGATTATGGAGAAATAAAGGAATGAAATAAATATGGAAGAGAGAGATTTGATTATGGAGATATGTTACCATATACATAAGAATAACTATTATAGTAATAATCAAATGAATAATAATATTAACAAAACATTAACAAACAAATATCTATATATATATATATATATATATATTTATATTTATATATATGCTAATGTACTAAGCTCATGTTTACATTAATAATAATAATATTAATTTAAAAGTTTTTACCGTAATCAATTAAATCTATAATTAACAAAACTATTAAAATAAATATAAAATCGGATTTTTAAATCATAGAAATTCTAGGAAATCAAGAAATACAGATTCCCCTTTTTTAAAATAATAATTAAATATTTTAAAATGCTAAAAAATTATTTTAACTATTATTAAAAATTCATGGTGCTTACATAAAGGTCATGTCTCAACTGAAAATAAACTAAAATACATATGGAGTCTGAAATAACATACGATGTCTCAACATGAATCAAAACGGAAAGTCAAACTAAGGCACATTGCCTTTACAAAATGAAACTAAACTCTAAGTCTGAATAAAATTTAAAACTACAGTGGAGCCTCTAATAAATCTCTCGAGACGGCGACTATGCAAGAACTCCGTCATCCTGCGGCTATCCGGAACTCCGAGCTACCTAAAAGGGTGTTTTTAAAAGAAAAAGAAACAATAACAAGAGCGTCAGAGCGCTACAGCAAGATTACCCTCATCCACCCCCAGGGGAAGGGCTGTTAGGATGGAGTAGAGGCTCTATCTATTAAGCATTGTCTACCTATATCATTTTCCTTGTATCTAGCGGAATTAATATTCAGACACCTACAAAACGAGACATAGTACGTCGAGCGAAATAATCCAAATAAGAAAACCCTCATGTATATACCATATGTCTCGAATCGTAAACATCTAAACATTAATACCAAAATAAGAATAAATAATCTAATGAAACCAATAATTAGAGATCCATAACATGAGACTGGTACGTCGAGCGAAATAATCCAAACAAGGAAACCCTTATGTATATACCATAAGTCTCAAATTGTGAATCTCTAATCATTGATCCCAACTAAGAAAAAAAACAATAAAAGAAATAAGATATCAACACATCGTATTTATAATATCTTCCACAATCACTGGAGAGATAGAATAAAATACCAACACATAATTTTGTATACTTTCAAAAGTAACGTATCTCAATTATATAGTTCACTGATAGGTCGTATTTATAATCGGCATCTGTCATACTTAGGCTATCAAGTAATTGTCTCAGTGCGACGGACTACCCTATAGGTATCCTAAATTGTGTACACGGCTCACTAGTCTCATCGCGATCTTAGTGTGTAACATGAGTGCGGGACGGACTACCAAGTATGCATCCTAGAAATACGACTCATGAGCCTCATCGCACCCTAGCACGGGACGAACGGCTAGATCAAGCCTCTTAAAATCCGACTCAATGGCCTGTACATATGGAATATCGACGCACTACCTCATGTAGTACTGAACTGAGCTCATCAACGATATCCACCTCATATAAATCTTTGTACCTCTGGCATGTCGATGCACTATTCCATATAATACTGAGCTATGCTCATCAATGATAGTTACCTCATGTATAAACCATGTATATCTGGTGTGTCAACGTACTATCCCATATAGTACTAAGATGTGCTCATCAACGACATCCAACATGTATATGAACTATATCTAATTCAAATATGATCAAATCAAAATTCATCATAATCCCCTTTGGATTCTTAAATGTATAACATAACATATTCATGACTATACGTATAACATCAAGTGGCTCAAAACTCCGTGAACGCACCTCAAAACGGCGCAACACAGCTCCACAAAACGAGCAGGAAAAACAGACATGACATCTGTTAGTAAAACAAGCATATCTTTCTCTAGGAAATATATTTTTATAAATAGTTTTCTGTTTTGAAAACTAGATTCACACATCTTTCAAATGACATAAGTTTGGTTCAGTTTGGAGTTTATTTGTTATCCCAAATCTCTAGTTAAATATTATATATGTGCAGCCATTTTTCTACAGGATATGTTGTTAGTAAAAAGATTATATCTTTCTCTATACAAATGAGTTTTAAGATTAGTCTTCTGTTTTAGAAACTAGATACATATGTCTTTCATTTGGAACTGGTTTGGTTAAATTTGAAGTTTATTTTCTATTTCAAAATCTTAGTTAAACATGATATAATTGCTACAGTTTTCTGCAGAAAATATTTATTTAGTACATCTCTTAAATTTCTCATATATAAATAAAATTATGAAAAATCCTAATGATCATGATACTATCATAAATAGCAAGAAAAAAAATTACTAATCTAGCATTGGTTTATGTTTTAACATCAAAAATTTAACTTTTATCACATCATGTTAAGATTCAAGCATGAAAACACATATTCAATATCATATTAAACATCTAACTAGTTATTTAACTATGGGGAAGAGTTTGGATAAAGATAATCTTATCTTAGACATCGTTATAAGCCTCTGAAATAACCAGTAACCAAAAAGAAGTGCAACCAAGCCGTTTCCCCATTGCTACACGTTGATGATCTCGCCCTCGTGTCGATATTTGCTTCACAAAGCTCTCAAAATTCTCAACTTTAGGGCTAGGGATTCAGAGAGAGGAAGAGGGGCTGTTAGGGTTTGAAACTCTGATATAAGGATGTTAATTTTCGTGAAAACACATGTTTATATATATGCAAACCTAAAATAAACCCGTTTGACCCGAACCAGGAATCCTAATCTGACTAGGAGAATGACCTTCGGTATTTTGGCCATAACTTTCACGTCCGACCTCGGAATGAGGTGATCTAAGACTTGTTGGAAAGCTCTTAAAGATACCTACAACTTTTGTCTAACTTATCCAAATTATAACTACATCTATGAGAAAAAAACAAAATCTCTCCGCTGGTCATAAATTTCCAGATTTATACATCGAGCATGAATTGTGCATTTGCTCTTATATATATACATATATACATTAAATTGATCTCAAACCAATTCCTAGCATACTCAAACATCATAATATGTTATTTATAAATATATAACATATTTATTATTATTTATCATAAAATATTCAAATTTTTGGGGTTTTACAGCGTCTTCTCTGGGGTATATGTTTCCCAACTGTCTGTTGGATCCGTTGGAAGCTTGCAATGATCGCATATTCTCAAACTCCATCACCACTTCTCAACAAATCATCTCCAAGGCAGCTTACTTTATTCTTTTCTGTGTAGGTGCTTCGTCTTCCACGAAGGCAATCAAGCTTAAGAACATCATTCGTTCCTCTGAGCTTGCGGTCGTCATCGAATCCAGTGAGAACAACAATTGGCATCCTTGAGCTGCGGTTCCTAGCTCTTCTAGTTCTTTTGGTTTTTAGCTATTCATAGCATCGTGTTACTATTTGCATATATCTTCTAGACATCTACTAGTGATTGGTTTTTTACTCCATCTTGGAGATTGCTCCAATCACCAGTAGATATCCACTTTTGTAATACATTCTCTTTTGCACTTATATACTTATCTATGATAGGTCATTTTGCCCTATTTTTACATCAAAAAAAAAAAATCAAACCATAGAAACCTTATAGATATGATTATTCAAGTAATCAAAGTTTATACTAAACCAATGAGACTTCATAGTAGTGGAGATTCATACTTGCGGTGGCATAGATTCTCCAACATCTAATTGCATGATATATGCTGAGAGCTCATCTAATTTTGGTTGCATCTCATCTATCATTAATTAAAAAATAAAAAAAAGAACCAATATGCAAATCATAACATGTATTTTGACGCAAAAAGAACTTGAAAAATATAACATTACTAATTGTTTACCTTTGACACCATACAACCAATCAGGTGTGCAAACTAAGCCTCTACATTATTAGGCTTAAGAGTGCTATGATATTTGTTAAGGATTATCCCACCGCCACTGAAAGTACTCCCCGAAGCAACTATAGAAATAGGAACCGCCATTATGTCCCTTGCCAACAGAGAGAGAGCTTGGGGTATCTATGTTCATTAGTTTTCCAAAAGGAAAGAAAGTCGAGTTGAGTACCACAATCAAGTCTATGTTCATCCAAATAAAGTTCTAATTGAGTCTTTTGAAATCTAATAATTTCTTGACTTTCAAATGAGTTGAATTCCTAAATATAAACAAAGCATCAAAAATATTAGATCTCCAATGTTGTATTATTGCAATTATTAAACATAACTAGCTAAAACTTATCTTATTTTGTAATTTCCACTCATGATCAATGTAGTATGGCGTGAGACAAGTATATCCGTCGGTCGTTAGCTATTAATGTCCACAAATCAAAAGTTAAGTCAATTCTACTCGGAATCGATTCAAAAGCTCCTTTTAACCTATTTTCTCTCTTCCATAGATTTTAAGAACATCTTCTTTAACTATATTTCTTGATATGTGTTTTAGATTTTCACAAAGATGTGAGAAGATTGCTCAAATACCTTTATACTCAACAAATTAAAATGGCAAATCGTGTATAATGATGGCCTAGACTAAGAGCTCTCTAAACTTATTCAGGTCAAAAATAAATCTCGAAGAACTCATTATAGAATCTTTTGAGTTAGATAAATCCTCAATATCCTTTCCAGTAGCTTTCTTATAATTTTTCATGTGTCTTAACGTGTTTTTCATCCCATGGTTACCTTCAACGATGTAACAAGATCAAATATTTTCCGAGCTTTAGATGTAGATCTTCTTTTTCTCTTTTTGTCAATTATCCCTTTGTATTTTTTAATAGAACTAGATATTTCTTCTAATTCTTCTTCATTAGATGAACCTACTTCTATCCTCTATAGGATTATTGGTAGGATTGGGCTCTATTAAGTATGAAAAAAATACAAAACCACATAAGTTCTATGAAACCTATAAATACTGCAAAACTATACGAGTGAGCATATTTTATGTTTGTTTTCTCTCAAAATAAGATCTTATAGCAAAAGAAATGTGATTACTAAATTAAATGCTAAAATTACAGACTGTTGTATCTATCAAAAGTTTATTCACCAAATTCATAAAGTAGTTCAATTCAAAAACAAAGTTAAATCATCAATTGAAACCCATAAAACTTCTGACTTTAATAGAAATTTGAAGCAATCATGAGAATTTGATAGCATCTTTAACTAGAGAATTGAGGGTAAAAATATTAGAGAAAGAGAAAAAAAGGATAGAAAGTTAAATGAAAACTTACAACAAAGTTACAAGCTCTCACCACTACCGGTCACCGCCACTCGCCGCTTGAGCTTTGTGAGAACTGGGATGAAAATCTAGAGTTTCTCTCTTTTATTTTTTCCAAAGAGCGTTTATGAATTGAGAGTCACTTAGTATTTGGGTCATTATGTTATACGGGTCGGTGCTGATTAGTATTTGGGTCATTGTGTTATACGGGTCGGTTCTGAGTTATACAAAACTGACCTATTTAATAAATAAGTAAATTTGGGTTGATCCGTTATGACCCGACCTATATAATTTTGACTCATACCCATTATAAACGGGTCGAATCAGACCGGGTTGATGGATCAGGTCATAAATTACCACCCCTAGTGTTAATTATATTAATGGTTAAGATGAATTTAGGGTTTCCATCCGGGCCGGCCCGGGCCTAGTGCCCGGGAAACTAAGCCCGGACCCAGGCCCGGCTGACCCGGGCCCGGGCCTGAGCGGGCTGGGCTTCGGGGCCGGCCCATTTTTTTTTCATTTTTAGTTTTTTTAAAAATTTTAAAAAAATAATAAATCATAAAATATACATAAAAATTATAGAAAATGACATAAATGTTTTTAATAACTTGAAATGACATAAATTATAAGTATAAAAAATTATAAAAATAAAAGATAATAAAAATAATTTCTTTATTAATAATCAGTAAATTATTTACAAGTATAAATTTATTTCAAAATTCATCGTATCATAATAGATGAGTAAATCCCAACTAGGTTGGCACCTACTCACCCATATCACTATCATTTGTAACTTTTTCGAAATAATTCATTACAAATTTAAAGCTAAGAAATAAAAATTATAATTTGATGAATATTATCTAATCTTTATACCTATCTTCTAGTCCCAACTCTTCAAATTTATCTTCAATTATAGCAATCCGATCGATGTCTTGTGTTCGCTTCTCGTACCTCCACCAATCTTATAAGCACATCACCGCTTGTACAATATACGGATCTAAGCATATCCTGTGGTCGTCGATCAAACGTCCTGTTGTGCTGAAGGCGGATTCTGAAGCTACCGTCGAAACCTACACTGATAGTAAATCACAAACCATGGTGGAAAGTATAGGATATGAAACTGATCCATATACTCTCCACCATTGTAAAATATCTAAAGCATTTCCTTGACATTTAGCTAAGGAAACAGAAAAATATTCACCTAATTCAGAAACCTCTAATCCTGAACCAATTCAAGATCCACCAGTTAGTTCAGCTACCATTGCATACCTATCAAAACTTACACTTTTACGTCGACTTGTGCTCGAAGCCGAAGGCGCTGAAGCTGTAAACTGTTGTGTAGCTACACCATGTCTAGCTGCATACTCATCATATAATGTTTGAAAATAATTTCTAATAGATAAATGATGAGAAGTAGAAGTAAGGGTGGAATCATTATCTAAGTCTATAATCTATCCACCATACAATGACTGTAACAAACTTCGCAGACCAATATCCTTCAAACATGAATCAATAAGAACTCCCAAACAAAAAATATGAGGAATAGGCCTAAAATACTTATTAAATTTGCTCTCCATTTAAAAAATTATATTTCCAAAAATATCACCCATACGATTTTTGGTAAAAAAAATTTGAATATTTAAAATTTGTAAAGCAGCTAAAGTAATAGTTGGATAATAACAACCAGATAAAAACATAGTAGCATCATAAAAAACTTGTAACATCTTATTTAATTTACATATAATTGTCCATTCATCTTCACTTATTCCATAAGTGTTACCAGAGCTAGAACTAGAAGCATAAAAATTTATAAAATTATTTATAATTTCTTTATATTCTATTGCTACACTTAACATTGCATATGTAGAATTCCACCTATGATCAATATCTTTTGGAATTAGTCTAGGCTTATAATTTTTTCCTTTTACAACATTATTTCCATCTTTTAATTCTTATTTCAGAAGCATTATGCATATTAACAACTGTTCTAACCTTTTCTATTATGTGTTTAATTTCAGAAAATGCACTTTGAACAATTAAATTTAAAATATGACAGATACATCTAACATGAAAAATGTCACCATGACATGACAATGACAGAGTTGTTTTAATTAAATCAACAGCTACATTGTTATTACTTGTATTATCTAGTGAAAGAGAAAACATTTTTTGATCAATTTCTAGTTTCATAAGCTCTTCAATTATTAAATTTGTAATATTAATACCAGTGTCTGACTCTTCAATTATAATAAAAGAAATAACTCTTTTAAATATTTGCTAATTTTTATTAATCCAGTATGCTGTGATACATAAATAACCAGTTTGCACTCTAGATGTCCAAATATCAGAAGTTAAAGAAAATTTACAGTTTAAATTTTTAAAATAAGAAATAATTTTTCTTTGTTCCTCCTGATAATATTTTAAAATATCACGTTGACAGGTTTGCCAAGAAAATTTTGTAAATGTGGGATAAAAATAATAAACCTGATTACGCATTTCGTAGCTCGGGCAGCATCATAATTCGAACTCCCAATGGTACCAGAAGAGGAGGATTGAGAAATCATAGACTGTCGGATATCACCTTGAAGATTCTGACCTTTATTGTGTTTTTCTATATGACGTTTGAGATGGTTGATGCTGCTCTTATGATGAGCTTGGAAAACCTGGCCGCACAACGCATATTTTGCCTTCTGGGATATGATCCTTCCGTGTTCATCCTTGGTGACGTCGATCTTCTCAAAAAATTCCACACATCGGATCTCGGCCTTTTAGGAGCTCTTGGTGCAGTAGATTCGTCGCCACCAGATTCAGGATTAATACCGGCAGGAGGAGGAGTTGTTGTAGGGGACTCATCTCTGGATCGGTAGGAGATAGGTTTTGCTCTTCATAATCAGATGCAGAAGACATTTGATGGAAGTATTAGAAAATATAAGAGATTATAAGATAGTATAAGAGAGTATAAGATTGTATAAGAGAGTATTAGAGAGAAGTAGATGAGTTTTGTTGTAAGGAAATAAAGTGAAACCCTCCTCTATTTATAGAGGCAGCGCCCTAGGCAAATGACCAAAAAACCCTCATATTCTAGCCTTTTTTGATCGTTTTAAGGGGCAAATCGGTCAAATGGCCAAATATGACTGTTTGGTCGGTCCGGACTGAGCCGGGCGGGCCGGGCAACCCGGCCCGGCCTGACCCGGTTTTTTTCGACAATGGTCACCCCAGGGTGACCGTTGTTGCCCGGGCCGCCCGGCCGGCATCGGACCGGAGCCAGTACTGTTCCGGGCCGGGCCCGGATTCGGACCGGGTAAGTTTGTGCCGACCCGGGCTCGGGCCCGGACCCAGGTTTGACCCGGGTTTCCGGGCCAACCGCGGGCCCGGGCCGGGCTCCAGGCCGGGGCCGGGCCGCAGGCTTTTTGGACACCCCTAGATGAATTAGATAAAAATGCAAACCGCAAAGCTTTGTATCTATTTCTTGTCGGGGTAAATTGCAAACAACCCAGCTGAAGTTGAGGAGAGGTTTCTCATGAAAGCCGTCTGGTTTCCTTTTTTTCTCTTTTTTTACCAAACCACCTGAATTTTGAATTCGTCTCTTATAACTCCCCTGAACTTTCAATTTTTCCAACAGACCCCTAACGGTATTAATGACATCGCCAGTCATTATTATAATTTAAATTGTGTATCTTGTTGATTGATTACGCTGTTGTAAGAGGATTCCGTGAGAAATTTTGAAGGTGTGTGTAAATATATATTTGGAAGGACCTATGTGGGAATCGTGGGATACAATGGATGCTCATCCGTGACATGATGTGGACTACTGGCTTCTTGTGCGCCCGAGCCTCACCGGAGGAATTCCAAAAAATATCACACATTCTAATCACTCGTCTATTATCTATTACTTTATTTAAGAAAAAGACATTGTTTTGATACAACTAATTGGTGTTCTACCCAGGGCGTCACAAATTTAAAAAATTCCAACAAATATCCCACAATTAATTTACTAAGATTTAAACGATTATGAAAAGGGGAAGACACCAAAATAAAAACCGATTACAAACTCTCACAACCACCCACGTCCCAAAAGTCATCAATCAAATATCTAAGAATTTTTTCTTTCTTCTCAATTTGTGGTACACATATCCAAAATCTCCGCCTACAATTCGCTCAAAAACCTAACAATCGGCTACAGTTTCTTCAAGTTGCTCTCTACCTCCTAATCTTTCTTTGGTAACGATTTTCTTGATAAAAAAGAACTTATCTTTTTTGTGTTTGGTGTGGTCATTTATTTATTTATTTTTGTTGGCACTTTTTCGAATAGATGAGAGGATGGAGGGTGGTGGCTAAGTGGTGGTGATGGCTTGGAGATGAATTGCTTATTATTTTGTCAAGAGAGGTTAGAGACACGGGCATCCTTAAAGATCCAATGTTCTTTTATGCTAACTCTTATTTTGTTCGTGGAATTTTTTTTTGGTCAATGAATTTTTTTATTTCATTCACTAAATTTTGAAATGTGAGTACATCAAGTTAGCTCAGAAGTTCTGAGATATATCAGACTCAAATAAGAGTTAAAAAACTTGTTAAAATATAAAAAAACCCCTCAATTCTCAACAAAACTTCGTAGTTTTGGTGTAATAATTATAGAAACTTTAAGATGGTATCGGAGCAACCCCAGTTCAAATCTCACCGACCACAAATTTAAAGTTAATTTTCTAAAAACTGACACCATATCTGAGTCCAGCTTTTAGCCCATAAAAGGCCCTCACATGATCATGTTAGAATGTAAAACAATGACCATCGACCCTTACCATAACTTTGAAGTTTTAGTTTAATGGTCAGAGAGAAAAATCAAGAAAAATTACACACTCAATACCCATTCTTTACATTCTTGAAGCTTGGGGGGTGGGGGTGGGGGTGGGGGTGGGTGGGGGGGGGGGGGGGGGGGTGGTGGAGTTTACAGCAATGATAAGAAGAGAGGGTTTGATTTCCTTGATAACGTGCTTCACATTTCTCTCTCGCTGAAGAAAAATTCTTCTATTCGTTTCACTTCATGGAACTTAAACAGAGATAGCCGATGCCATGCATTTAACATTCTGATTATACCCTCTGCCCTTCAACATCATATTATACCAATCAATGAGAGAATTCCATGATCCAGACCTCCAAACCAAAGCGTAACCATTCCATAATAATATATTCCATACTTGCATAGAGAAAGAGTAAGAGAAAAAGAGATGATGGTGGGTCTCCTCAACAAGCTGATTGCAGAGAACAATTATTAGCAGCGGTCATCCCAAAATTGAACAATCTATCCTGAGCTAATAGCGTGCCTTGAGTTGCAAGCCAGAGGAAGAAAAAGCACTTGGATAGTTGAAGGAATCTCATGTTGGGACAAACCCGGGGCCCAATAGAGCAGGGTCGTAGCAATAGTAGAGCAAAAGTAGAGATAAGAAGTTGAACACACAGATTTACGTGGTTCGACACTTGATTGCCTACGTCCACGGGCAAGGATAGAAGAATCCACTATAAGGAAAAAAACTCTGGAGTTACAAACTCTCTCTCTCTTTTTAAGGAGAAACTCTCTATTTTTTCTCTCTCACTCTTCTATATAAGAAGTTGTTTCTGGGATGAGTTTTTCCTTAAGGATTTGGAGCATATTTATAGGTTTTGGAAAAACACTATGCACAATAAAATATTAATATTTTACTATGATGTGGGACCCGCCATTTTTGTTTTCTTTTTCCTCTTCAAACTTTGCTGCTACTTCTTTCGGTGATTTGAAGTGAGGTGGGGTCCGCTCTAATTAATTGTCAACATATGCGGCTGAGTGCTGACAATCTCCCACTTGAAGATTTGATTGAGTATCAATCATATCTTCACACCATTCTTTCTATCTTGCCATCTTCATGTTGCTTACGTCTCTGACAGACCACAGGAGGATCTACACCAAATGAATTTATCAGTATTAACTGCTTTTGTCAAAAAATCTGCTAGGTTATCTTTGGTGTGAATTTTTTGCATATCCACTGTTCATTCTTCCACTTTCTCACGAACGAAGTGATACTGAACTCAAATGTGCTTGGTCTTTGAATGAAAGGCTGGATTTCTTGCCAAATGCAAAGCACTCTGACTGTCACAAAATAGAGAAATCTTCTTTTGTTCATGGCCGAGTTCTTCCCGCACCATTTTCAACCACATCGCCTCTTTACTAGCTTGTGTAGCTGCTACATATTCTGCTTCTGTTGTTGAACTAGCCACAACTGACTGCAGTTTTAAAACCCAGCTTACAGCTCCGCCAGCAAGTGCAAACACATAGCCCGTGGTGGATTTGTTATTATCACGATCACCTGCATAATCAGAATCAACGTATCCACTGACAATAAAATCAGACCCCACATAACATAATGCAACATTTGAGGTTCCTTGAATGTATCTTAGAATCCTCTTTACAGCATTCCAATGCTCTTTACCAGGATTCGTCATGTATCGACTAACCACTCCCACTGCTTGTCCAATGTCTGGTCTTGTACAAATCATCGCGAACATTAAGCTTCCCACTGCTGATGCATACGGTACTCAAGACATCTTCATCCTCTCTTCTTCACTGCTAGGACTCATACTGGAGGATAACTTAAAATTAACAGGAAGTGGAGTAGAAATTGACTTACAATCTTGCATGTTAAAGCGTCGTAAGATTTTCTTCAAATAGTTCTTCTGAGAAAGCCAAATCTTCCTATTAATTCTGTCTCGGTAAATTTGCATCCCTAGAATCTTGTTTGCAGATCCTAAATCCTTCATTTCAAATTCCCTAGCCAACTGAGCCTTTAATTCTTTGATACGATCTTTGTTGGGGCCTGCAACCAACATGTCGTCAACATACAACAATAAGATAACAAAGTTATTTTCACCAAACCTCTTGAAATATGCACAAGGGTCTGAATTAAGTCTATTGTATCCAAGGCTCAAGATGAATGAATCAAATCTCTTATACCCACACCTCGGCGCCTGTTTTAGACCGTACAGAGATTTGTTCAATCTGCAAACCAAGTTCTGTTTTCCTTTTTCTTCAAAACCTTCTGGTTGGAGCATGTAAATTTCTTCTTCAAGATCTCCATGAAGAAATGTTGTTTTCACATCTAGCTGCTCTAGATGTAAGTCAAATATAGCGCTCATAGCCAGGACTATTCGGACTGTTGTAAGTCGAACTACAGGAGAAAATATTTCATTAAAATCAATACCTTCTTTCTGAGCATATCCTTTTATCACCAATCTAGCACGATATCGCTCTACTTGATCATCGCCATTTCGCTTGATCTTGTAGACCCATTTGTTTCCAATGGTCTTTCTCTCTTGTGGCAGTGACATAAGTTCCCAAGTCTTGTTCTTATGGAGAGCTTCAATTTTTTCCTGCATTGCTGCCATCCACAAAGATGCATCTGTGCCATTTATAGCTTCATAAAAAGTTGATGGCTCTCCATCTTCTGTTAGAGGACAGTATGCAACATTACTCTCCGTAATATACTCCGAATGCCAAGTCGATGGTCTTCTCTCACGAGTTGACCTTCGAACTTCTGGAGCCTCAGACTCGACCGGTTCTTGTACATCATGCTCCAGTGTTGCTTCAGAAGAATTCAGATTATCTTCTACCTGAACAGCTATAGTCTCTGAGTCCTTCCTCGAACTGCTTTCTTTCTCTTCACTTTGTAGTTGGTTCTCTACAAAGATAACATCTCTGCTTATGATAACCTTGCGGGCAGTAGGATCCCACAGGCGATACCCCTTCACTCCATCAACATATCCCAAGAATATGCATTTTCTGGATTTTGAATCCAGCTTTGTAATTTCTTGGGCATTGTACATTACGTACACTGGACTTCTAAATATATGGAGGTTAGAATAATCAGCTGGCTTTCCAGTCCATATCTCAATCGGCGTCTTCAATTGTATTACAGTGGATGGAGATCGATTCACCACATAACAGGCGGTTTTTACTGCTCCGCCCAAAAGACTTTTTCCAGATTTGCAGTGGCCAACATAGCTCTTGTTCTTTCCAACAGAGTTCTGTTCATCCACTCCGCCACTCCATTTTGTTAAGGAGTATAAGCCGTACTGAATTGTTTTTTGATACCTTCTTGCTTGCAGAATGCTAGGAATTCACTGTCTGTGTATTCTCCTCCATTATCCGACCTCAAGCACTTGATCTTTTTCTCAGATTCAAGCTCAACCCACGCTTTGTAGGCTTTAAAGACTGAGAACACATCCGCCTTCTTCTTGATAGGATACACCCAACATCTCCTGGAGTAATCATCAATAAGGACACAAAGTACTTTGCTCCTCCTAAGGATGTAACTGGTGCTTGCCATACATCAGAATGAACCAGTTCCAAAATAGCCTTGCTTCTAGAACTCGATGTGTTGAACTTCAGTCGATGCTGCTTGATTGTAACACAATGCTCGCAGAATGGAAGAGCTACTGAATTAAGACCAGGAAGCAACTTCTGATCGGAGAGAACATTCAAGCCTCGTTCTGACATGTGACCTAGCTTGCGATGCCACATCATGGTTTGTTCTTCTCCATAGCTGGTTGATGCTACACATGAATCAGCTTCCTGCAGAGTTTCTCCCTTGAGCATGTATAGATTTGCAGCTATCTTCTCTCCTTTTATCACCACAAGCGCCCTCTAACAATCTTCATGATCCCATTTTCGATATGGGTCTTACACCTGAGCTCATCTAATTGTCCCAAAGATAATAGATTCTTCTTCAAGCCCTTCACATATCGCACATCTTGAATGGTGCGTATTATACCATCAAACATTTTGATTTTGATAGTACCAATACTACAAATCTCCAAGGCATGATCATTCCCCATGAATACAGATCCTCCTGAGATAGGTTCATATTTGTGAAACCATTCTCTTTGAGAGGTCATGTGCCAGGAGGCTGCTGAATCTAGAAGCCAGACATCAGCAAACTTCTTTCTGCCTTCATCAACAGTGGTTGCTCCACTGAATAGAATTTTACCATCATCTGACGTACTGACAACGCATCCTTGAGATGTTGATGGCTCTGAAGACTTTTTATCTCCACTCTTCTTGTTGTGCCAACACTCCGATTTGACGTGTCCTCTTTTGCCACAGTTGTAGCATTTGATATTCTTCTTACTTCGTGATTTCGATCTACCATGGGCATGACTCCCACTGGAGCCTCGTTCCGTTGATCTTCCTCTCGTCACCGACAAGGCCTCCGCTTGCTGCAAACTTGACTGCCTGTCTTCTTTGTTCTTGCGCCGATTTTCTTCCTCCAGAACAGCGGCTGCAACATCGTCGAAAACTAGATAGTTCGTGAGGACGTTGTTTGTCAAGTTGATGATGAGTTGATCATACGAGTCAGGTAAACTCTGAAGTAGAAGTTCTGCATGTTCATTCGCACCAGCTGTATACCCCAACGTTGTGAGTTGGGAGAACAGTGTGTTTAGGGTGTTGACGTGGTCGATCATCGATATAGATTCTTCCATCCTAAGAGTGCAAAGTCTCCTTTTTAAGAAGATTTTATTATGCATGGATTTCGCCTCATATAGCTTTGTTAGAGTATCCCAGATCTCCTTTACTGTCTTCTTCTCCTCTATGCTTGACAGCACCCCGTCTGCTAATGCCAGATGGAGATTTGCAATAGCATTTTCGTCCATCTCGTTCCACTTCTTATCATCTGTTATGTCGTCCTGCCTTACACTGATGGCCGCCAGGCAATTATCTTTTCTCAAGATAGCCTTTATCTTTAACTTCCACAGTGAGAAATTACTCCCGTCGAATTTCTCGATCTTGAACTTCGCCGCCATTGCTTCTACCACGAATAATAACTTCTTACTATTTTACATAAATAGTACTGTATTTATGAACAGTAACAGTATTCGTGAATAGTATCGTACTTGTGAATAGTATCGTATTTGTGAACAGTACCGTACTCGTGAATAGTACATGTTACCTTCAAAGGGTAAATGATAACCTAACTTATTTTCTGATGTGAGGGATCCACCTTTGGTGGCAGCCACAGAGCATACGATAAGTAGATATATACAAGTACCCTAAGTTGGTTCTGATACCACTTGTTGGGACAAACCCGGGGCCCAATAGAGCAGGGTGGCAACAATAGTAGAGCAAAAGTAGAGATAAAAATTTAAACACACAGATTTATGTGGTTCGACACTTGATTGCCTACGTCCACGGGCAAGGATAGAAGAATCCACTATAAGGAGAAAAACTCTGGAGTTACAAACTCTTTCTTTTTTTAAGGAGAAACTCTCTCTATTTTTTCTCTCTCACTCTTCTATATAAGAAGTTGTTTCTGGAATGAGTTTTTCCTCAAGGATTTGGAGCCTATTTATAGGGTTTGGAAAAATACTATGCATAATAAAATATTAATATTTTACTATGCTGTGGGACCCACCATTTTTGTTTTCTTTTTCCTCTTCAAACTTTGCTGCTGCTTCTTTCGGTGATTTGAAGTGAGGTGGAGCCGCTCCAATTAATTGTCAACATATGCGGCTGAGTGCTGACATCTCATACAGTACCGCACCACGGAGCAACACTTGGGGTAAGGGAGAGCACCTCGTATAGAGCTAAAAGATGTACTCTTGAACCTGAACAAGATGATTGAAGGGTGTTCTTTAGATTGTTTACTCCTCCACGGAAAGCAACAACATGCTTTCTCACTCTTTGAAGCTGTTTCCACGTCTAAGAGTCACTCGATTTCATACTGACTTGCCATGTATCACAAATTTTGAACTTGAAGAGAACTGACCTCAACGGCGACAACGGCGATCGTCGGAGACGGAGGCAGAGAACAACGTCAGCGGGGAGAGGCGAGGGCATGATGGAACTTGCCTACAGGCGTGGAAGGCGAGGCGAGGGCATGATGGAACTTGCCTGCAGGAGTGGAAGGCAAGGCGAGCGGATCTCGCCAGGAGCAAACTCGCCTGCGGGCATGGAAGGTGAGGGGTGAACTCGCCTGATGGGTTTGATTTCGCCTGGAGGGGGTGCAGACGAAAATCTCACCTGTAGTGTTGCCCGCGGTGCTCGCCTATCGCTCGTGGGAGCTCGCCCGATGGAGCGCTCCCTTCGCCTGTGGTGGATGCCAGCTATGGCCAGCTGGATTGCACAAGCCCTAGGGTTTCCCTATAAAAGGGAAACCCTGTTCACGAGATTGGGTGAATTCAACTTGCGATTTAACAGAAGAAGATTTCTTCTGTGGTGGCGGCGACTTTATCTCCAATGGTAATTCTTAGATTAATTTTAGAATCAATTTTACGGTCTAGAAAAATTGCACTATTCCTGTAGCATTTACTACAGTGAAGGAAGTTGGTCTTGTGAGAGCTCAAGTTTGAGATTCTCTCTTTTATAACCTTTGTAATTTTTTGTGGTTAAATAAGAAATTATTTGTGTGGCTCCCGTGAACGTAGGCAAGTTTGCCGAACCATGTATATTTGTTGTCTCGTCTCATCTACTTATTGTTTTATTTGTGTATTCGTTATTGCTTGTATTGGTTAGTTTGAGTTTGGCTTAAACTCGAGCTAGGATTGATTTCTCTTGAAATTAATTAGCTTCCGCGGCTGTTCGCGGGGAAAATCGTATCTTTCTTCATTGTTGATTTCATTGCACACTCTTGTAATAATTTATCGATTATAAAGATTCGGTCTTTTTATAAGATCCGGTTACAATGAAAATCAAAGAAAAATAAAAAAGATTACAACTTTCTCCTTTTGCCGAACAAATCACGAGCTCATGTTTTGCGGTCGCTCGCTTGCGTGGGTTGTTTGCCTGCGCCGGGGTTTATCCGTGGACCACCGCGAGATCTAGATCCGGTCGGATCTACGCAGTATGACGGGTATTATTTCGCCAAGGAAATAATAGCCGGGGGGGATTAGTTCACCAAGGAACAAATCGCCCAAACCTCGGGATCAAAGACCAAGCTTTGATCTGGAGTACGCCTGCATAGATCTGAGATCCGGTCCTCTCGAACACCTGCCTTTTTTGGCGTTGACGATTGCTGAGCACCAGATCTGGATGAGCGAGTCCTCGAAGTCCTAAAGTTGAGATCTTTTTTTAAGTTCTGAGTCTCCAATCCAGCAGGGCTTCGCCTCTCCAAAATCTAACCTCTTAAAATGAACCACCCCTCTCCTATTTATAGGCCCTCTTCACTGTGCCCGTGCGCACGTGTCTGAGGACGACCACCCATAGGTGGCCGGCCACCCATAGGTGGCTCGGCAACCGAGCCACCATAGGGTGGCTCGGCCACCCCATTAGGTGGGTCGGCCACCGAGCCACCCATGGGTGGCTCGGCCGCCGCCAAGCCACCATGGGGTGGCTTGACCACCCCATGGGGTGGCTCGGCCGCCGAGCCACCTGGGTGGTTCGGCTTTGGCCGAGTCGCCCGGGTGTGGCGTCGTTTTGTCCGTTGTCCGGTTCTGGCTCTGTCCGTGATTCAGTTGTGTGGTTGATTGGTTCGGATTCGATTTGTTGTCCTGATTTGGTAGTAAATCCGGTTCCTGATTTGGCAGTAAATCTGCTTCTGAGTTCGAGTCCGAAACTGATCTTGATTCGATCATGATTCGTCCGAGTCCGCTCTTGTTTGGATAACTCGTTCACTCCCCGAACCGTTGGCTTGATTCCGCACGCAAATGGATGCATTCCGTTACTCGCGTGCGATTCGTCAGCTTCGTAGCC
>BQKN01000475.1:133472-169605 GCA_022839385.1 Asparagus kiusianus | reverse complement strand
ATTTAATTAATATATTTAATATATTAATATATTAATATATTTAATATATATTAATATATTAATATTAATAAATTAATAATATATATTAATATATTATTAATATATTATTAATATATTATTAATATATATTAATATATTAATATATTTACTATATTAATATATTAAATATATTAATATATTATATATATTATTAATATATATTAATATATTAAATATTATATATATATATTAATATATATTAATATTATATATTAATATTAAATAAAAACGAAAACAGCAGACCTTAAACACCTTTTTCTTGTTTTGAGAAAACCGTTTAAAGTTGGGGGTTGGTAGTGTTTTGGACGGAAAAACGGAATGGTAACCAAACACGTTTTGTTTCTTTTTTTTTAAAACGCAATGAAAACAACACAAACGCAATGGTAAACAAACGCACCCTTAGTTTTTATACATTGTTATGCACTAGTCCTAGTGTTCCCAAAATATAGTTGACGTCCAATCATAGGGAGATTTGCCATCGTTCAAATGCTGAGGGGATCATTCCTAAATGCCAACACATGGCGTCTCTTCTAGGTTGACGTTACTTCTATTTTAATCTCCTGAGAAATGATGATCTAACCACCTAAGTTCACTCAGCATATGGCTCATTATGCCAATTGTTCAAATAATCACAAGAATCATATCTCTAGTTTTAGGTGCTTAGTAACTGTTCACCTGGAGATAAAGCCTTGGCTTTTGTTTTCACAGAACTCAAGCCAACCTCGATGTTCATGTTTGAACATGAAATAAGAACAGAAGTGAAAATATCTCAGCGATGTGAGATATACACTCTTCACAATATCAGATCTAGATCTGAATATCGATGAAACCAACCAGCACAAGCAATAGCCAATACACGACAAAACAATAAAGAAGACACGAGATTTACGTGGTTCGGCAAACTTGCCTACGTCCACGGGAGGGGGTGAAGGGAGATTCCACTATGATGGAGAACACCGATGACTTGCACAACCAGCAAGCTGGTCCCAAAAAGATGAGGCTTCGATTTTACCCAAGAGAAGGTGACCTCTTTCTTGTACAATCGTTCCAAGTTCTCTCTCTTTTCTTTCCTCAAGATCTCACCTTTTTAGATCTGAAAAAACTCTATTAAAACTCTCTGCTGTAGCTGGCAAACCCTCTCTTTTAAACCATAGGATGAAGTTCCTATTTATACCAAGAAAACAGGGCCAAAAAATCGAATTTGGGCCCAAATACCCGCTGTCTCGACGCGGCCCGAGACAGCTTGAGGTGTCTCGGTGCCGAGACACCTCAGTGTGTCTCACGTCGAAACAGCTGATACACCTAAGGGGGGCGACACGCCCACTCGCCGCAGAAGTGAATCACCTCGAGATAAAACCTTGGCTTTTGTTTTTACAGAACTCAAGCCAACCTCGATGTTCCTATTTGAATATGAAATAAGAACAGAAGTGAAAATATCTCAGTGATGTGAGATATACACTCTTCCCAATATCAGATCTAGATCTGAATATCGAGGAAACCTACCAGCACAAACAATAGCTAATACACGACAAAACAATAAAGAAGACACAGGATTTACGTGGTTCGGCAAACTTGCCTACGTCCACGGGAGGGGGTGAAGGGAGATTCCACTATGACGGAGAATACCGATGACTTGCACAACCAGCAAGCTCATCCCAAAGAGATGAGGCTTAGATTTTACCCAAGAGAAGATGACCTCTTTCTTGTACAATTGCTCCAAGTTCTCTCTCTTTTCTTTTCTCAAGATCTCACCTTTTTAGATCTGAAAAAACTCTATTAAAACGCTCTGCTGTCGCCGGCAAACCCTCTTTTAAACCCTAGGATGAGGTTCCTATTTATACCAAGAAAACAGGGCCAAAAGATCAAATTTGGGCCCAAATACCTACTGTCTCGGCGCGGCCCGAGACACCTTGAGGTGTATCGGTGCCGAGACACCTCAGGGTATCTCGCGCCGAAACAGCCGAGACACCTAAGGGTGTCTCGCGCAGCCGAACGAGACATCCAAGGGTGTCTCGCGCTCACAATTCTCCATATCGTACATCATTTAATAAACTTTAAATTTTGGACGAACACCAGAAGAACACCGCGAACATCACAGGAGAGATCTAAAACACCAAAACTAGGCCAAAACCAGTTGCACCATTATGCCATGACTGCCTACGTACCCTCTGACTGGGATCAAGATAGCCGTAGTCTAAAAAATTTATTCTCCATATAGTGTCCACCTCACCCTATCACCGTCCCGGAGGGCCATGCCTTCTTGGGCAGATCAACACGAGCTGATATGAAGCAAGTCCAAGCAATACTAAAACTTGCTACTTATCACCACCTTGGTCAACATGTCCGCAAGATTCTCATTTGTGTGCACTTTCATGAGAGAAATATCACTTTTCTCTATGACATCCCGCACAAAATGATATCTGACATCGATATGCTTAGTACGAGCATGATGAACTTGATTCTTAGCCAAATGAATCGCATTCTGACTATCACACCATAACTTCACACACTCCTGTTCAATCCCCAAATCATCTAGAAGACCCCACAACCACAATGCTTACTTCACTCCCTCTGCCATGGCTATGTACTTAGCCTCTGTAGTAGAAAGTGCTACTGTAGCCTGTAACATCGATCGCCAACTAACTGGAGTAACATATATTCTGAACACATAACCAGTATTAGATCGTCGTCTGTCTAGATTGCTCGCATAATCTGAGTCTACAAACCCATCAATCTAACACGTATCTCCACCAAAACACAAACTGTATCAGTGGTACCCTTCAAGTACCTCAAGACCCATTTCATTGCTTCCCGATGTACCTTTCCTGAATTCGTCATGAACCTACTGACAACGCTGACTGCCTATGAAATATCTGGACGTGTATACACCATTGTATATATCAAACTGCCAACTGCACTAGCATAAGGTACACGCTCCATGTGTGCCTTTTTTCTGCTGTGGTGGGAGATTATTTACCTAAAAGCCTGAAATATAGAGTCAATGGAGCCACCACTAACTTAGCACTTTGCATCCCAAACCTTGCGATAACCCGCTTAATATAGCCCTTCTGACTCAAGAACAATTGCCGATTTGTTTGCTCTCTTCTAATCTTCATACCTATATTTTCTTAGCAGCGCCCATGTCCTTTATCTCGAACTCTTTACCAAGTTAAGATTTCAGTCTATCTATCTCCACCATACTTCTCGAAGCAATAAGCATGTCATCCACATACAAAAGAAGATAGATATAATCACCTTCATGAAGCTTCCGAATATAGACATAACAGTCATAATCGCTTCTGGAAAACCCCTGCTTTAGCATGAAGGAGTCAAATCGCTTGTACCATTGCCGATGAAATTGTTTCAATCCATAAAGTAATTTCCTCAAGCGACATACATGATGCTCCTTATCCTCAATATTGTAACCCTCAGGCTGATGTATATAGATTTCCTCCTCCAAGTCTCCATGTAAGAAGGCTGTTTCGACATCAAGTTGTTCCAGCTCAAGATCACCATGAGCAACAATACTTAATAGCACCCGAATAGAAGTGTGTTTCACCACCGGAGAAAAAATCTCATTGTAATCCACACCCTCTCTTTGTGCAAACCCCTTAGCCACTAGCCTAGCCTTGTACCTTGTACCGCTGAGCTCGGAAAGACCATCCTTTCTCTTGTACACCCACTTATAACCAATAGCTTTCCTCCCTACGGGCAATGGGACTACCTCCCATATTTGATTATTCCGAAAAGATTCCACCTCTTCCTCCATCATCCTCTACCAAGAGTGCGTACTCAACCAAATTTACCTACCCATAGTGTTTCAGAGGCAGATCTGACCCCAGCTTCTAAACCTACTTTTATGCTCCCCTTGGCCTAGTGAAAGCCAAACTGTCTTCGAGCTGCTATTGTTATAGTGCCTATATATTTTCTTGCTAAACCTCCTCATGTTCAAGCTCATCATTACTCATTTCCCGAGTGTCTCCATGATCCTCCTCTTGAATACGACTAGAACCTGGTTGGTCCTTAGGTTCTATGTTAATCACCTGGGACTTTGAAGTCCCAATAGTCTCAACACCATCATTCTCGGGCGCCCTAGATTTTGATAAAACTATCATGGATTTTTCATTAAAGGTAACATCTCTGCTGATTACGAACTTGGAAGTTTCTGTACACCAAAGGTGATAGCCTTTTACGCCTGCTGCATACCCCAAGAATATTGCTTTCTTAGGTCTCGCGTCAGGCTTTCCATCGTTGACGTAGTAGTAGGCTGTACATCTAAAAATCCTGAGCCTATCATAATCTGTATGCTCCCCTGACCATATCCGATAGGGTACATCATCATCCAATGTCGAATGTAGAAAATGATTCACTATGTAACAAGCTACAACAACCGCTTCTGCCCACCATTCTTTGCCTAAACCAGTATATGATCGCATACTTACTGCTTTCTTCCACAGTGTGCGGTTCAGACTCTCTGTGACTCCATTCTGTTGTGGTGTTGACCTGACTATCAAGTGTCGAGCAATACCTTTCTCGTCACAAAACTTCTTAAAAACACCCTCTGTATACTCTGTACCGTTATTAGATCTTAGTGTCTTTAATTTTCTGCTTATTCTGTTCTCAACAATTGCTTTCCACTTCTTGAATGTCTCGAATACTTCATTCTTATGCTTAATAAAATAAACCTAAGTATACCTGGAATAATTATATATAAACGAGACAAAATACCTGAAACCGCCCTTAGAAGTTGTCGGAGCTAGACCCCAAACATCTGTATGTACATAGTTTAATATACCTCTGCTCTTGTGCTTGCTTTTCAGGAACTGAACCATGTGCGCATTTTTGTACACACAATCCCCGCAGAAATCCATGCAAAGTTTCTTCATGTTCTTCAGCAAACCATCCTTACCAAACAGATATAGACCCTTTTCTAACATGTGCCCAACCCGCCTATTCCATAACTGAGTGTGCTCACATGGGTCTTTATCACTTCTATCAGTTCCAACTGCTGCATTTCCTGTCACTGTCGTACCCGAGAGAGTATATAGGTTGCCATAACGAATGCTCTTCATCACTACCAATGAACCTCGAACATCCTTCTTTACTCCGTTATCTGTTACTATTTTACAACCACCAGAGTCCAAAGTACCAATTGAGATAAGATTCTTCCGCAAGTCGGGGACATGCCTCACATCCGTCGGGGTTCTAACCACTCCATCATGTATCTTGATTTTGATATCACTAAGCCCTACCGTTTTACAAGCATGGTTATTCCCCATCAAGTTCCACCATCAATGCTCCTTTAGGCAGTAAACCACTTCCTATTTGGACATATATGGTAAGAGCAATCCGAATCAAGAATCCACTTACCAGAGATATCTTCATTGTACGTAACGAAATATCATTATTTTTCGCTCCCTTCCTCCAAGACATAACTCGCCTCTTCCTTGCCTTCTCCTCTTTCATTTTTCTTGTTTTTCTTCTTCCCACATGCTCTCTTATTAGGACAGTCGACCTTGAAATGCCCAAGCTCACTGCATTTGAAACACGGTCTTCCTGTAAGAGGTCTTGATTTCAATTTAGACTTTCCTCCCTTACAATTTCCTCGCTCATTGCTTCTACCTCTTACAAACAATACCTGTGCATGCTCCTTATTACCACTAGTAGCCATGTCTCTAGTTGCAATTTTCCGAAGATCATCCGCTAGAAGCAACGTTCTAGTCTAATCCATCTTCAAATTGTCACCTACAAACATCAATGTTTATACCAGGTTCTCATAAGACTTTGGTAAGGAAAGAAGTATCATAAGTGCTTGATCATCGTCTTTTACTTTCACCCTTCAAATCCGATATGATCCTATCGAACTTGTTGATGTACTCCAGGAATGACAATCTTTCCTCCATTTTGTAAGTATATAGTTTGGATTTCAAGTAGATCCAATTTGTTAGACTCTTTGTTATGAATGTCCTCTCTAACTTTAACCACACACCCGCTGTCGTTGCCTCTCCATCCACCAAGAAAGCTATATGCCTCTCAAGGCATAGGATAATCGATACTCATACTTCTAGATCTAACTCTTCTCAATCCTCATCAGACATATCTTTGTGCTTCTTTTCTCTTCTTGCCAAAACCTTATGTAATTTTTATAAAATCAACGAATTTTTTATCTGCATCCTCCAATAAAAAAATCAATTTTCCCATTAAACTTTTCAATCTTATACTTTTCAACTTAAACTGTTTTACTGGTAGACGCCATTCTCCGCTTGTTTTAGTAAACCCACTTCTCTTAGAAATTTCAACAAACTTCTTGTGTGCACCACACAATAACCAAGCACCACATCAAATCGAAAGCTTTACCACTCCCAATATGAACAAAGGCTCTGATACCAATTGTTTGGGGGGGGGGGACGACACGCCCACTCGCCACAGAAGCGATCACCTCGAGAAAAAGTCCTGACTTTTGTTTTCACAAAACTCAATCCAACCTCAATGTTCCTGTTTGAATATGAAACAAGAACATAAGTAAAAATATCTCAGCGAGGTGAGATATACACTCTTTCCAATATCAGATCTAAATCTGAATGTTCCTGTTTGAATACGAAACCAACCACACAAGCAGTAGCCAATACACGACAAAAAAATAAATAAGACACGAGATTTACGTGGTTTGGCAAACTTACCTACGTCCACCGGAGGGGGTGAAGGGAGATTCCACTATGATAGAGAACACCGACGACTTGCACAACCAACAAGCTCGTCCCAAAGAGATGAGCATTCGATTTTACCCAAGAGAAGATGACATCTTTCTTGTACAATCGCTCCAAGTTCTCTCTATTTTCTCTACTCAAGATCTCACCTTTTTGGATCTGAAAAAACCCTATTAAATCTCTCTGCTACAGCTGGCAAACCCTCTCTTTTAAACCCTAGGATGAGGTTCCTATTTATACTAAGAAAATAGGTCCAAAAAATCGAATCTGAACCCAAATACCCGTTGTCTCGGCGCGGCCCGAGACACTTCAGGGTGTCTCGCGCCGAGATAGCTTGTGACACCCAAGGGTGTCTCGCGCTCACAATCATTCCTGTACGAATCTACGTATGTTATATTGTAACAAACTAGGTAGGCACGGCTAACTTGGACATGTCGAACTCATCAAATCACGTGTAACTTTCTAGCATATAGCTCATCAAATATTGACTTTACAAAGAACTGATCTATTCACTTTAGTATTAAAACCACTAAATACTTTTTCATCGTGTGATTAGGGGGTGTTTGGTTCAATTTTTATAAATTATAGAAAATGTTTTCCACCCACAATCTAATTTCCTTGTATTATTAAAAAAATTATAGAAAAAGTTTTGAGAAGTAAAAAAGTACAAATTTTTTTGTTTTTTGTACTTTGCTTGTTTGGTACAAAACAAGAAAATGACCCATAACTTTATAGAAAATAGCAAGATTTCCTATAACTTGTAGAAATTAAATCAAACACCCCCTAAATTTATAAAAAAAGTGTCAATGATGTGTCAGAATTCTGGGTGATTTTCACCCATTTTGAGAGAAAATTGATTTCTGTAAATTTTAGTACTTTTCTGTACTTTACAGAAAACATTTCTGTAATTTTTTTTAAACCAAACACACTTTACGAAAATCTACGAAAATTTTTTAATTATAAAAATGCTATTGTCAGTCCTTTTGAAAAAACTTTTCTATAAAATTATTGAACCAAACACCCCCTTAAGACTACATCCATCATATACAACTTCTACTGGTCCAACTGCTTATTCTATCATGCCATCTATTTATCCTAACAGTCAACTCGTTGTGTCCTAACTAGCCACATATACTGTTGTAGGCTACAAGGCGGGATTAACATCAACTAGATAAGGTATTGAAGGGTTCACGTGTAGTTCAACTCTATATATAGAGTTCTATTTAGAATCATAGTCCAAGCAACTCATGGATACTCTCATCCTACTGGTACTAGTGAGCTGCCACTATACTAATAAATCATAAAAGGATATTAATACCACTGTTGCGCCATTCCTCAGGCCCCCCTTGAACCATCTTAAAGTTCTTGTGAACCGATTCTCGTTACATTTGCGAACCGATTCCCTTTGATGCATGAATCGGTTCCCTAAAATTGGCATATACCACTTACAAGTATGCTAGATGCAAATTCTCTTTAAGTACATGTGTGCAAGACGCAATGCAACATGTTCAATTAAGTAAAAGGAGACACAATAGAGTATATATATGAGTCGATGACTTTACTGTAACTTAAACACATATGTTAATTAAGTGTAAAACTAAGCCATGATACTAACATGAGCTCTGTGAAAAAAAAAATAGAACAAAGAAATAAACTCCATCAAAAAGAAGTATTTAAGTATTTCATATGCAAAAATATATTAAAGTTCATAATTGGATTTCTAGTTTTCTGCTATATACTCTGAAGAATTTTAAGCGTACCACAAAAATTTATACCGTACCACTAACTGAACTTGCATACCGAAGAAAGCTACCCCCTAATTAACGAATCTAAATTTTCTAATTGGCGAACTGCGTACTCGAATTTGTACCGTGACCCGCTATATACTGCGTGCGTATTATGTAACTATGATTAATATAGCTAATCATATGTCAACTAGAATAGAGTTTAAACATCTACTAGGAATACGCTAAGGATGAAGGGAAAACAACTAAAACAGAGTTTCGGGTTGAACTCATACAACAAGATCGAAAGTCGGTATACAGGACTAAAACAGCTATTTGTTGTGCGCGGAGCGGAAGCGGGACAACCAAACGGGCGTGCTTCGAGAACCAAATCAAACAAATGTCGAGATAAAGGCCAAACAAATCAAAACAACGGCACAAATCCAAACATAATAGTTTTACGTGGTTCGGCAAATTGCCTACGACCACGGGCAAGAAGGGGATTGGGTTTTTACTAATAGAGAAGAAGAATACAAACTGAGATCACAAAATGCTAAAACCAATCAACTAATCTCACCAACAAATCTCTTAATCTCTCCAAATAAACCCTCAAACAATTGCTCAGAAAAACTCTCATTTTTCTGTGCTCCAAATATCCCCAACAAATCTCCAAACAAAGCCAAAGAAACCATAATTCGTATGTTGGTATTTATAGCAAATACCAAACCCAAACTGAACAGGAAACTCAAACTGGGCCCTGACCTGATTGACGGACGACCGTTTAAAGCTCGCGGTCGACCGCGATCCAGCGACAGAGACCAAAAAGTCCTACAGGGTCTCGCGGTCGACCGCACCAAGTCCAGGCTCATGCCTGTGCTTGTACACGTTCGCGGTCGACTGGCCTTGCACCGCGGTCAACTTTGCAGCTCCAAAACAGTTCCCTGTGGCCTTCCAACACCTGTTCTTCACCAAACTTCTTGCAGTTTCTTCAATTCTCCATCTTGGTGAAGTTTCTACCCAAACTGAGTCGACACCATCCAAGCCAAATGCCTCACTTGCTGCTTCTCAATCCTTAACAAGTCGAGACCCAAAAGGGAGTGCGAACACTCACCCAAACGTCGGTATCTACTTACCAAATTGGCTGCATCAAAACTGACTGCCTACGTATCATCTTGCCTAAGGAATCAAGCCTTCACCTAGTTCATCCAAACAGCCTCCAAAGGCCCTCAAACAAATAGAAAAGTTTGCAACTCTTCACTAATATCATCTGCATCCAAAACCAAATGATCTCCAATCTGTATCACCTTAGCTGGAATCCCAAACGATGCAGTATGATCTGGAGTATGTGGAGTAAACTCCACCTAACGTGGAGTAGCATCACCCTCCACATGTTATGATATCCGAACGACCTGATCAACACTCTCCACCTGCTGAGAGTCAAAAGTGACATTCCTGCTCAGAACAAAATCAGAAGCTCCTAACCAATAATCAAATGAGTCTCTGAATATCAAACACGTAATCGGATCAAATCTCACATCCTCGATGTGACCAAATGCTGGGTAACCAAATATCCAACGCCAACCAAAATCTAAAGCAGCTCCACCAAATCCAAAATCTCCAAATACAGCAGTCGGCGACCTATGACTAAGATGACCCAAATATGTCGAACCTCAAAAACTAGAACCAATGTTTGACAACCAATATTGATCCCCCTCCAGAAAGGAACGACCAATCACAACTGTCATCTCATCTCGTCGCCCCAATGTTTCTACACTAATGAAGTGTCTCCAATTGCCGTGAGCTCGGCATAAATGCAGAAATAGGTCCCTCTTGTACCTCCCGTTAAAATCAAAATGAAGTACCTTCACCTTTTGCCAATACACTTCTTCAACTGTTGTTGACTACTAGGACTTTAAAACCAACGGGACTTGGTTGCAACCCACAAATACCTAGTACAATCCCCAACATAGGAAACCAAAGTACCAATTTACCTTCCAATGATGCCTCCTTAGAAAGCCTCTAAATACCTGAATGAACACCAAATAGAAGACCCCTCAATCATCGAATAGAAGTACCAAACTCCACCTCGGTCTCCTTGCTCATACCAACATGCTCAAAGGACTTCAATATGCAGGTCAAGGGCACTTCTCAATAATCCAATGCACCGTATCAACAAACAAATAACCCAGCTTCAAATCCTTCTATCTCGGCCAACTATCTCAAAGCACCAACAAATAAAGAATAGATCCAAACTGATAAAGGAGAGAATTTTACCTCCAAATGAAACACTAACAAGAGTCTCCAAACGATCTCACTCCGCACGACGGCAACGAGATCCACAAATAGGAATATGCCACCTTTATCTCCAACCGAAGCCCTCGAAGAGCCTCCAAAGCGATCTACTCCTCCAAATAACCCAAGCGCCAACAAACCAATGCGGAACAAACGAAGAATAGATCCAAACTGAAAAGATAGTCTTTACCAAAAAGATCCCACTTTTCTCACCAAACGAAGCCCTAGCCGAACTTCCAAATTGATCTACTCCTCCAACCAAGACAAAATCTTAGATCTAGAATCTGGAGCTCCGATACCAAATGTTATGCGCGGCACGGAAGCGGGACAACCAAACGGGCGTGCTTCGAGAACCAAATCAAACAAATGTCGAGATAAAGGCCAAACAAATTAAAACAACGACACAAATCCAAATACAATAGTTTTACGTGGTTCGGTAAATTGCCTACGTCCACGGGGTAAGAAGGGGATTGGGTTTTCACTAATAGAGAAGAAGAGTACAAACTGAGATTAAAAAATGCTCAAACTAATCAACTAATCTCACCAACAAATCTCTTAATCTTTCCAAATAAACCTCAAACAATTGCTCAGAAAAACTCTTCTTTTTCTGTTCTCCAAATATCCCCAACCAATCTCCAAACAAAGCCAAAGAAACCCTAATTCGTATATTGGTATTTATAGCAAACACCAAACCCAAACTGAATAGGAAACTCAAACTAAGCCCTGACCCGATTGACAGTCGACCGCCCAAAGCTCGCGGTCGATCACAATCCAGTGACAGAGACCAAAAGGTCCTACAGGGTCTCGCGGAACACCGCACCAAGTCCAGGCTCATGCCTAAGCCTGTGCACGTTCGCGGTCGACCGGCCTTGCGCCGTGGTCGACCGTGCAACTCCAAAACAGTTCCCTATGGTCTTCCAACACCTGTTCTTCACCAAACGTCTCACGGTTTCTTCACTATTCTTATAGGTGATTTGAACTACGTCTGAAATACTAAAACCTACAAACTTAGGGAGGGAAAAAAAATCTATGCTGCCAAAATTATGTTCTATAGACATATTTATAAACTCAAATCTAGGGTTTCATAACTAACTACGATCTTGAAAAACGTACCTAACTCAAACGTGATTGCTAAGCCAAAACTCATGGAAATCAAAACATAATTGAATAACCGCATAATTATACATGCAGTATCTCAATAGAATAAATCACAAATATTAGATCCAAGGATGATAAGGATAGATAATCAAGATCAAACCCGAAAAGGGAGAATTCCAAAAACGATAAGCAGGAGAGATGACACTTGCCTTTTTTATGAACTTACACGATGAACTCTAGCGGTGATGATGATCTTCCTTAGATGACCTAATGTACATGATAATTATGAAACAAATATTGATTTTTATTAGGTTTTGTAAATTAATTAGGTTTTAATGCACTTATCTTATGGAGTGATGGGTCTAATTGTCGAATCTTCATCTTCTCCGACGGGTTTCTCCTACCATGGCTAGAACTTCTCCTTCTTCATCATGAAACTCTGTCTCAGCCTCTATGAGTGCTTGGCCTGGTACAAGGCGGGGTCAACCTCTAATTTTTGGTTCTATAAAAAATATAAAGCTTTCTAAAGAGGTTTTCCATAACTCTTGTTTAGCAGGTACATTAAGCCCTTTGGGTCATTTAATTGATTAATGTATATTAATTAGGTCTTTATTAATTACTGAAGTTATTATTAATATGATGGTTAACTTATGTTTAATATTTATTTATCTTTAGATGCATGATGACACTCTCACTTGTTACTCTATCGATTTGTTGTATTTCTATTGTACCAGACTCAAATTTGGTATTTTCTTTAGGGAAAAACGTGTACAGGCTCTAAAAGCAGAAATTTCATGTGACGAGGCCCCTTATAGTTTTTCTCATGTGAATCAGCCCCTTGATGTGTGGCACTTTGTACTGCAGTCCTTTTTTTATTAATTATTACATACCAGCTAAGATAAAATCTCTAAATTATCCTTATCCTCTCTCCTCAATCCCTCAGACCAAACAGTCATATCCTCTCTCTCTCTCTCTCTCATCTCCACTCTCTCTCTCTCATCTCTCTCTCTCTCTCTCTCTCTCTCTCTCTCTCTCTCCTCTCTCTAAAACTAAGAGCTTTCTCAAGCTTATCACCCTGGATGTTTTTTTAGTCACCAGGCCGAGACGCACAGAGCATTAATCCATTAGCTAGAAGAAGAAAAGAAAAAAAAAGAAAAAATATTTGACCAGCTACAAATAAATGAACGATTTAATTTTAAAAAATAGTCAAAAGTTGTCCCCATTTTTACACTTTCATGAGACATCCACGCCTTTTTGGAGGAAGCTGTATTTGCAATAAACCTAATGTGTAAAATCTTTTTGTATTTTAATTTCAAACAAATTTTTAAAATAGACCACTTTTAAAACTTAATTAGAAAAATAGGCTGAAAAAATATTTAATTACCAAAAATCATTGTAAGCTGGGACGGTAGTTATAAATCGTTGTTATAAATAAGAATATAGTCATGTTTTTATAAATCGTTGTTAATTATATTTAATAATAGTTATACCTAATGATATGTTATTTCTAGATGCTATCGTGGTAGTTTTAGTAGCTCTCGAGTTAGTTCTAGCTGCTACAATTATTAATTCTGGCTACTAAGTTAGTTCTAAACGCTACTTGTTATTTTTGCTTCTACCTTAGTTCTATCTTCTATTACCCTAGTTCTAGCTTGTATACAGCCAGTTCTAGCCCACACTTTGCTAGTTCTAAACTCAGCCCGCGTTTTTTACCTTCACACTTGTTAATTCATGCTTCTACGTTTGTTCTAACTTCTATTACCCTAGTTCTAGATTGTATACAGTTAGTTCTATCCCTCACCTTGCTAATTCTAAACTCAGCTCGCGTTTTTTACATGCACACTTGTTAATTTTGTGTACTAAGTTAGTTTTGAGATTTTTTTTTGCTTGTATATTTATCATGGACATGTATGGTGCACCTAGTTTAGGCTATGATATTAATGTTGCTCCTAAATTCAATGTTTCCCCTTATGATCAATGGTGTTTTAAATTTAAATTATTTGTTAGATCTAAAAATATCGATTTTTGGGAAGTCATTGATTGTGCCTATGTTGTGCCCACTTTAGAGAAATCTAAGTAAAGCAATTATGATAAAAAGATGTTTACTATGAATATGTTAGTGTTAGAATTTTTTCTTAATGCTTTTGATACATGTATTTCTAACAAACTTGCTTATTTTGATAGTGCTTACACTCTATGAAAACATATAGAAGCACATCATAGTAACTTGGAGGAGATCCAATGGATTCCGGCGGATTCCGCTTCAAGTGAGAGTGAGGCTTCATTATGTACACGACCACTAGGCGATAGCCCTAGTGAGGTATGCGAGTCTGATTTTGAAAATAAACTATCTATAGTTAAACTCGCATGTGCATATGAGAAATTAATGAAAGCCTATAACAAATTGCATCATAATTTTGTAGATTTAAAAAGCAAGTATGTTATTTTAAATTCTGATCATGAGACTTTAGCATCTAAATTTGATAGCATTGCTAATGAAAACGTAAATCTTAAAGAAAGCAATAAAAATTAAAAATGGATATTGCTAGTTTATCTCAAGATAAAAATGATGTCATATAAGAAGTAGAAACTATTAGAAATAAATTTGAAAATGATCATGTTTGTTCTACTTCTAATATCAATGCTATTGTGTCTAATAATGAATTGAATCTTATAAAAACCCGTATATATTCTCTAGATTCAACCCTAACTAAATTCATTGATAATAATAAAAAACTTATGGACATATATGCTAAGTCTAGCGCTACTATTTCAAAACCACTCACTCACTACGCACATATGTATAGTAAAATTTATTAGTGTACTATTTGCGGCCGTAAATGCCATCTCGCAAAATTTTGCTATGATGCACTAAAACCCAAAAATGCTAAATTTATTGCTTCATGTGTATCCCATAAAGTTTCCTCATCACACACACATGCATATTCACCTATTGTTAATCATAAGCATGCTCATGTGTTTAAATGTGATTATTATGATAGGTTTGGCCATTTAGAAAAATTTTGTTTTGATTTGTAAAAAAATTCAAAATTACAAAAATATGTCAAAAAGACCATAATTGTTTAAAAATTCTGGAGGGGGCGCTGCTTGCTCTTCAACACCTCCCGAAGTCTTGGCAGGCTTCTTGCTTAGCCTGCGGGATGGTTCGGGCCTAGGGTTTGGGTCGGATGCCTCCTCAGCAGGAGCCCTAACTTCGGCAGTCGCGATCGCTTAGGCCGCCCCTACTGGCCTAAGGGAGGAAGCATTGTCGATGAAAACAACCTCAGCCTACTGGCAAACTTGGGCAACTAGCTACTGCTATTGGGCCAGGTCGACCCGGACCCGCTCAGTCGGCCCACTAGGCCTTTTGTCTATATCTAGCCTCCTTTTCTTCACGGGTAGCGTCTCCTTCTTGGCCTTCACCCTCTGCCCCGCCAGTTGGGTAGCGATCTCGACCTCTAGCGACCTAAAGCCGCTCACCTTCTTAGGATCCAAATGACCCCTCAACCTCTTCTAGGGACTCATGGCCGAGCCCGACTCTTTCCCCATCGAATTCATCTTAGGGCTTTTTTCCAAGGGAGGGCTAACAGGCTGGCCCTCACCTTGTCGGACTCAGTTGGAGAGACCATCGATATGCTCGCCACCTAGAGAGATGCCGCCTTGAAGAGATTTCCTCTCTCCCAAGACCCAGCATAAGAGTGGATCTTCTCCAGTTACCGCCTCTCCTCAGCGGTAAGAATACACGGCTTCAGTACGTCCTTATTGATCTCAAGCTAGTTAGGGGAGGACAGGACAACTTCGGCCCCGAAGGCTTATACAAATCACTCCTTCCCGTCTCTATTCGACTTTGGAGCATCCAATATCAACTTACAACCCCCAGTGTATTGGAGGAAGTAATGAGGGTCCTTCTTCATTGACCAGGTTCCCCAACAAGCGCATGTTCGGTGGGACACTAACCTGATGGCAAATCACCACAGAGCCCACCAAAACTCCAATTGCGTTAGGGGTGAACTGAGAGGAGGATACCCCTAGAGTGATGCACACATCCCTTATGAAGGGATGGAGTGGCAGCCGGAGCCCATACTCAAGGTGGACGATGTACAGCGACCACTTGTTTTTGCCATGGCGGACACTGACTCATCCCTGCTTTGGTGCTAAAAGTGTGAAGGCTTTGTGGAGGTCGTAAAGCTCGTAGTACATCTCGAACTCTTTGGTGCAAATCTTCGATCAGATTGGCCAGAGAAAATTGATTCTCCCCTCATTACGGCTACTAGTGGAAGTTTGAGCAGCCATGGAACACGGTTAAGATTACAAGGAGATTTAGAAAAATCTGAGAGACAAACGTTAAAAATTTAGAGCAAAAATTTGTGAAGAAGAACTCCCTTCACCACCAGTGGGTTATATAGCACCCAAGGGAGACACGTGGAACAATCTGAATGGCCGGCTCATTTCAAAATAAACGAACGAGATACACCTCAAAATCCAAACGGTTCGCACGAAACTCAAAGCGTCGCCCCCCTTTACTCCACCCCTCTTTGCTCAAAAATCAAAGCGACAACAACTCTCTAGCTTCTAATAACATCATCACATCATTTCAAATAGTGATGTTTCACCAACCTAATAAAGGCATCTAGAAACTCACCAAACGACATCTATTCGATAAGCAGTCGACCAGACCTAGCCAACCCTACAGAGTCAACAACAAATGTACTTAGAAACAACACTCTGCTCTCCACTAAGATAACCCACCATCTATAAAGGCTGATCTGTTCCTCTCAAGCACTCGCCCTAAGGAGTTCAAACCCTGAATAGCAAGGGTCGTCGACTCGATTGGCTTCCAACAAAAAAAACAACATCCATAGAAACGACACCGACACGAGTTCGAGACGTATCTTCTCAATAAAAAATGAGCCACCTCGGGTCAGTAGTCGAATCCACAAGGCCATGGCGGAGTTAATTCACCTAGAAGACCCAGAATAAGATTGCACAACATAAAGAAAGTAATTGTGGCTTAAAAATATTTTTTTTGTTCATTTATAGGGAGTGTATACAAAGTACATATTCACATATATATAGTGTAAAAGCGAAAGACATGAAATTCCTAGGAGACTAATAGAGGTCCATTCCCGCTCCCAGTGTCAAAGGCAAGGAGCCGCTGGTAGCAGTTAGCGGAGGAGTCGAGCAGTCACCTCCTCATCGGTCTTCCCGCCTAGAGCTCTGGGAGCTTCGTCATCCGACTCCTCCTCTTCCTCGCTAAGTTCGAGCCCCCCCCTCCAAGTGCTTCCACCTCCACAAATAGTGGAAGCGACCATGTGGTTCCTCATCTCGACGTGAGGTAGTCGTACCCAGCCTTGCAGGCTATCGCCACCTCTAATTTTCCAATAAGGCCATGGCGATACCTCTATGATCCCCTCGTGATAAGGTTCAGACTCGAGGTAAGCATTGCGGCTTTGGTCTACTACTAGGAACTCCTGTAAGCTGGCGACCTTCTCCTGAAGTTTGATGAGCGTTGCATGCTCCTCATCTAGCTGACGCTTTGCATACGTCACCGTCTACTTCTTGGTTTTGACCTACACCTTAGCGCGGTCCCTCTTCAGGAGAGCCTCGTCTAGTCTCCTAGCTTTTCTGCTGCTCTCATCAAGTTCTCGTCTGAGCCTGTGGACCTCAGAAGCTCTTGAGGCTGGTGGCTCCGCAGCCCGCTCTGAGTCACCCTATCTACCAACCCTCAGGGAAGCAACCTCCCCTAAGAGCTTGACATACAAAGTCCAGATCTGCTCCACCTACCCGAATATCTCTTGCTCCACCAACGCCCCTCGAACCAGGTAGCTCCGAAGGCTTTGGTGGAGACCGGTATTAGGACCCCCCTCAAGAACTCCTCATCCCAAGGAAGCCAAAACTTCTCAACCGCCCTCGCCTGAGTCATGTGAGAACCAAGAATAGACCTCCTGATATCGATATGGTGAGCGGGCTGGTAGCGGTGCTCTGGGTCGGGCTCCTGTCCAAATTAAGGGCTAACACCCAAAGACCCAATGAGGTACTGTCTCATCCTGTCCTATTCTTCCTCCCCAATCTCAGCAACGCGATGAGGATAGCGATAGTCCAACCTTGCAGGAGGTGTCGTTTCCTCCCCAATCGGCTCTTTCCCCCGGCGGGATGACTCACTACAGTAGACGGATGACCCTCCTTCGTCAGCAAAGGCTCTTGTCTCAGCTTCAACCTCTTCCCGGAGAGCCTCGGCCTGCTCTTCCGGGGCCGACTCGTCCATATGGATGACGTCAGTCTCGACCACCTCGACCGCCGCCTGAGGTACTTTCTCCTCATCCCTCCACGGCCTCCTCTTTCGCCTATGGATGAGAGCAGCAGAAGGCACTGTCTCGATCATCTCGGTCTCCATTAGAGGTAAGTTGCGACAAAGACGCTTTTCAGGCCTTGCTGATGGCCCTTCCTGGGGGTCGGCCAGAGGAGCACACGACACCATCGTCCCTTCCGATATTCATAAGATCAAGGTTGAAGCCCTCTCCTGATCCTTGGTGGAAGGAGGCACAACAGATACATTGACAACCCACAAGACCGAGTTGTCAAGCAGGTGCTCGACTCGGCGAGAGGCAACATATGCCTTGATTTGATCCAACGCATCCCTCTCAGCGTCAAGTAGGTCATCAGTCATTAGTGCTTCCCTCCTTATCTCAGGCTAGTTCTAGTAGCCCAGATCCAAGTTGTCCCCCATGACCCAGACGAACTCCTCCTTCCAATCCTTGTTCGAGTCAGGAAGGTCGGTGATGAGCTTGTACTTCCCCACCATTTGGAAATAGAAATGTGGTTCGGTCTGGTTCACTTTAACACTCACCGGACAACCCAAGACTCGCAGAGATGGCTTTATTGCTAACCAATGACAAATCACCATGAACCCAACCAAGGTTGCGATGGTGTTCGGCTTCATCTGGACCGATGATGCCCCTAGAGCCGTGAAAACTTGTTGAAGAAAAGGGTAGCCGCAAGCCAAACTCCAAGTGTCTCAAGTAAAGTGGAGACCGATCCGGTCCATAATCATAGTATGCCTCCGACCTCGTCGGGTCTATCAGCTTATACTCTCAGGGGATATCAAACCTTCCATTGAGCGTCCTCATTTGTGCCTAGGTCACCTTGGAGTAAAACTCCGCGAGAAGAGCTTGTCGATCTACGGGATCCGATGGCATCATAGAAAGGAGAAGTAATCGCCAGAAAAAGATGGGCGGGAAGGATCTTGAGTTCTCAGAAGGGAATAACCACCATTTCGCTGGCCCCGGCTTTATATATAGGCAACTGAATCCACAGCTGATAGAATCTAAATGGTCAGATCAAGCTTTGGCCAACAACCAAAATTAATTCTCAAAATCCGAAGCGACATCTCAAGGACCGAAGCGCAACCCACTAACCTCGAATAACCTGTAATTCGACACGAAAAGCGGACATGTGGCAGTCAAAAGAAATGTGTGGTGACGTCAGCCATGTGAAATCTAAAAATACTTTTCAATTCCCTCATTTAAGGCACATCCACGTCCGTCCAGAGCTACTTTCATTTCACTTGGACCCTACCCAAGCCGACTCTAAGTGAAAGGGGCCAACTGTTGTGGTGATTTCAGTCACCAAAGTATGACCCTTTCTCAGCAATGGACATGTGTCCCCTTACATGCACCGCTCAAATCGAATTGATAGTCAGGACCACTAAGAATCCCAACTTAGCTGACTCGCCGAGTCGGCATCTCCTTAGGTCATCTCGAAGGGAGGTACTTGTCAGTCCTCTTGTCGAAGATGACTCGCTACGAGCCCACTCAACTAGTTATTCGACACCTTGCAGGATCGACTTGAAAGACATTACTTCTCGACCACCCCTTGCCACAAGCCAAAGGATGACTTCAACCTCGAACCTCCCCCGCTGACAAGCGCGTCAGCATCATATTAAATGCTTGACAGGCGCCATCATTTCTCCATCCCCTACATTATTTATAACACAACGGACCATGCTGGCTTCGTGCGCCGCTCATCACATCTCATTAATGGCGAAATGATAGCGTCCATCAGGCAGTCGATCCATAACCGATACCTGTAAAGTAGATGTTGATTCAGCCGCCAGCTTAGGCTCGACCAAAAAGACTAGACTACCCCTCTTTCTTGGCTATAAAAAGAAAAACTATTTCAAATACAAGGGTAAGCAATTTCTCAGCATCTTTCTCCATTCCGCTGCATTTTTCTCATATTCCCACTCAAGCCCCTAGCTGACTTGATCGTCGGAGGAACAACGGGGGAACCAATCACCGTCCTCTTATGAGTTGTTACGCGTGTAGAGACGGACAACTACAAATCATATATTCGAAAAAGCGAGCGGCCCCCATATCAACCAAATCCTTACCCACCACCTCTTTTAACTGTGTAATTTAAACCATCAACACAAATAAACCTCTGAAAATTTCAAAAGTCCCATATAACCTCTGAGCTTTTACAAAACACCCAAGAGTGCTTCAAAAATTGCAAAAAGCCCATAAAATTTAGGGATTTGTTTTGCTTTAACTTACACTACAGGCTTTAGTGAGATCCCAATGGGGTGTCAGTAGCCCTGTCCAAAAAGCCCTGAGGCCCTGGCCTGGGGTCGGCCCGGAATAGTCCGGCCGGGCAATGAAACCAAGCCGAGCGGCCCGAGCCCGGAGGCCGGCCCGCCCGCAATGGTCACCATTGGTGACCGTTGCAGGCAAAAAACCGGGCTGGGCCAGGAAAACGGTCAGACTCCTCAAGGTGATATCCGATAATCTATGATTTCTCAATCCTCCTCTTCTGGTAGTCTCGGTACTTGGAATTATGACGCTGCCCGAGCCAGGAAATGCGTCATCAAGTTTATTATTCTTAAAAATCTTCCTTTTAAATTAGTAGAAGATGATGAATTTGAAGGTTTGTTTAGAGATGGTTTTTATCCCAATTTTAAAAAAATTTCTCGTCAAATCTGTCAACGTGACATTTTAAAACATTATCAAACGGAACAAGGAAAAATAATTTCTTATTTTAAAAATTTAAACTATAAATTTTCTATAACTTCTGATATTTGGACATCTAGAGCACAAACAAGTTATTTATGTATCACAACACACTGGATTGATGAAAATTGGTAAATGTTAAAAGAGTTGTTTCTTTTATTATAATTGAAGAGTCACATACTGGTATTAATGTAGCCAATTTAATAGTTGAAGAACTTATAAAACTAGAAATTGATCAAAGAATATTTTCTCTGTTACTAGATAATGCAAGTAATAACAATGTAGCTGTAGATTTTCTCAAAATAACCCTGTTATTGCCCTGTCAAGGTGAACTTTTTCATATTAGATGTATATGCCATATTTTAAATTTAATTGTTCAAAGTGCATTTACTAAAATTAAACTCATGATAGAAAAGGTTAGAACAGTTGCTTATATGCATACTGCTTCTGAACAAAGACTTAAAAGATGGAAACAAATGTGTAAAAGAAAAAATATTAATGCTAGACTAATTCCAAAAGATGTTGACCATAGGTGGAATTCCACCTATGCAATGTTAAGTGTGTCAATAGAATATAAAGAAATTATAAATAATTTTATAAATTATTATGCTTCTAGTTCTAGCTCTGGTAGCACTTATGGAATAATTGAAGATGAATGGACAATTATATGTAATTTAAATAAGATGTTATAAATTTTTTATGATGCTACTATGTTATTATCTGGTTGTTATTATCCAACTATTACTTTAGCTGCTCTACAAATTTTAAATATTCAAAAAGTTTTACCAAATATCGTATGGATGATACTTTTGGAGCTATAATTTTTCAAATGGAGAGCAAATTTAATAAGTATTTTAGGCCTATTCCTTATATTTTTGGTTTGTGAGTTCTTATTGATCCATGTTTGAAGGATATTGACCTTCGAAGTTTGTTACAATCATTATATGGTGGACCGATTATAGACTTAGATGATGGATCCGTCCTTACTGCTACTTCTCATCATTTAGCTATTAGAAATTATTTTCAAACATTATATGATGAGTATGCAGGTAGACATGGTGTAGCTGCACAACAGTCTGCAGCTTCGACGTATTCGAGCTCAAGCCGAGATAAAAGTGTAAGTTTTGATAGGCATGCTATGGTAGCTGAGCTAACTGGTGGGTCTGGACTTGGATCATCGTTGGAGGTTTCTGAAATAGATGAATATTTATCAGCTTCTTTAATTAAATGTCAAGGAAATGCTTTAGATATTTTGTAATGGTGGAGAGTATATTGATCAGTTTCATATCCTATACTTTCCACCATGGTTCGTAGCTTACTAACACTGCAGGTTTCGACGGTAGCTTCGGAATCCGCCTTCAGCACAGCAGGACGTTTGATAGACGATCACAGGACAAGCTTAGATCCGTATACTGTACAAGCGGTAATGTGCTTACAAGATTGGTGGAGGTACGAGAAGCGAATACAATGTATCGATCGGATGGCTAGAATTGAAGATAAATTTAAAGAGTTGGGACTAGCAGATAGATATAAAGATGAAACAATATTCATCAAATTGTAACTTTTATTTCTTAGCTTTAAATGTGTAATGAATTATATTGGAAATAGTTGCAAATGATAGTGATATAGGTGAGTAGGTGCCAACCTAGTTGGGATGTACTAATCTATTGTGATGCGACGAATTCCGAAATAAATTTATATTTGTAAAAGATTTACTGATTATTAATAAAAAAATTATTTTTATCATCTTTTATTTTTATAATTTTTTGTATTTGTAATTTATGTCATTTCAAGTTATTAATAATAGGATTGTTTTTATTTTTTCCTGTAATTTTTTGTAATTTTTTATATATATTTAAATTTTAAAGGGATTATTAAAATTTTTTTAAAATTTTTTTAAAAAATAAAAAAAACAAACAACACCCGGACCGGCCTGAAGCCCGGCCCCGGTCCGGGCTCCGGTTTTGCCTGGCCCGGACCCGGTTTTCCGGGCCGAGTAAGGCCGGGCTAGCCCAAATAGACAGGCCTACCAGTGAAATCACTTCAAATTTTTGATCGGAAGCGAATGATGGTATTGAATCGAACTGAACCGTCAAAAAACGCAGCAATTCAATCAGTGGGATTGATTCAAACCATAATCGGTTAACCCAGTCCCATGGCCCCCACCAGCTCAGCCTGCGCCTCCTACCTTGACCCTTTCCTTTCCTATCCTTTGACTTTTCACACGAAAGCTGACAGTTTCGACAAATACCCACAAAATTAATAAATAAATAATATTCCTCTCCTTTCTATTTTGACTCTTTTCTCTTCACCCAAAAACTCAGTCCCTCCCTAAAACCCTGTTTCTTTTAATAAAAGGGGGAAGTTCTGCAAAAAAGGAATTTTTTTATTTCGTCCTCTGAATATCCCCGATCATTTTCAGTACTTGGTTGATTCTGTCCTCTGTATATATGTATTAAAATTAAATTTGTGTCATGGGTTTTTGATCATGGCCAGAGCTTGTTCCTTCAATTGCAATTGTTTGTGGGTATTTTTCGTTGCAGAGCCGTTGGTTGCGAGGCGCTTTTTTTTTTAGTACTTTCTGTTTGGTTCTCAGGTTTCCATTGGGAATTCAAGGAACATGAAGCTATCTAACTTCGTGAGTGTTTTCTTCTTCTTTTTCTGCAGGCCCTTTTTTTAATAATGTTTTAATATCTTCATCCGTGCGAACTTGAATTTTTGTTTGAGATGGTTTGTTTGTGGATTACGAGAAAACGACTATACCAATTTGAACGTAGCAATCACTTATTCTTCATCCCATTTACAAGAGTGCTATTTGAATTCGTGCAGGATGAAAATAACTTATTACTTTTTAATTCTTGTAGAGAATTGTGCATGTGCTCATTTTTGTTCTTCATGGCCTTTGTCATATTCAAACGCACTTTTATTTTAAATTTTCCGAAAGATCCTTAATAATTTTAGTATATAGGTAATTACTTTCATTCTTAAGGCTGGAATCACTTGCTAAGATGGAAAGCTGGACTTTGCACTGCTTTTTTTTTTAATCGATTAAAGCAGCTTTGACTCTGAGAATGCTATTATTGGTTTAGAAGAGCTTGCACAACAAAGTTCAGACAAAGTGAGACATACCCGTGACATGTTCATATAAAAGTGCATAATATGTATTGAGTAAGCAATACTCGAGACCTGTTTATACTAAAATGCATAATTTGACAGATGATTTCTTTCTTTCTCTCGTTTTTTTTTGGGGTCTTCCATAAATGTGGGATTGGGATTGTTGATAGTATCTTTAACAAATTACCGATCTATTTTTAGAAATCATCAAGGTTCAGGTCAAAGTACACGAGTTTCCTATTTGATTACATTTTCTCTATTTGGGGTTGTTTCTCACCTAGTTGGATACCTCTTGACAGTGCATTGTGTTTGCTGACTCCCCGAGTAGGAGATCGTGCTTTTGCAACTTGTTACCTGCAGCTGCTTTCCTTTCTTTACTCTTCTTCATTGGGAGTGCTTTTGTAACCTTTGATTACAAGGAGGTATGCCATCATTATTTATTTTGATTCAGTAACATTGGAATGGAACATACAGGGTTAACGATATTTTTAATTTTCTATATATTATCAGTTCACAGAAAATCGAGCAGTTTCTCATACTTGTAATTTGTGCATGATTTTGTTGCAATCTTCAATATTTTTTCCTACCAATGTTAACATCAAACGTGGAGTCATCCTTAAATATTTTTTCCTTACCAATGTTAACATCAAACATGGAGTCATCCTTACTTTTCGTTCTTTAATATTCTTTTAAAATATTTTCACTTTACGAACAGTTTAGTAAAATGTCAGCTATGTTTGGCAACCACTCAAAATGGGTCCACTATTGATTCTGACCCCAGTTCAGGAAAAGCTGTGTTAAGCATAGTTTTACCAAAAACCTTAATTGCTTCCGTAAGCAATATATGATGTATGATTACTAAAATGGCTATTTTCAGCAATACCAAACTGGCCCTTGATCTCTAGTAGTTTTGAGAGTTCAGTGATCATGGTGGCCCTGATATTCTGAACTTTTAAAATTTTATTGTGATCTCAACAGAGGACTTGTCATCGGAAGAGTGAATTTATTTTGTCATTAGTCGAAGAGTTACTTTCAGCATATAAGTAGTTTCCTGTAGATTTTACAAAAAGAGGTGTCTTTCAGCCTTTTGACAGAAAGCTTGTATATAATATTTGTATAACCCTTAAACATGATTTCATTTGGGGGAAAACGTAGGCTAAAGGCTCCTCTTCGTGATATGTTTGAATTCTTACAGTCTGCAGTAAATAGTAAGTTTTCGTTAAGACATCATGTGTTGTTTTCTTTTTCTTTTTTATTATCCCAACCACCAGGCTTCTCTATGATGTTTTTTTTATTGATTTGTAATTTTCTAAAGTGAGCAATCTGCTATTCTATCTTTTTTTATTGAAGCCAAGAATAATGTGTCTTTGGTTTCTGTACTCATTTCTTCTCTATTTATGAATTATTGATTGACAGATTTTCCTTCTATTCTTATCAATATATCTTTTACAATTACACACAAACAGCTCATGATTTTTTCTTGTGCAGAAAGTATCAACACGGGAACCAATCAAATACACGCCAGAAACTACAAAGCAAAATTTGTGCAAGGTTTCTCTTTTGGATATGGCTTTCTCTTGTGGTCGAAATTTTGGAAGTTTATTTCCCTTAGTAAAGTTTTGGAAGTTTAGTTCACCTGATATTTATAGTGAAATATCTAATATATGAATCTCTGTGCTTGTATTTTATAGAATCAAGGGAATCCTTCACGGACTGAACTGTTGCCTAAAGGAATAGTTAGCAGAACATCAGACTTGGAAATGCAATCCCTATGGGGCTCTCCACGCTGGCCAAAAAGAAAGGTGCATACAAAATCTCCTTGTACAAGAAGTATAAACATATTATAATTGTCTTTCTCATTTTGTTTTTTGACATTAAGTACACATATAATTCCTTGGATCGAGCTCAAGTTCTTAATGCATATTAAAATTTTGAAAAATCTAATGAACCTAGTGGGACCCAGAAGAATCAGGATTGATCGCAAGATAAAGTAAATTGCAGGAAAATTTAAAGATAATTTAAACTGAATTGCAATTTATAATAAGTTTATTTCACATTTATAATTTAATGTTGATATTAACTGTTGGATTTTGAAATCAGGGTCATAGGAGTCCATCAAAGAGCTTATTGGCGATTGCAGTTGGAATAAAGCAAAAGGAAGTGGTTAATCAAATAGTGAAGAAGGTGCATGCAAACTTATGGATCCATATATTTTTTCCCTATATTTTGGAGCTAGTTTCATTGGACATTTTAGCTGTATTTAACATAATTCATTTAATATTGCAGTTCTCATCCAGTGAATTTGTTGTGATGCTATTCCACTATGATGGTATCGTGGATAAATGGAGAGACTTGTTATGGAGTGACAGAGCCTTGCATATCTCTGCAAATAATCAAACAAAATGGTATTCCAAACTATGTGATCAACTGTTGCAAGTCAAAGCAAACTAATTATCGAATATTTCTATGTCCGTGTGGTGTAGGTGGTTTGCCAAGCGTTTCCTACACCCAGACATTGTAGCAGAGTATGACTATATTTTCCTTTGGGATGAGGATCTTGATGTGGAACATTTTAATCCAGGCCGGTATGCAAGTTACTTGAATATGTCTTATTTTATTTGGATAATAAGACCTTAAATTTTTGTCTCATATTATAAACTGAATATGATCTCAACCCTTTGAATTTGTAGTTCATTTAGTATTATTCCAACCAACAAATAAAGTTTCTCATGTTCGTTTCTTTTGCTACTTGGATTCTTTTTTCCCCATAGTGGAAATAAGACCTATGTTCAAATTTGATTATTAAAAGGAACATATCTTATTGCTGCAGCTATCTATCAATTATTAGAAAAGAAGAACTTGAGATATCCCAACCTGGACTGGACACTTCCAAATCATTGGTTCATCACCGGATTACTGCACGATCAAGAAAAGGAGATGTTCATAGGTTTAGTATTTATTCTATATTTCATCTTTTAAAAATGTGTTTTAAAACATAACTGCTATTTTCATATTCTTTATTTTGTCAACAGAAGAGTTTACAAGTATAGTGGTGGAGGAAGGTGTTATGAGAACAGTACTGGCCCTCCGTGCACAGGGTAACTTCTTTTTTTAACCTAAAAAAAAAGAAGAAAAAAAAGAAAAAAAAGAAAAGAACTAACCATGAGAGTTTTGAGACTAATTTCTTTTTTACAAAGGAAAACCTTAATGCTTCACATTCTAGTATCTAATAACATAAGAGTCCACCAAATTATTAGTTTTTTTCTTGTGTAATCTCTGTGCATGCTATTTATTCTTATCTCATCTATTTTCTCTCCCTCGGTTCCTCATAGTCATTAGCATCTGTACGCTAATCTTTTATTTTGATTATAAAAAAGAAAAACTCTCTTTTACTGACATAGTATCTTATTACAGATGGGTGGAAATGATGGCTCCTGTGTTTTCAAGAGCTGCCTGGCGTTGTGCATGGCATATGATCCAGGTCTGTCCATTATTTTTCATGCCACTAATGTTTTCTTCCTAATTTTAGTATATATTTGACTTAGACTAGTCAGTTTATTATCAACGCTACTGTACATAAAAGCTCATTCTTGTGAAAGATAAAAAAACTAATGAACACAACAATCAAAGAAATTAACCCACCTTCTAACATTAATACACATCAAACATTAAAAAAAAGAATCTCGTTTTCATATGTTTTTAATGTTGGTGCTTCATGATATGAAATGAGGTCTCCAGGCGACATGATTATAATGATCATTTTGCAGAATGACTTGATCCATGCGTGGGGCCTAGATATGAAGCTTGGTTATTGTGCTCAGGTAATATTTGATTATCTGCTATTGTTATTTCTACACATTAATCCCTGCATTTGACATCTAAAATTACTTTTGATAGGGTGATAGGAGCAAAAAAGTAGGTGTTGTTGACAGTGAATACGTCGGACATTTGGGACTACCAACTCTTGGTGGTCGTAAAGAAAGCAAGGTGAGTTAACTAAGGTGTCTGTATCACCACCCATGGTAGGATTTCTCATGTCTGGAACCAATTTCGTTTCACTGGGTTAATCACTTGAGTTCTTGTATTTGACTTTCACAGGTTTCTTCCGGGTCATTCACCTATAAAGATAGACTTGGAGTAAGTATCAATATCATCAATTAGCTATAATATAATTAAGATATCTAGCTTGCACTTTAGCTGTTCAATAGCCATGTGGATTTTTATAGAAAAAGCTCTAAGGCTGCATCAGTGATGTAGTTGGAGGGATTTGGGATAAATTCTAATTTTCTTTATCCAAGTATCGGCTTTTAAAGACCCCAGAGCTATAAACTTTCTATTTTATTTGATATTTTCCCATATTGATATGTGAATTGTGGGTTGCTTTTATCTCTTATCAGTTTTAACAGGAAAAAATAAAATACAAATTGGTGTAAACTTAAACAGTCAGATACTAATGAGTTAATTGGATCACCGGTCACTGTATTTATCTCATAATTGGATGTTCATACCTATGTTTTAATTACTCGGATGGATAGTCATGTAATTAAATATTAATCAGATCGTTAATCATTTCTAAGCTATATATGTTGCATGCATACAGGTACAGGACACGACACATTTGTAAAAAGTAGGGTACGTACTATATAAATATTAATGTACCCAATATTATCTATTGGAATTAATAATTTATATGAAATCAGGGATGGAAATTAAAAGTCTTATAATATTTTTATGTTCCTTTTATTATTTGGATTATAAATTGGAAATCACTAGTTTTTGAACTAGGCATCCAAAAGGCCTTTCAAAATCATAATTTAGAACTTGGCCTATGTCCGACAAGTTTCAAGCAGTGGATGTGAAGTGTAGGATATATGTCCATAAAAAGTATGACAAGTATTTTAAGTTACTTGTATTTTATAGTTGAGCATATGCATGAATAAATGTATGCATATATGCAAAAAGTGTCCAAGGAGTTTGTATATGGGTACGAGCACATGTCGGGTATGGATACGCCTTTAGATTAGAAGTACCTAGGTAACAAAGTTTCCATTATTTATTGTGAATTAACATAAGGGATTTTCATTGGCATGACATAAAAGAGTCTTGTTCATTTGACAGAACGGTTTTATTCATATTTGTAATATCTTCAACACTTGTGGAAATGAAATTTGTGATATATCGATCAACTTGTATTTGGTAATTATATTGCATTTAACTTCTTTTTTCTTGAAAATATTAACTCGTGATATATTGAGTAAATTGTTTAAAACTTGATGAAGTAATACAATTTAAATTTTCAAAAAGCGCTGTAAGTGACCAACAATCCAGATACTATTTAATTACATGACTGGACGTCTAAGCAATTAAAACATAGGTATGAACGTCTAGTTATGAGTTGAATATACTAACCATTGATCCGATTAACCCCTTATGCAAGTACGTGACTTATCCTTATATAGAACACACACTACGTGAGTCTACCTTTCTTTTTATAGATTTCAACCTATAAAAAGAAAAAGATAAGATGCGTCCTTATCTTTTTATAGCTACACTCACGCAGTCGTGTGCTCTTTTTATAGGCTGAAAGCTAGACTCATGTAGCAGTATCTTTTTCTTTATAAATCCGAAGTTGTGGTGAAGGGGCCATTTCATCACGCCATGACTCTAAAATTATGGTGAAGACTGAGGGTTATAGTTATACTCTTAACACAACTATTCTTATATTTTATTTTAATTCTTGACAAATCTAGATTCATATGTCTTGATGTTTAAATAAACTTTTGGTTTATTATTCTTTTCTTGATAACTATCAAAATCAAAACAATGATATTATTTATCATAGACTTTGCACACCCTCTATTGACATGTCATGTATATATATCATATCATACTTTCTTTAAAAGTATGAGTTCGGGAAAATCTTTCTATGGTCAATATTACCCTTAACTTTTTTTAAATATTACAATATTATCCTAATCTATTCTAATTATCAAATCTTCTTTGAATTGATAACTAAATAATTTATTCTATTCATAATGAGAATTAACATGTTATTGGATAAAAGAGATATGTTTCATATAATTCAAATCCTTTACTTATTTCAGTTTGTAGAGAAATCTAAAAAACATATGCTAGCCAACACCTAAAGACTTTGTAAAAAATATTCTCTAAAGTTTTTAAATTGCAAAAATACTCCTAAAAATTAAAAAAATATTAAACCATATTGAAAATTATAAATTTGACTTATTTCAATTCAATGAGAAATATGAAAAACATATGCTAGCTAGAAATCGAAAGTTTTTTTATTTCGAAGAAAATATCTTATAAGTTTTGAAGTTATAAAAAAAGCCCTAAAAATTTAAAATTTATTAAAAAACACCTTGAAATTTTTAAACCTATAAACACACTAAAAACCTACTAATAACACAAACAACTCCCAAAATTATAGAATTTGCAATACACACTTTGAACTTTTTTACAAATCATACTCCCTTTAAGAGTACGAGTTGGGGAAAATATTTCTATGGTCAATATTACCCTTTTTTAATATTATATTATTATCCTAATCTATTCTAATTTTTCTATCTTCTTTGAATTTATAATTAAATGATTTATCCTATCCATAATGAGACTTAATATGTTATTGGATAAAGGTGATATGTTTGATATAATTCAAATCTTTTACTTATTTCAATTTGTAGAGAAATCTAAAATATATATGCTAGCCAGCACCTAAAAGTTTTTTTAATCTTGTAAAAAATACCCTCAAGATAAAACTCTAAAAATTTATAAAACTCTAAACTTTTTACAAATTACAAGATAAAACCCTCAAGACTGTAAAATTTATAAAAATTCTGATAAATTTTTAACCTAATAGTACATTAAAAATATACGAGTTACAAATATCCCCTGGATAATTTATAATTTATAAAAAACACCCTTAAAGTTTCAAAAATTACGAAAAACACTCAAAATTCAAATTTTACAAAAAACACTGAGAATTTCAAACTCATTAGTAAATTGAAAATATAGGAATTATAAATAGTCTATAAATAATTTACAATCTATAGAAAAAGGCCTATAAGTTTAAAAAATTACAAAATATACCTAATATTCATAATTTATAAAAAAACATCATGAGAATTTCTAACTTAACACTAAAATGAATATACAATTACTAGCAACCCCTAGAAAATAAAAAATTTATAAAAAAATATCATACCCCCTTTAAAAGTATAGGTTTAGGAAAAACTTTTTATGGTCAATATTACCCATAACTTTTTTTTAAAAAGAACATAACTAATTATAAATTTATTAGATTTGAAATTTACAAAAAAACAAACTTAAAGTTTAGTACATTGCAAATTACCCCTCCAAAGTTTAAAATTTTTCGATGATTTTTTGTAGTTTCTTAGATTTTAATGTAATTTTTAATAGTTTTGTGTATTTTTTGATTATAAAAGTTTAGGGTGTTTGTTTTATAATTTTAAAAACTTTTGATGGTATTTATTCTGTAGTTTTCTAAATTTTCATTGTGTTTTTAGTGTAATGCATAGATACATTAATTAATGATGATATTAAAGAGTAAATCGTTCTTAAGATGTATTATGCTATAGTTAAGTGTGTACATTACTATTCCTAGGCAGTATAATTTATACATGCAATTTTTTTTAAACAACCTATATGGTGGTTAAAGGGTTTTTGACTTTAATGTACTATTTTTTATAAATTATATTTAATGTGAACCCACCATATAATTTTAACTATGGTCATTATAATTTTAATATGTTTAATCGATTGACTATATAAGTATATAGACCATAAATTACTTTAATTTCTCGCATGAACTAATATTTGGCACTTAATAATTTAATTTATTACTTTTAAATTATATTTATTTATTTAGCTACAGGATAATACAATTTCAATTCCTAGATCTTGTAAAAAACACCCTCTAAGTTTTTAAATTGCAAAAACACCCCTACAAATTTAGAATTTTATTAAAACATATTAAAATTATAAATTTTAGTTATTTCAATTTAGTGAGAAATCTAAAAAATATATGCTAGCTAAAAAATAAAAGTCTTTGACATTGGAGAAAGTATCTTGTAAATTTTAAAAAATGCAAAAACACACCTAAAATTCAAAATTTGTAAAAAATACATTGAAAATTTTAAATATATAAACAAACTAAAAACCTAAAAATAACACAAACTACCCCCAAAAATTTATAGAATTTGCAATAAAACTCTAAAACTTTTTACAAATTGCAAGATAAAACCCTTAAGATTGTAAAATTTATAAAAATCCTGATAATTTCCAACCTAACAATACATTAGAAATATAGGAGGTATAAATATCCCCTACATAATTTATAATATTTAGAAAACACCCTTAAAGTTTCAAAAATTACAAATAAACACTAAAAATTTAAATTTTATAAAAAACACTTTGAGAATTTTAAACTCATTAGTAAAGTAAAATATAAGAATTATAAATAGTCTATAAATAATTTACAATCTATAGAAAATGCCTATAAGTTTAAAAAATTACAAAAAACTCCTAATATTCATAATTTATAAAAAACACCATGAGAATTTCTAACCTATAGATACTAAAATGAATATACAAACTCACTAGCAACCCCTAGAAAATACAAAATTTACAAAAAAATACCATACTCTCTTTAAAAGTATAGGTTTAGGAAAAAAATTTCATGGTCAATATTACCCATAACTTTTTTTAAAAGAACATAACTAATTAAAAATCTATTATATTTAAAATTTACAAAAAAAATTTAAAGTTTAGTCAATCGTAAATTAGCCCTCCAAAGTTTAAATTTTTTCAATGTTTTTTTGTAGTTCCTTGATTTTAATGTAATTTTTAATAGTTCTGTGTATTTATTAGTTATAAAATTTTAGGGTGTTTGTTTTTACAATTTTAAAAAATTTTGAGGGTATTTCTTTTGTAGTTTTCTAAATTTTCATTGTGTTTTTAGTGTAATGCATAGATACATCAATTAATGATGATATTGAAGAGTTAATCATTCTTAAGATATATTAGGCTATAGTTAAGTATGCACATCACTATTCCTAGATAGTATAGTTTATATATGCAAAAAATTTCAAACAATCTATATAGTGGTTAAAAGGTTTTTGACTTTAATATACTATTTTTATAAATTATATTTAATGTGAACCCAACATATAATTTTAACCGTGGTCATTATAATTTTAATATGTTTAATCGATTGACTATATAGATATGAGTGAAATCAAAACTAAAAGTTAATGTGAATATGAGTCAAACCACAACTAAAAGTTTAATAACCATATTACAAGTAAATTCATATGTAAAATTTCTTTACGAATTGAATGATCACCGATCTTTTAAAGACTTCAAGATACTAATAAACACAGATATTGTACTAGATCAATGTGTTTATAACTCACAAATACTAGACCACATAGCGATATTCTGGATTGAAGGAAACAATGATAATATTTTATTTGAAAGAGAGATTATTGTGTTGATAATCAATCTCGCAAAAAACTTTATATTTTTATTTTTAATCTATTTTTATCAATTTTAATAACCATGATATTCAACCACGTGCATTGCACATGTAATCTAACTAGTTGTAAAATAAAACCCTCAAAAATTCTAAAATTTATAAAAGTTCTGATAATTTCTAACCTAACAGTATATTGAAAATATAGGAATTATAAATATCCCCTACATAATTTATAATTTATAGAAAACAGCCTTAAAGTTTTAAAATTACAACAAACCTTTAAAATTCAAAATTTAAAAAAAAACACCTTGGGAATTTCAAATTTATTAGTAAATTAAAAGTATATAAATTATAAATAGTCTATAAATAATTTAAAATATATAGAAAAGTCTTATAAGTTTAAAAAATTATAAAAATCCCCTAAAATTCATAATTTACAAAAAAACACCATAAGAATTTCTAGCCTATAGATATTTAAATTAATATGCAAAATTATTAACAACCTCTAGAAAATTAAAATTTTGCAAAAAATATCATACGCCTTTTAAAAGTATATGTTTAGAAAAAACGTTTCATGATAAATATTACACATAGCTTTTTTAAAAAGAATATAACTAATTGAAAATCTATTAAATTTAAAATTTATAAAAAACAACCCTTAAAGTTTAGTACATTGTAAATTACCCCTCCAAAGTTTGAAAATTTTTAATGATTTTTTTGCAATTACTTGATTTTAATGTAATCTTTAATAGTTTTGTGTATTTGTAACTTACAAAATTTTAGGATGTTTTTTTTTACAATTTTTAAAACTTTTAAGGGTGTTTATTTTGTAGTTTTCTAAATTTTCATTGTGCTTTCAGTATAATGCACATATACGTCAATTAATGATGATATTGAAGAGTAAGTCGTTCTTAAGATTATTAGACCATAGTTAAGTGTGCATATCATTATTTCTAGGGAGTATAGTTTATATATGCAAATATTTTGTGACAATCTATATAGTGGTTAAAAAGATTTTAATTTTAATATATTATTTTTTATAAATTATATTTAATATGAACCCATCATGTAATTTTAACTGTGGTCGTCATAAATTTAATACGTTTTATTGATTGATTATATACGCATATAGACCATAGATTACTATACTTTCTCACATGAGCTAATATTTTGTGCTTAATAATTTAAATTATTACTTTTAAAATTAATATAAAGAGAAGATCTAATAACATTTATTTATTTACCTACAACATAATACAATCTCAATTCCTATTTTTTGCTGGAGGTTTACTCCATAGTTACGCGTATCAAATTAGTAACTAAAATATTATTTATTTATGCTTAAATTAGGATGATTGTAGTTAGTCACTCACTATGAAATTTTTATGAATATATATAACTTACTTTCTATAGTTATATGCACTGCTCATGTATATTTTATAAATTAGTTCTTTATTTGACATATTAAATTACTTTTCCTTTTTAGAAATTTCTTCCTTTACTTTTAAACCGTGTAATCACCATATCATCATTCTAGCGTAGAAAGGACCTCACTTTAAATAGTTTCAAGTTAATGTTTAAGTTGAACTAAAGTATATACTATTGCTACTATGTGTATATATATATTTTTAAAAATCATTGTCAACACTTTTTAAATAGAAGAAAATATTCTAACATCTGATATTGTAAAAACTAAATATACCCAATTGAGTGATTAGCAAAAGAGAACTTACATTAGAAACGTGCGAATAATAAGATAAAGAGGAAAGGTAATGGTATTGCCAACAATACTACAAGTAGCAAACTACAATGTAAAGTTAATCTATTTTGTGGAGCTGAACTACTGGCTATAAGCATTAATATTTCCATATATATACTTTATAAATTATTTAAAAGGTTCATATAATCTTATATAATAAAATTAATTTAATACTGAATAGTAATATTGTTGTGATGATATCATTATTAGAAAAAATTTTTCATGAACCAATATGTTCTTTACGATATATAAGTCATGCACTCCAAATTCTTGAGTCTTTTATAGAGTCACAAAATTTAAATACAAGTCTCTAACATGTTATTCTCACAACAGCAAAATCCACTTAGCAGATGTGGATATTTCAAATGAGTTATGTGTCCTATATACAATACAATTACCCTAGGCAAGTGAGTTATAATAACATTTTCATTCACATCATTTGGGGTAAGATTTGATAGAGACCTTGCATCAAAGGATGTTTTTAATATGCACATGGCGAAATATATTGTAACATCCCTGCTCTAATTTCGTAAGAAAATAATTCTTCATACTTTCAGTTTTACTTCTATGATATAGAGAATGAGCTATAAAATTGAATGAGAACATTAGATAATATAAATATGAGTATAACAACAATTAAAATTTAACGTGAATATGCGTCAAACCACAACTAAAAGTTTATAATGGACATATTGCAAGTAAATTCATATGCAAAATTCATTTACGAATTGAATGATCACTCATCTTTTAAAGACTTCAAGATACTAATAAATAGAGATGTTATACTAGATAAATGTGTTTATAACTCACAAATGGTAGATCACGTGGTCACAGTCTGGGTTGAAGGAAACAATGATAATATTTTATTTGAGAGAGAGATT